>CM068583.1:9060166-9554633 GCA_035048485.1 Pteria penguin
GTCAAAAGTAACCACACAACAAAAGTGAATATATATTTGCATAGCAGACAAACCAAAATTTTGAATAATATGTAATTTGAACACAGTACCTTCAAAACTGTCAAAACTAACCGGCGTCATTCTTACAGGAGATGTTCAATATGACGTCCGCGTTGAGCAATTACGACGTCAAGTCTGTGTTTAAAATTTTCAATAACATTTTGACATGTTTCCTGGCTAATAGAGCGGATTTCTCTCCTGATTGCTGTTTTCAGTTCATCGGTATTTGCTGGCGTCGGTTTGTACACCCGGTCATTCAAGTATCCCCACAAGAAAAAGTCAAAGGGGCTCAAATCAGGCGAGTGTGGCGGCCATTCCTGATCCGTCTTAAGGGAGATGAATTTTCGTCCAAAGGTTTTTCTCAGCCAGTCTAACACATCCCCAGCTGTGTGTGGAGCAGCTCCATCCTGTTGAAACCATACATTGTCAATGTTAATTCCCTTCCTCTTCAATGCTAGTAGTGTTTGATATATCACCTAGTATTCGTCGCACTGACCTTTGAGGTGTTTCGCAAATAGCAGTTTGCACTTCCGCGATATTTTCGGATGACCTTGCAGTTCTTGGACGCCCGGAGTTTCCATGTCTTCTATCTTCCACTGATCCCGACTCCTCGAAACGTTTGACAATTCTTTGTATCTGTTTCTTCGTGAGTCTCTCCATTCTATGATGATTTTGCTTCATGATTTTAGCTACAGTTTTAGGTGATTTCGTCTCATAATAAAGTCTAACAACATCTTTGCATTGCAGTTTTGTAGGAGGCATCTTCAAAACAAGCCAACAGAAAATGACGTCATCAATGACGTCATTACGTCAACGCTTTCCCGTATTTTTACGTTAATACAAAATGATCATTTATGCCCTTCAATTTGGTGGGAAGATTATCATTATACATGCAAAATTGAGCATTCTACAACATTTTGTTTTGCGGACAGATATTATGAAACACCCTGTATATATATACACAATGTATATGTAAAAGTGTTCAGGCTCTGGACAAAATTTACTCATGCAAACATAGGAGCAATTTCCCGTTCCTCTTAGTACCTCTAAGTTGAAATGACAGGCCCTGGACACCGATTATGTATGTATGGGAGGTGGAAATTAGTTTATTATTAACTATCAGCATTGGTGGATTTTGAAGGGGATTACAACCCTCCTTTGGCCGGAAAAAGTCACCTAAAAGGTTATATCCAAGGCTGCAACACCCCCTCTTTCCATACTGAATAGTAGAAAATAGTAGTCATGGCAGGCTGCAACCCTGCCTTTCAAAGATTTCTGGATCGGCCTATGGTCAGTGTCTAGCTCTATGCGATTAAAGCAAGACTCCTTGGCACAAAAAGTGGCTTAAACAGTGGTAATCATACCACAAATTTTGTTTTGAATTTATAAGTTTGGTCCCTCCACTTTTGAATTGCTTCCTACGGGCCTGACATGTATGAAAAAACAAAACAAACAAAAACAAAACAAAATCTGATGTGTATTTGAAACGCTAGACTTCTATGGCTGTATGTGAGAACTACTAGTAGTCACTCCTTGCATGCAAAGTTAGTCAAAACATTTAAGGGACTTAGTCCGAGACTGGAAAATTTTAGCATGATAAGGACAATATCTTATTTTTCCTGTATTATATAAATTACAAACTTTGTGTTAATTGCAAAATTTAAAACTAAAATCCCTCAATGTTTTCGTAGAATAAAGGTAATTGAGTCGAATTAAATTCGGCTGGTATCAATTCCCCAAATAAGGCGATGATCCGCCCATAATCATGCGCGTGCCCGGATATTCACTGTAGAAAACAACAAAAATGGTTCACATGGAGGAATACGAGCACGAGAAAAGCAAAAGTGTGGTAGAAAATAACTATACACAACTCAGAGGTCAAAAACAGAAAAGTGGAACAAATGTTAGAATCGGGTAAAGCTCGAGTTTCATTGTCACGTGATTTCCTCCGACCGACCGCATCAATATTCAAGGAGTTGGCCTGGTTATGTTGCAAATTTAAAACGGGCATATCTCGTAAACGACGTCGACTTTGGTAACGATACGTTTACACATCTTAGATAATATACTAGCAATCGATTGCCGTCTAAGAAATCCGTTTACATTTTTTATACTTTACGTTACCTCTATTCAACAATAGAGGCTATGATAAAATCCCTATATCTTAAAAGTAGTGAAATGGAAACAAAGAAATCATATAACAGAATTTGACATCATGCAGATTGTACTAATCAAATCAGTGGGGACAGCATAAAATGCAATCAGCTGATTCTATCTCACAGAAAGAGAGGCAAGAGACAGAAAAAAAGAGAGAGATAAAATCGTCACCGAGTGAGCCCAGTTCGAAAACCAATGGGTTTCGGTGTGCATGTGCCAAGATAACCCGTATTCATCAGGGACACACCGGGGAAGAAGTACTAGTACTTAATATGATAAAAGTAGTCTGTGTTCCGCTGACGATGACGCCATACTTTAAGGGGATTGGACACGCGCCATTTAAATTTGCGATGGAAATGGGATGCTCGAAGTTTAAATCTATCCTGCTTTGATGCCTGTCAATCAATTTTCACAATTTTTGCACAACAGTTTCTATAAGCCAATATATTTAATTCCCCAAAATTTTTAAAATTAATGAATCTATTGAATTGACAAGCGAGCAGTTTTTAAATTGTGCACCGAAATGCACGGCTGCAGCTTTGTGCATACAGGAAATTTTGTTATGATATATCTAAATCGTTAGTTTGATTATACGTCTATGAACGATTGTCGTTGGATTTTTCAAATTCTTGATCACTCACAAATTAGAATTTCATAAGCTGGGGGTCATTAAATATTCGGGTATAAACATGGTCACCTCTGTCTATATGTTTACATGTGGGGCGGATCGCGGTATAAACAGTAATAATCACGACACACGAATATAGTAAATTAATTTTTCTATGTATGTTTTACTTCTTATGTCAATATTCATAGTATATTATAATATTGTCAACCATAACTCTATAATTCGTTAATTATTGATTGAAATTTCTTATGATCCACCCCTACCGATGTGAATTGTAAATCGCCATTTTACTTGGGTTGAAAAAATGAGAAATTCTACTATATGTGACAGTTCTTTCAAAATCGAGGGACAATCGTTTGTAGGTATATCATCAAACTGACGATTGAGATACCTCTTTCCAAATTGCATTGCATTGCATGTACATACCTGTTGCTGTGCATTATGTGCACACTGGTCTACTGCAAAATCAGATGGGCGTTTCGACAATCTATCATCATTTATGTCTCTTCAATTATGTTTATAGGCGAATGATTGGAATGACAATAATATATAAATGTTTGAATAGAAGAATTAAAACTAAAGTGACCGAAAGCGAACCTAAGAATCGATATTAGGATACAACTATGCATGAGGGAGATACTCCTTAGATTTTAGAGTAATTAAAAAAATTCATGACCACTAATTTTAAGTATTGGAGTATTAAGTATAGTATAGTTTGTTAATCAAAAGTCATACAATTTATAATTTATGGACACACACACACAAACATATTTAGATTTAGATATCACTATTCCTAATACACATAAAACATATGACGATAGACAAATACACCGTAATGGTAAATACATGCATTGAGATTGAAAATGAAAAACTGTTAATCGTAAATATATAAGCACTAACCCAGACATTGATAGAAAACATCCTTTTAAAAGAAAAATCAAAGTACCGAAAGTACTGAAAGACGGTGTCCCAAGCTGCATTAATGGTGCATTTGATGTTCTGTTTATGCAAGAAGACTCCAAACTTTCAAGTTTGGACAGACGTGTCAGGATTTGATGTTTGAACTTGCATATAACATGTCTGTACTTCTGTACTCATTTATGAAGTAGAAGAAATGTTCAAAATCTTAATTTTTCATTTTAAGCGACGATGAAAAAAGTGGCTAGTTCTTTTTTTAATATCTACGACTGCATGACTATAATACTGACATTCTTGTGCACTTTTCTCTTGAACTGTTGATGGCTCAATCACATTTTGTCATTGTCATGTAAATCATGATATACTATGATAGTAAAGTAATAAAAGGAAATACAGATGAAAGTACAATCTCCAAAGCAGAGTTACGGTCCTTACACTCCCTTTAATCTCTGCCAACTACTGTAGTAGTCCCTAGTTAAAAGGCAGAAAATATAGACTGTTTTGGGAAAAAATGTTATCGTATTCAAGTTATCTGGGCAAAAATTAGACAATGAGGTGCAAATGACAGTGTTATTGACAAACTGTATTACATAAACACTCTGTATTGCAAATTTTCGGTTTACCACCTTTATCAAGCAATTTTTCAGATGACAAATGAAGCTTATGTATCTTTGAGACGTAAACATGGATTTTACTTAGCTTTGTATTTGTCATCTGAAAAATTGCTTGATAAAGGTCGTGAGGCCGAAAATTTGCAATACACAGTGTTTGTGTTCTTTTACATAATATGTACCGGACTTCCCTTTGGAGGACTTCTTCGAATCTGTATTACACAAGTTCGCTGATTTGTACGCTGAGAAAATATAGTGCTGTATAAATTCGGGGTTTATTTCTTGTAGAAGCCCGATTAAAACTCAATGTAACATGGTAAATGCCTTAAATTTAACTAATAAAGCCACTGAAGACCAAGTCATATCGTCTAGAGGCAAAACTATGATTTTACAAGAATCTTGTAAAACCTGAGACGTTGTCAGAGGTGTGTGTGGATTGTAAAGGAACGACAACTCTACATTGGAGATTGATGAAAGTAAATAACAAAGTTCAATATGTAAACATAGCAAAAAAAGATAAAACATGGTAGTTTGGGTGGAATTTTTAACAATGAATATTTCTCAGGAATGACACCAATGACACCAATTGTTGTAAAGGGATCACAAAATATTTTGGAATTGCAATGAAATAATGATCTAATTAGGAATTCACAATATCACAGGAAATGTTAGAAAATAAAACTGACATACAAACGCTCTATTCCTTCTGTAAACAAAATAACTTGTAATGATCAGAATTAGCTATAAATATGTACATTCATAGTTAAACGAAGCTGATTAAATGGTAATTTTATAATTTGGAATAAGGTTTCATACTCATAAAAATAGTTATAAGCAACAGGCCAATATAAACAAGTTATCCGTTTTTTTAAAGAGTGGAACAATATCAGAATGATATGAAAACTTTAATATTCTACTGGTAAATTTGAATAGTCGTGAAACCAAATGCCTTAAATGTCATAAAGACATCGATAAACAAGCAAATTCAGAGAATTGTGGTCCCCCGCTTTCGGGGTTCTATCAGTAATGGTGCAGTGATCTGTGACATATTGTCATGGCTGTGCATGCATAATATGTTAACTATACAGACAAATTCATGTCATAGACAAGTTTTTGCAATGTTCGTAAAGCATTGTAAGAAACCACAGGGCATTTTCCAGAAATTTTATTTTTAATTTCATTGATGCCTCTGAAATTTTTAATTTCATTTGTAATATGGCATATACAATGTATACGCACAGAGTAGCGCATAAATAAATAATTTTTCAAATATCAATAAAATTATTTTTTCTAAGATTATACCCTTATAAACTATATATTTTTAGAATCGATCTTCTTTATCAAAATATAAAATTATTTTTACCACATACATCGAAATAAAATCTTGTTTTCTTTTGTGTATAACTAGTTTTCTGTAGTATTCTTTACTTAGATGTACCGGGAAAAAGATATCCAGGATAAAAAGATAATTTTCTAAGTTCATAGGGTGCAACAGTTTTAGGTTGCGGACCTACCGATATCTAATGATCTTTCTGCGTTTGATCTAATATGATAAAGGGACTAAACCGGTTTTTGTCCGAAATCTCTTGTCCGAAACCTCTCCCGTCCGAACAAGTTTTTGTCCGAAATTCTCTATCAACCTAGCAGTAGCGGATTTAGAGCCCCCTTTCGCCACATATTTACATGTAAAAGTCCAGATTTGGGACTAAAAACGGCCGAGTAGTTAGGCTAATACACATGTGCCCCCTCCCCCTTTCGAAATTCTGGATCCGCCACTGTCTAGTACGACCTCAATCGCTCCTCTTTTGTTTTTTCACAATACCATATTATCAGGGACATATATATACGTCCCTGCTATTATTATTAAAAATATTACCTTTACAGTACCTCATGTAATAATATATCCACAACAACCCGTATGTACAGTATTTGTAGGAAACTTTTGGTTTAATTTTTAGAACCATTTCGTGTTATTTATAGCACAGGCGGTAAAGGCAGATAACAAGCAGTACACGTTGCGTGTAGATTTAATTCGTAGTCTACAACAGCAGATGTAATTGAGAGGCCCGCGATGTTTAGCCTAAATAATTCTGTCAATAGTTGTTGATTCAAGATTAAATTCATAAATCAAAAACGAGATCCAGAGAGAGGAAAATAACCGTTAATGCATCACTTGAACTTAGATCAGTAACTTTATGAATTAGTGGTGACAGGTATTGCCAGCCTATCTGGGGGCATTCCATACAAATGTCAGATGTAAACAGTGTAAGAATATGCGCTTTAAACAACAACAACAACACTAATTAGTTATTCGTTTATTTCTATAAAGACATTTTAAATGACGTTTGGAAGTCATAAATACGTTTAATACACTTTTTATTCAAAATATTGACTCAAATTTATCTGATGAATTAGATGCACTCTTTTTATATGCGGAAATTCAAATGATGTGTTATACGAGCGGCTTCCGCTTGAGGCCTCGACTGACAGTAAACCTATAGACGTGGTCACGTGACCCCGTCTAATGATCACTCGGATAAATAAACATCGTGAGAATCTAAGCAACATTATCATAATGGGCGATTTTAATTGTGCCATTGAACTGTTAGAATAAATAAAAGAAGGAACACAAGCATTGGTAGTATGCAGAGAATAAATACTAGATTGAATTTACTTCTTGATTTTGAATAAGCCTTCGACTTTGTTGATTAGAATCTCATGTTCAGAACTTTTCAAGCTTTCAAATTAATACATGGAAGGGAAGGAAGTTATCCATATTTGGAAAATGTACTGTTATAAATACTAATTGCACTGTCTAAATAATGGTATCTCTCACCCATTTTAGAATTCACAGAAAAAAAGCAAATATAATTAAGAAAGCCACTAACAAATTTATTTGGCGAAGACGAGATGGATTCAAAAATATACTAATTGGAAGTATAGAAGAATGTGGGAAGACTTAATAGATACTGAATCATAATTCAAAAGTCAGAAAGCAGCACTCTAAAAGGTAGAAACTGTTTATTTCAAATAATGTTGTCTCATTGTGGTATAGATATACACTACCTCTTAAAAGCAAATGAAATGAATGACAAAGATCATACTAGCTTAAAAACATACCAATCTTATTGAAACGCGACTTGTACTACTCTCCATGTACAAGATCTTACAACTGCCGATTCGAGGTAATCTCAGGATGACCTTTCAGTACAGCCAATCAGAATTTGAGTTAGAGATCTTTCGGTATTGTTTGTATGTAATATAACACCGAAAGATCTCTAACTCCATTTCTGATTGGCTGTTCTGAAAGGTCGTCCTGAGATGACCTCGAATCGGCAGTTGTAAGATCTTGTACATGGAGAGTATCGTAGAGAAGCGAAATACAAGTCGCGTTGTAATAAAATTGAAAAACATACCAAAGTTTATCTATCATCAAGTATAAAAGAGTCACCAGTTAAAGAATCCCAAATCTTGAACACATATCTACAGATGAATTTTTATCCTTACCTATATGGTGTAATAAATTCTTCGTGTACAAACTATACACAATACCCTTTACTTCAGACATGAGATAGATGGTATCAAACATGTAAAGGACCTTTTCTGCAGAAAAACTGGCTACAATGTGAATATGAAAAATATATTTAAACTAATTGCCTCGTTACACCACGAATGCCCTAACGGCAGCAAAGTTTAAGAAAATATCTAAGTCCAAGGGGCATAATTCCGTAAAACATTATTCAACCCTAACCAAATCAGATACTGGCCTAGATTATTTCGTGATGTATCAGCATGTCAAATTACAATGTAGTATGTAAAGATGATGGATAAATCCAAACCACAAGTCCAAAATCATGAAACCATAGGACATGCAAAATCAGTGAAAATGAAAAACAAATGGAAAATAACAAAATATGTCTACTTGAAGAGCATATGTGAACCCCTGTGATGGAGTGAGATCAGGTGCCCGGGGAGAGTGAGCATCTTCTGCTTGCTAGCAACACCCGTCACATATACCCCGTAGAAAGAGTCAAATCGTGTGAATTTCATATGTATCTATATATGGAGAAGTCGAAGTAGGTAACCTTCTTGTATAGAAGGTGTCAAATCTGTGTAAAGTGATCGGAATCGGTCTCAGTCCAGAATATCATTTAAAAGTCTGGATAACGAGATATCATATGGAGTAATAAGAGTCTCGTAACGACCGTAGAACTTCCTCAGTGACGATACTAGTCTAGCACATATATAACCCTGGTTGAGCAGCTTAACTGAAAGTCGCCTAGCCCTCAGAACAAAGTCATTGTAATTTGAACATGCTCTGGAATAACGTATTAACTGAGATATGAATACGCCGTATGCGGGCGATGATGGAATGTTGCTACTTATGAAAGGAAAGTTTGTGATAGCGAAATTGAAATCGTCACGTTTGTCATAGAGTGAGGTGTTCAATTGACCATTAATGTCGAAAGACAACATAATATCTAAATACGAAGTAGAATTACTATTTTCTGTGGTTTCTTTGACCTCCAGTTCACTTGGATAGATGATGCTAAGGTAATCCGCGAATGAAGGATTATTAATTGAAAGCAAGTCATCTATATATCTGTAAGTAAAATTGAAGCCAAGAGCCAATTGTTTTTTTCCTTGGGAAAGCAAAGACTGAATGAACTCAGCTTCGTATGAATAAAAGAATATGTCAGCCAGAAGCGGAGCACAGTTAGTGCCCATTGGAATGCCGACAATTTGTTGAAAAACTTTACCTCCAAACACCACAAAAATGTTATCGATAAGAAAGTTCAACATCTGAATGACAGCTGTTTCAGTGTATTTATTTTTGGAATCAGAATTTTCCCTAACAAAGTAAGTTTTATCGTGGCCTATTACTATATATTTGAATTTGCGGCTTCCGTTTTTACTAGTAAATGCATTTTGAATAATTTCCGCTAATCTGTCTTTTAATTTCTGATGAGGGATCGTTGTGGGAGTCGAAAAGTCAAAAGACTTGATGGAGTGAATTTTAGTAAAACTTTTTGATTTTAGATGTTCTAACAACTATTTTGAATTTTAAGGATCCACATTTGATTAATTCCACTTCTGGAATATACTGTTTCGCAATATCTATGAAGGCCAGATTTAATTTCTGATAATATTTTTGTGAGTAGCATCGATACAGATTTTGTGGAACACTTCGAGGAACCAGCGATAAAGCGTTGTTTGTACGGAGTTTTGTGCATTTTTGGAATACAGTACAAATATGGAAGTTCTAAATTCAATTTATTTGAGTCAATACCAAACGTATTGAGGACAGATTTATGATTCTCGAGTACTTCCAAAACCGAAAAGTTCGTGAGAGTATAAGTAGGATTTCCTGGAGCTGAATTTAATCCTAATTCTTTCACTAGGCTGTCAAAGTAATATTTCTTACAAGTAAATGTATAATTATTAGATGCTTTATCTGCTGGTGTAATGATATAATGTTCTTGGAGGAAGGTAAGTTCTCTGACAACATCAGGATCTTTAAAAATAGATTCGAATCTGGTGTTTACAAAACCTTGTAATTTTTTAATTTTTGATCTCAGCAGTACTGCAATAGATTTTATCCATTCCGAAAGAGTGTCGACTTGTACTTCCTCTCTTTTTGCCCATCGTGTGGCATATTCCTCATTATTGCATTTATTGTAGAGATAGAACACAGAAACTGTTTTTTGAAATTTTCAAAGTCCATGGGAAATAACTGACTCAGGCTTTTCCGGCAATTTTAAGAGTTTAAGATTTTATGTAGGCGCGAAGTGCTCGAAATGAAATATTGATTATATGATTTATAAATTATAAATTATTGATTATATAAATATTGAAGTGAGATATAATGATATTGCATTGACCTTCAGTTCAATCAATATAAGACATCTCTTTAAAGAAGAAAAAGATCCTTATTAATGGACTAAACTCAGGTATCCCAAAAGTGCGCATGCACCAGGTAATCCTCATACACAAATACAGATATTCTTTGACTTCAATAGTGAGCGACAATAAAGAGAAATAAATGAAGAGATTCATAAATGCATTTGACAAAATTTGACGTGTTGTACCATTATTCAATAATACGACATCACTCAACATCGAAAGAAGGAAGGATAGAAATATATTAGGAAACATTATTACTGTCCGCGCCACTCACTCTGGAAACTGGAAAAATCTGGATTTTCAGTTATTCATCTTCAGAATAATTTCAAAAAGGCAAAACCATTTGATAGATCTTGTTTAGTCGTAACTTTTGGTGTATGCTATATGTTTGTATGAAGAAGCGTTCATATTTTATAAAAAAAAGATCAATTTTAGATAGGGCGATTTCCATGTTAAATAACGCCCTATCTAAAATGATTTTCCCTATAAAATACGAATGCTTCTTCGTAGAAACATATGACAATACACCAAAAGTTACGACTAAACAAGATCTGTCGATTGATATTAATTTTGTAAATCTATTTTAAAGATAAATAAGTGAAAATCCAGATTTTTCGGTTTACAAAAGGAGTGGCGCGGACAGTAGACCGATGGGAACGCATAACCCAGACCCTGTACCTACGATTGGGATAGAGCATCTGTAGCCTCCGCAAAGGGGTCTGGTTTCCTGCTGAAATATCTGCTCATTTTAGCGTTTGTTCTGTCGGTGTAGAGAATGACCCTATTAGACTCTGGAGACTTCTGAACATGCAAGGATTCAGTTTAAAACTGTTCGAATCCGTAAAATTTCGGCTTTGCCAGTCGAGGGTCGTGTTCATTGTCCCGATAAAAACTAAGAGCTATCTCCCTTTCAATATTCCATTCCCATATTACTTTGGCAAGATCTGACAAAGCTCTTGATCTCGTTTCCCCCTCCCCCTACCCATTTTGGTTATGTAAGCTGCAGCAACATTGCTTTCAGTTTGAAGAATGATATAACTGCTTTTACAGAGTTTGTAATTTTATAATACATTGATGTGCAAGCTTCTCTCCTCCGGAAGCCATCTGAAAAGCTCCCTTCCCCGACTGACTCAATTGAAATATGGGGACCTAGCAGTTTTTAGAGTATGCCATTCCATAATTGCAATTTGGTTTCCCACCAAATCAACTCGGCCCTCCCATTTGCTGCCAATCCTCCCCACCCCGAATGTAAGCCTTTTGTTTCCAGAGGTTGCAGACTCATGTAATGAAGAACGACTGGAAAAAACTGCTGATTCGTGGAGATTAGCCGCCCAATTAATTTTGTTAATTTCCGAGCCGAAAACTCACATTTCAACTTATCCTGACAATGCGCATTTTGGTCACTTTTTCCTTTGGAAGGGACAGCGTTATCGTCGTCAAATTTACTGTAAAACCGAAAAAATCCACAATACGTGTTTGAGTTAAAATGGACTTTTTGCATTTATTACACACCTTAGGCCCCTCAAAATGTACACTGCTGTCGACAGGTCTGACTTCAAAGTGACTAGGAACTGGTTCATGAAGAGAATGTCGTCCAATAAGAAGACCAAGCGAGTTTCCAGACGACGCAATACCACCACTGGCATTTTCATCTATTTGTGAATACTTGGGGTGTTATGGCGATTTCAAAAGGAAGGGAACAGAACTGTATTATTTTCCATTTCTAACACAATTTGAGGATTTTCCTGTGACCTTTCGCTATAGGAACGGTAAAATACGCATCGATATTTACCATCGAATCCTTTCCTACATAAGATCTTCCATAAACAGAATTCCCTTCATATTGAAATGTTCGTACGATTCATAAATGGTGTAGTATGAAAACGATGCTGTAAAATGAATTCGCCGGCTGAACCGATTCCTGTACAATATTCTTTAACACAAGACCTTCTATTTTGGAATCTCTCAGCAACTGATCCGATTGCGCACTCCACGGCGTCATTGACATTATATAGACTATCCTGAAAACCGCATAAGATATAGAGTAAAGATCATTTCTGCAAAAATAGTATGAATGCAAATTGTTTAACAAGTTTAATTTTTCACATATTTAAATTTTATTCCTAGTTGCTTGTAATCACATGACTGCTATATATAGCACATGTCGTATTAACAACAAACATTCAACAAGTGCAAGGGCATATTGCCCAAACTGGTAATCAAATTTTGTTGTAAAAGAAAAAAGAGGAGTTACCGGCTCAGTTATGTGGCAGAAGTCACCATGGAGCTATACAATACATGAATATAAATAATATAATAGAACATTTAACACATTACAAAAATATTAGATTGTAGTGCAATTACGATACCGACTTAGGACGGTCATTTAATTTGACAAAAGCCAAGCAAATGGCGTGGTTAACCGGTTTACGGGCCCACCTTCCCACTCACCGTAACAGCAGAACAATCAAAAGACGTACATTTAAAAATTGATAAATAATCCTCCATGTAAAGAACAAGGGTCAACAGGTATCGCATATTGAGAGGTCATAAAAATATAAACACGTAAGGTATTGTAATAAACATAATGGTATAAAAATATATGCGACATCAACATGAGAAACCGTGCTCTGCCAGTCTGAAAGCGAGCTAAGACCCTAGATCTGTAGGAGTCCCGACTAACAGTCAGAGGGGACGAGGTTCAGGACCATGTCTCCTCTGAAAGAGGTTTGGACAAGGCCCGTCATATAGTCCCCACCGCCCTGTTAGTCAGCGTGCAACGTTCAAGTAAAAGTCTGCATAAGGCTGTAGAGGGGCCAAATACAAGACCTATAGTCTTTTTGATGATCTCAATATCATATTGTCTATTTAGGAGACGTTTGACTATTTTATTACATGATAAAATAACGTTATCGGAGCCTTTTACTTTCCTTAGTTTATATACGAGATCACCGTAAAAATTAGGATGGGAAATTCCATTGGATACGTACTGTTGAAAAGAAATATTTCCAAATTTAGATAGAAGTTCTGAATAAGATCTGAAGAATTTGCCGAATGTTTTTCTTAGCTTGTGATATCTGTAACCCTGAGTTAAAAGTTTCGTAGCAATTTGTAAATTTCGTTTATGAAAGTCCAAAACATCGGTGCAGCCTCTGACAAATCGAACTAATTGAGATATATAGATACCATATGATGGGAGTCGAGGGACATCGCCATCCAAGTAAGGGAAATTTACAATAGGAAATCCAAAATCCTCACGTTTATCATAAATATTAGTATATATTAGGTTGTTGATAAGTTTGATGTTTAAATCTAAGAAAGGTGTAGATTTATCTCAAGTATTAGCTTTATTCAATGTGAGCTCTGGTGGATATATTTCTGATATAACTTGTTCGAATTCAGGGTTGTCGATAACCAAAATGTCATCCAGATATCTGCAAGTATTATTAAATTTGTCAATGAGGTCAAAACGTTTTGATTTTTGAAGAGAAACCATAAAATCCCTCTCATAACAATAAAGAAATAAATCTGCTATCAGAGGCGCGCAGTTAGTACCCATAGGAATCCCAACTATTTGTTGATATATCTTGCCATCAAATTGCACAAAAATATTATTCATGAGAAAATCTAGTGCTTTACATAATTCCTTGCAAGTCCAGTATTTATATGAAGTATATTGTTTGTAGGAAAAGAATCCAGAGTTATTGGAAGTACATATGTACGTTTTAGATTCTCTGTGAAAACACCATTGTATAAGAGACAGCAACTTGCTTTTAATCAAATCATGAGGCAGAGATGTATAAAGTGTAGAAAAATCAAATGTAGAAATTTGAGTCGCTTTGAAATTTAGCGAAAGAAGTTTGTCTATAACTTCATGAGAATTTTAATCGACCAAAAGTAATTAATGTTACTATTATGAAATGCGACATCACAATATTTGATAATATGATCTTTTATAGCAGTTAGAGCAGACGTAATATGTTTCGATAGTACCGTAGTAGAGCAGTGGCTAGAATTAGATATGAAACGTGAAGTGGAAACCTCTCAATAATATTTATAATTGTGCCCAACTTACAAGAGGCGTACTTGCGTATAAATACTGCGATGGAATTGTTGAATGGTGTAGTCTTATAAGACATTGTCTAATTAAATTGAAATTCTGTTGATATTTTATAATCTAAAAGTTAGGCCCATGTTAGACGCATTTCAAATAAATATAAAACAGTCTTTATTCTAAATTACACAACAAACAGAGCTGAGGAAAAGCTTGCACTACAACGTTTTTCTTGGCATGTTGATTGTTACAGGGTCTCCCGCTTCATATAATGCACTGGGCCATAGTGACGTCACAATGACGTCATGTTATGTTTTAGCGGGTTTTTAGCTGCAACATTATACAATTATGTATTGCCTTAACACAACTGAGTGACTGAATTTGAAAAGGAAATGAGGTGTATTTCTTTCACGGATTCTAAAATCCATGGACCCTGGATGAATTCCTTCAACTTGTTCACACAATATGGTGTACGACATTTTACGAGTACCGAATCTGAAAGATCTGTTTATGTATTACTTATAAATTCTTCAATATGTGTCCTTTGATTGTGCTACTTTTGCGGCGAGTGGGAAGATGGGCGCTTGTAAGCCAGTTACCCACACCAATTGAATATGTTTGTTACTTCAATTGACCGTTCTACGTCAGTATCGTAACCGTCACACAATCGAATATTTTTGTAATAGCTTTTTGGCATGTATATTATACTATTATTATGTTTTGTGTGTATGTCCTTGGTGATTTTTGTCATGGAGCTTTGTCAAATGTCTTCAGTTTTCTCTCTTCGAAAGGTATTTGGACAGATTAAGTTCGACAAAACTCAACTGATTGATCTCCTGATGGTGAATAGGAATCATCTGCTCTACTGTGTCTATGATTTGCTTAATGTAAATCACTCTAAAACTAAGGAGTATCTCCCTCATGCATAGCTCTGTCCTTGGACTGATTCTTTTGTTACCTTTTTGGGTCATTTTGGTTTTAATACTGCTCTTCAAATATTTATATAATATGAGAATTCCAACCATTCGGCCTCGAGCATCACTGAAGAGATATAAGTTGTCGAAATGCGCATCTGGTGCACAAAATTAAAATGTATATATGTTCTTTATTTATTTAATTTTTTGTTCTATATTTATCATAACCACTAGGCCGGTGTCACTGCTGGTAGACTGATAGTCCCCAAGAGCATCATAAGTCTAGATTTCAGTGCTTTTGTACTGACGGTCTACTTTTCAGTGCTTTTGTGGGGTACTGCCTTGAAATATATACTTAAAATTTTCCGTCATGAAATTATGTAAATCAGTATAAAAATAAGGAGTATCTCCTTCGTGCATAGCTCTCCTTGGATTGATTCTTTGGTTCACCTTTTCGGTCATTTTGGTTTCAATACTGCTCTTCAAATATTTATATAATATGAGAATTCCAACCATTCGGTCTCGAGCATCACTGAAGAGATATAAGTTGTCGAAATGCGCATCTGGTGCACAAAATTAAAATGTATATATGTTCTTTATTTATTTAATTTTGATTTGATTTGGTGCACAAAATTTATTGTTAAGTCGAAAAAGTTAATAATATAATATAAAATGACTCGGAATCATGATCAATTATGTCTGATGCCATTATTGATTTCAACTACCACAAAGACACCTAATAGAAATGCAGCGATCAATTTCAAATATTTTTCTCCCAAAAACGACAAAGCCAGAGGGGACCTAAAATTTCCTCGCCGCCTGTCTTTCTGACATATTCTTGTTTTCCATGCTTTTCCTGCTGTTATCACAGATATAGAGCCGTTGATTGATTAATATTAAACACTAACAGATCAAGTTCGTTTTGATCCAGTTGACATGTTTTATTATTTATAAGTTATGGTTCAAAGACATGATTTTTTTTTACGATATATCAGTTTTCCTGCTTTATATTGTTGTTTCTACAGATATTGAAACGAACTTTGGCTAATGCATTACAAATCTAATATTTTTGTCAAATCTCTTTATATCATTATTTTTTAACGTTCATATCCGTGGAAACTTTCGCATACAGCTGAGTGAGATGTCGTTTTCTATGCCTTTGGTATGGAGGTGTATATCTATGACTTACACATCAGGTTAAAGTTTAGTTCCAGATGACCCATTTTAGCAAAGAAATGGCTACCTAAAAGTTAAGGCTGCCAGTATTGAACTAAATAATGCTTGCGACTTGTATTCTGAACAACAAGTCATGAAATCATTGTTGATAATGTATGCTTTTGAAATTCATGGTGGATGCAGTCAGCCGAACAGGAGACGTTTACGCCTTCCATGTTTTATCATTGGTTGCCAAGGACCAATGCATATCCACTATGGTACATTATTTATGGGTACCAAAGTGACAGATCATAAATTAGGTTTGTATATTATATAAAGAAATATTTACAAGTTTTCTTATTTATTCTTTTCATTGTATGTCTGTAGCACACACAGATTTGCCACGGTAGTGAAATAAATAAAAGAAACCATATATATTTTGTGATATATAATAGTTTCCCCAAAATTCACGATTTTTCACTCAAATTGAAAGGTTTTACCTCAAAATTGGTGTTTCCCCAAGGTTGATTTTGGAAACCTTTTATGTTATACTATAAGGTTTCAAGATATTCATATTTCAAAAATCATTTCTGTTGCAATTTGTTTGAGGTCAAGGCATGTTTTCCAATAGTTTGACTGGACTAAAAGCGCCGTACCAATGTTTAGCTTTGACGCTTGAATTAGAAACATGTTTCAGTCGCCAAAACTAGTCATTGGGACCACCCTACCCACATAAACACGAATAGATACAAACATATCTCTATTTGCAATCTTACATATAATTCCAAATTGTTTATCATCTCAATTTTTTGATAAAGAACCTTAAGAGTTAAAGATTTTTAGACGACGACATATTTGTATGTCCCGTCTATTGCGATCCGTGCTAGCATCTCTAACTTCAAATTTACGCCAAGAGATAGTACGGAGAATGCATCTTATTTTTCGCTCAATACCAACGCAGAAGTAGAAATTGACGCTTACGTACATTCAATAGTAATTATTTATTTACGAACGCATGTACTATGATGCAATGATTTACTCAAAACCATGTACACATTGAGATTACACAAGATTACATTTCGGTGTAAGAATACACATTATGTATCTGAATGAGCAATCCTAGCCAGATGGCGCTGCGCATCTACTTACCGTCTGTGATTTGAAAAAAAATTATTTTAAAACATTTATAAACATATATACTATTATGAGCTATAAATTTCTTCCATTGTGAATTCCGCCCAAGAAAATGAAGCACTAGAAAAGACAACTGCAGTTTGTATTATTCAGTACAAACAAATTGCAATATCAAGCACAACATTGGCGACGTATTATGATAAAGATGTTAAGGTGAGCGTGACTTGTCCCTTCAGCTTGGCATGCCGCCCCTCTGGTTGTTGGTGGCTTTTGATCCATCTGTTTAGTAGTGGTTCCAATTATTCATGTTTTCCTCCTCTACCCAGTGAGTCGTGACGTAGTCAGCAAATGTCCTCACATCTCTGGTGAGGCTTGTTTTGATCTGAGAAAGTAAGAGTTATTTTTCTTTCTTACTTCATATTATACACATGTACTATTATGCACTACAAGTTTCCCCCATTGCAAGTTCCGCCCAAGAAACGACAACCGCAGTTTTTATTATTCAGTACATGCAAATTGCAACATCAAATACAGCATTGGCGGTGGGGTAAACATGAAAATACAATGCCAAACGATCTCCATTTGTCAGCATTTCTTCAGTTTGACACAGATAAAAGCAATGCTGGAAGCTGATGAGGGAAATTGGTAAGCAGAATAGGAAAGCTTATCGTCGGTCTTGATGCCTTTTGTGATTGACACTAGAGCGACAGCAAACATACTAGGTAGGACTAGGTGTCCCAGAGCTGAAAAAAAAAAACACCGCCCAAAGCTGCAACTACATGGAAGAGGAAAAACTCTATATAGATCTGTGGGTCATGTGAGCTTGACACATAAACGAAATGAAGATACGAAAGCCTAACATTTTATGCTGTTAAATGGAGCCATGGAGCCATACTAGGCTACTCCACAGCTACACAACTGGGACCAGTTATGAGTAGAAATCAAATATCAAATCAAACACCCTTGAAGACAGACCGTCATCCAGGACTGTTTGAAAGAATATGGAAATACAATCAGGGTACCATGAAACAACACATAAAAGAGGTCACATCAGTGGCACAATGCCATAGAGGGACGCAATTCCAAGATGGAGAAGGAAATAAAAAAAGTTTCTCGAAGAGTAGAAAGCAGCCCGACACCATGGGTCTCACCGATCGTCACATCATCCAAGAAGAATTCCGATGAAAGCCGACTCTGTTTTGACACGCGCAAAACTAACAAAGCAATAACTTGGGAGAGACGTTTATATTACCATAGATGAAATTATAAACTAAGTAAAGATCCATTGTTTTCAGCAAATTTGACTTCAAAGCTGGCTACCACCAGATGGAGCTTGACGAGTCATCGAGGTACATTACGACACTCAGCACTCATGTTGGATTTTACAGCGGTATAAACGGTTAAATTTCGGGCTATCATTAGCAATAGAAATTTTTTATTGTAATCGGAAAAGCCAACAAAACCACGGCAAAGCTCTTCATGCTACTTTATGCACTTAAAAATGGCGACCTGATTATGAACAGGATAAATGAGAATTCAATAAAGAGCACGTTACCTTCGGAGTGGTATTCTAAAAACGTCTATTTTGTAGTATAAAGTTGTGCACGTTTGAATATATTCTTGTTTACATCGTCGTCGTACATGGGGCATCCAGAAAGTTGCATAAATTGTGATAGGTCTGATATCATCATATAATTTACAGTCAAAGAGATAGTGAGAGACTAATTATATACATTCACAGGTACAAGTATCTTTATCTATGAGATGATTATATTAAATGATTATTATATAAGTCAGAGTTCAGAGAGCTGCAGCCAAATCGCAGACGAGGTTGATGATTTGACACCATCTTTCTATTGTTTAAAAATATATACTTTGGAATTTTCTTATGGTCTTTTTCTTTTCAATGAGATTTAAAGGAGGAACGTGAATTGAGCGATCTCGTAGATTAAGGTAATGAATTCCAATCAGTTGCTGTTTTATTAATGAATGAATTTTGATATAATGTAGTTTTACTTCTTTGTACTCGAAGGTCGATTCCAGATCTAAGAACGCTGACCTGATGGACACTAGGGGGACTAATGACTGTAAATAGGAGGGGGTATGATTGTTAACCAATTTGTAAAACGTAAATAATCTGTGATTATGTATTCGTTTTTCAAGGCTGTCCCACCCAGTGCCCTGTAGTAGTTTAGCACTAGAACAGGATCGCGTCGCACCAGTCACTATATAGGCTGCCTCGCTTTGAATGTTTTTCGTATCTGGTGCAGTTGTCCCAAAAAGTATCTGCATAATGTAAAGTTGGCCGAATAAAAGAAATGTAGTATCGTAATGGAACGGAACTACAAGTCGCGTTTTCATTAGTCTGATTAGTTGGTATCATGTGTTACATTTTTGATAATTGGGACAACTTGATTTATTAACGGTAAATTCATGACGGCAGAAACGCACTGTAATCTGAAAATGTTTTGAACAAGTTTATTTATTAACACGTTGATAATGAAAAAAATATGTTCTTGATGTTGTCATTTCATAAACATACAACACGCCTTTTCCTTTTCAAAGCGTACAGAGCATTCATGTTTTCTTTTTCTTGTACATAGCTTGAATTTGCCAAACTCTTTCTTCGACATTTTTCTGATATCTTGGATTATTGTAAAGTAAAAAGAATTACCGTTGATATCTGGTTAGTAGTATTCCGTCTGAGAAAACAATGGGATGAAGCGACTGACCCCTCAAAGAAAATGTCTGGTTCTACAGATTTTGAAAATGACCTTTAATTACAGGTCAGTAGTTGTCAGTTTGAGTTAAAGAGTAGTCTAGTATGTCAACTTAGGTAAGGTTTTGAATTTTCCGTGCGATAAACTTTCGACCAATCAGCGGCCGGTGTAACATTAAAAAGTGACCCTATTGAAAACTAACCCACGGGTCAATTTTTAATGTTAAAAACTGACCCACGGGTCAAATTTCAACGGTTTGAGGGTCGATTTTTAATGTGGAAAATTGACTTGGTCCGTTATTTAATGACCCCACCCACGCATGAAAAAGTGACCCTCGCGTGAAAATGTGACCCTCGTTGAAAATTGACCCGCATTGGTGGGTCATATTTTAACGTTAAAAATTGGCTCTTGCATATAATGCTCCCTTGAACTATGCATTTCACACTGTATACTACATGTTTACACACGGGTCATTTACAGCATGGTCTACATTTTACTTTGGGGAGTGACATCGTATGTATAATATTATGCAAATTTCGATCTGATTAGACGCATTGTCTGTAAGAACTGATATTTCATTAGCTGTAAGCACATTGTGTGCTTTTGTTGAATAAAAAGTGATGTTTTGCAGAGACAATGCAGGGATTATAATTGGAGGGGGTTGGTTGGTTGGAGGAATGGAAGGGAAAGGGGGGGTGGGTCATATTTCAATATTAATTCATGACTCCATATGATGAAGCTTCGAACTCCTGCTTAAATTATAGTATGACTTTTAACAATCTTTTAATAAACTTGAAAACTTGTTATTAGAGGTGGGGTCAAATTTCACCATTAAAAAAACGACCCCATGTCGAGATAATCTCCTTATTACAATACAAGTATTTAGCTAAGTACACTGTGTGCTTTCGTGGGATAATTTGCAGATACGATGCAAGGATTATATCTAGGGGATTGGGGGGGGGGTGGGTTGTTTCATATTTCAACATTAATTCATGACTACAAATGAAAAAAAAATTATCGAACTCTTGCTTAGAATATAGTGTGACTTGAAAACTTGTTATTAGAGGTAGGGTCAAATTTTAATATTAAAAAACGACCCCATATCGATACAATCTCCTTATTACAATACAAGTATTTAGCTAAGTACACTGTGTGCGTTTGTTGAATAAACAATGATAATTTGAAGAAACGATGCAGGGATTATAACTAGGGGATGGGGGGTTGGGGGTGGGTCATATTCCAACATTAATTCCGGACTCCATATGAAAAAAAGCATGGAACTCCTGCTTAAAATGTAGTGTTACTTTAATAAACTTGACTTGTTATTAGAGGTGGGGTCAAATTTTAACATGACCCCATGTCGAGATAATCTCCTTATTATAATACAAATATTTAGCTAAGTACACTGTCTGTTTTTGTTAAATAAAGAGGGGTTTTTTGCTGATACAATGCAAGGATAGTAGTTGGGAAGGGGGTGTTAATATTTTCACATTAATTAATGACTCCCTATGAAAAAAATCGAACTCCGGTTTATAACATAGTGCGGCTATTCCGTTATCTGATAATAAGTATAATGAAGTCGAAGACTGATCATTAGAAGTAGGGTCAAATTTCAACAACACCAGGTCGAGAAAATCTCCTTTTTACGATACATGTACTTAGCTAGATACACTTTCAGTGGGCTCAAATTTAAACGTTAAGAAAGGATAACTTTAATAGCGTATAAAATGTCTTTGTACAGGAAATATCTGGAACAATCAATGCACGTAGATTAATTATACGATAGTGGACTCGTCCCTTGTTTTGTTTCGTCATTTGTGACACTTGATACAATTATGAACTTTTTACATGGTAAATATGATGTGTTATCATATCCCTACGAAATATGTTCTACATAAATTCTATAGAATCGCTGTTGATATCAAGCGGTCTTAGGAATTGTTAGAAAATTCGGCCTCTGATGACAACTGTTTGTCTTCGAGTTTAACTGATAGTCTGTTGCCCTCAATCCCAGTCAATAACTATACAATATTCACCAGAAAATCAAATATTAACCGAAAGTATCCTTTTTTTGGGGGGGGGGGAAGGGGGGATGGTTGGTTTGGTCAATATCTAGAGTATAGAGCCCATGTGGCCCAATTGTTAAGGGTCTCTTCTTATGATTAAGAGGTCCCACGTTCGAGTCCCCCCTGGTCATACCGGTTATCTGTCTTTTGGATGAAACTGTGAAAACCGATGCTCCGTGTCACGGTAGGCGTAGCCTGTAAAAGATCCCTTACTGTTTCGGGATAAGTCCGTTGCAAAGGTATAATTTTCTATGCAATGCAGCGGCATCTTCGCTAGCCGAGGCTCTAATCCGATTCTTTCTTCTCCTAGCAGCCTTGGCTAGTGAAGATGTGCATCAGGCAGATGACGTCACCAAATACATACAATAATCGTGAAGTGATGTTAAACAAGAATCAATCAATCTAGAGTATATAATCGAGTATATATTCCATTTTACACTTTCTAACGTAATATTTATAAATTTGTTTCTCATTTACACTTTGCATTGGCTTCATTCACAAATTATCAAATTTTCTGAAAGATGACATATCCTTGGCCATTTGCTTAATGATAATTTAAAAAAAAATTAAAAGGTAACCGACTTAAAGTGCAACGGTGTGATTTTTCTTTTCGGTGGGAGTAAATTGTCAATGTTTGTATCTAAGTATGATCTGTCATTTTAGAAATCCCAGTAAAATTCGTATAAATTACCTGTAAAAGTATTTTCAAACTCGATGTAAATCGATCTTGTTTTGTAGTTATAACCAAACTTATATTTACTGGATTGTACTTATTTTCTCGGGATTCATATTAAGCGGAGTAAGTGCTGATCTTTGTATTTTTATCAATGATTTCGCTAATAAAATGTTTGTGAAGACATTATGAAGGACAATCACAGATCACGCTAATTCATGAATATGCTAATACAGAGTATATCTAAAACCTTATCATCAACATTTTGGGTGAAAATTCGGTTGTGTACAAATACAGTAATTTTTTGTTCAAGATTGCATAAAGTGTGTCAAGGTAGTTAAATTGGACAGATGGACACCGGAGCGAACAGCGTCCTTTACATGATTATTCCGACTGGCATTTTCTTTAAACGGCGAGACGACTTTTCATACGTGGTCTGTTCAGTACGAAAAAAAAATGCTGAAAATAATACGATCAAAACAAACAAAATAATGACAATAATAATGAATAGAAATTATAATATACGTAAATTTGACGTCACGCCTCGACAATTTGTTATCCACGTGACATCTTGTTGTGAATGAAATGCTACTACACTAAGACTCTTTAGAAGTGGTGCATGCCTTTCAAGAGTCGTTTCGCCGTTTTAAGGGACTGATCGGTCGAATACATGTATGTTTTGCAAGTGTATGAAATAATAACTTGCATTATTACCCAGCGACATAATTCAAGAGAACTAGTAAAGTTCTTATACATATATGCATATTTTAAACGTTGATTTTATTTTTGAAATAGAAAAGTGGTTGAATCACGATGTCAAATGCTATATGTTTGTGGTGAGGGTTTCTAGTCCCTGAATATGTGAAACATGTAAAACAAATCATCCTTCTATAAGAAAATTCAGTAAAAATGTGAGGGGCTGACCATAAATCCAGACCTGCATAATTACGATCCTCACTTCTGTTCCGCTGATGTCTTTGATGTGGATGCTTTTAACTTGATCCAGTGACCATATGCATAAATGGTTAAAGACAAACAAAAAGGGGAAATAGTAAAGACTTTTCCCCAAAAATAGCCCCCCCGGGAGAATCTGTCTAGTAATGCATTTTCTCCCAAGATAAATAGTATACTAGTATTTAAGAAATGTAGTTCGAGTTTGAAATCACACCCAAACCACAAATCTTTCCACCTGTTTATATTATTTTTTTCTGTATACACAATGTGTATCAGTTGCGAAGCCCGATTCGCTCCGATATGAAAGTAGGAGGCAAAGATTATATGAAAGGGAGAATGAGATTGAGTGGTGAGAGACATCCCATATGGCCACCCCCTTCCATAGAAACTTGTATTTCAATGCTATACATAAAATTAAAAATCGTTAGAAAATGACCCCATGGGGAGTCAAAATTTAATGGCGTGCGTCAATTTTCAACGACTTTTGGGCCGAATTTAGCGTTAAAAACTGACCCACGGGTCAGTTTTAAACATTGAAAAAAGACCCGCGGGTCAGTTTTCAATGGGGTCACTTTTTAATGTTACCCGGCATTCAAAAATCACGCGACTCCCGGTCGTGACTTTATTATTGACCTATGGGTGACCCCTTGATCTTTGGGATGACCTCTCTACTGACCCCTTGACCTTTGTATTGACCCTTGACCTTTTCTTGAACCCTCCCGTCACCATAAAGGGAAATTTCCGGGTTTATTTTTTAGAGGCTACCGCACGGTTTGGTGACATGACATATAGGTCAAGCGGTATATGGAATCAGTTCTCCTCCTTTTTCCATTACATTTTTTTATGTCTCGTGATCAGTGAATCTTAGCTGTCCCCATTATAGTTCACGTTTAATGTCATTCATCTTTATATCAGTGATAGCGCTGTCGTTACCGGCGACTGATTTTCAATGCCAGCAAAGATTCTCGTGAACTTAAATAAACCAGTACGGACATGATCATAGGTATCGCATTGTCATATTCGTATAAAGACTTGATCGATCGATTTTCAACACACATTCTATTTAATGGAAATGACAACAAAATATTAAATACATTTTATTATTATTGTATACATCTTCACCAATATGTACAAATGATATGTTAATCAAATATTGGAATGCAATATGTAGCATTGATTTTAATATCATTCAGTGTCACTTTCGACATCACTTTCTTCATCGTCTTGGAAAAGAGGATCAAAATCCAATTTATGTCGTTTGATTACAAGGGTGCAACCATTTTCTATGTCCATGGATTCATCTTCCATTAGGTTGGTAATCTCTCGTTTAATATATCGATGGAGTTTACTGTCATTTAAGTAGTACATATTCAGCAGAAAAGTTCCATATTTTTTCATAAACAATGATCTATCTTTCGGTAACACGAGTTCACTGGCTTCCTCCTTCGCATCTTGTTGGGTTAAATTTGTATCTTCGGTCATTTACTGATTGATTTTCTCGTATTGGGAACTATGCTCGTCCAAGACCTCGTTGATGATGAAACTGAAACCGTCATCATCATCATCATCGTCGTCGTCGATGTCCATGCTCTCTTCATCGCTCTCTTTATCGTCATCAATCGGACAACCGTGTTTAATATGTCTCTGGAGATCATATTCAGTAGCAAACACGACTCTATAATCGACACACGATGTTGTTTTGTCTGAATCTTCATATTTCAAACAATGATAATTTGCCATGTAAAATAGGACGGGTCTATCCTTATATGGAGCTTTATCTAATTAGGGGTTTTCCATGTAAAATGGGGCGCGTCTTTCCGCCGGTTTATAACCGGAATGCCCACATTCTTTGATGTGCCGACCAACAGATAGAGAAAAAGATATGGGCATTCCGGGAATATTTAAACTCGTTAAAACAACACACTCTGGTCTATAATTGGATTACCGTAAAACAGTCTATATGTCCCCGGAATGGAATTCAGGGGAATCTAGTTTTTGTCCTGTCTGTCTGTTTGTCTGTCTGTGAGTCTGTGGCACAAAACTTTAACCTTCGCCATAACATTTGAACCGTAAGTCACAGAGACTCCATATGTTGCATGTATCTAGAGGAGACTCAACTTTTGGTACCACATTTTTTACCTTTTGACCTTGACCTTTGACCTACTATCAAAGACGCCAACGGGGGCATTCGTGTTTCACAAACGCAGCTTGTTTATCAAATAAAAAGCGAAATGAAGTTTAACATTTTATTAAAGGTGCATCAATAATAAGCAATGATAAACAAAATTTATACATGCATAAGATAATGTCATAACATTTATATTATATACATAAGAAGACATTATGAATAAATTAAATGTAAGCACTAATTGATGGAGAAATGCCATACGTATCATGATATAGTTAAATGACAAAAATAATAGATTTAAAGTACATATATGAAATATAAAAGTCACTTTTATCACTATGTACCACTGCATCACTATCACTGTACATGTATCATTTTCACTATATCACAATATCATTATCACTATGTCACTGTATCATTAATACTATATCACTGTATCATCACTATATCATTATCACTGTATCTTTATCACAATCACCCCAGATGAATAAGATGTAAAGCTGCGTCTGCGTACTCCAATACAGTAATGTCTCCGTTTCGCAATCTTGTCTTCAGGTCACCCAGTCTGTTGTCGATCTGTACGTACTTCCTCTTTCTTGTCGCTCTCTTGCCGCCTGCTGCGTATTGGACCCTCTGTACTTCATTGGCTGCTTGGATTCTCTGGATGATCTCGATGAGTCGGTAGATGTTTGGGTGCGGGTGTTGAACGTTCTTGTTGAGTCTGCTGTGCCATCCTTTTAGGTTGTTGGTGGTCCGTGGCCCGTCGGTGTCGAAGTGGTTCCATAGCTGTCTGTTTCCTTCAACCCAGTATTCTGTAACATAGTCCGTGAAGGGTGTGGCGTTGGCGTAGGTGTCGGCAGCGTCGTTGTCTTCCAGCGTATAAAACCATGCATCCTCTATGTCTTCAGAAGGGATGAGGGGTAGAACGGCAGCTCGTCGGACCAGTTGTTTTACGTTGTCGTCTTCTTGTTAAGGTACTTGGAGACCGCATTCCTGTGCCTTGCGCCAAATACACTGGGTGTAGTGGAAGAAGCAGCCTTTTGGGGTGATGTATGGGAAGAGTTGTAGGGCTACATTGCGTGGTGCCGTTTCGAAGTCCAGGAAGATGGTGCTTGGTAGTAAAGTCAAGTTGTACCTGCTGCAAGCGTCGATGATGAGGCGGAACATTCTTTCGTAGATGATCTGGCTCTTCCCTGGTAATAAGGCAAAGACGAGTGGGTACATGGTGCCGTCTACGAATGCATGGATTGTATATAGCTGCTTGAAGAGTGAAGGACATGCATAGAAGGTGCCGTCAGCGTAGATAGTAGTAGCAGCAGTCAAGTGGATGAGGTTCTGACGTGTAGCGAATATGAGTAGGCGTTTGTTGGTACCATCATCTGCGATAAGGAAGTCTTCACCAGCAGTAGTTTGGGTCCATTTACCAGCTGGCTGATGTCCGTGATAGACTTTGGTAGCATTGGTATAATCTTGCTGCGTTGCGAATACAGGCTGTTCTTTGCTGAGTGGAAGGTGGGAAGGTTTTCGGCGAGTTGTCGGGTTTCATCTGTCCATGAGTGTTGTCGCAGTCTGGATATCTCTTGGACGTAGATGGTAGGGATCGGTACGAGTTCATCTCTACATCGGCTCTTTATCTGTTCCATCAAGTCGTTGACTTCTAGTTGAAAGGGGTCCGCTGGGTGGTTGTGGTTGTCTGTTGATGAGCATATCGTCTAGGGTGGTGACTTTCGCAGGGCATCGTTGGGTGGAGCAGATCCAGTATGTTCTATTTTCTCTGTTATTCTTTACTCTGTAGCTGTAGTTGTTGTGGACCAAATTCCGGTTTCCGAGTCTGTTGGTGATGTACTTCAAATTCACTTGTGCATTAGCCATGGTTGTTCAAACTTGTGATGAAAATTTAAGTTTCACAAACTATTTATCCGAATTTCTTAGCTTGGACACTGTTCATATTAAACTAAGATTCACTTTGAAGATACAATTAAACATATTAATATAATATAAAATAAAGCAACTCCCAATTAAATATACTAATGAAACATATTAATGAAAAATCATAGTATAGTCATCGTCCATTTAGCAGCTTGTACATCTCTCAACTAAATCTATTATATTACAATGAAATATAATGATAATAGAAAAATTATAGTCATCATCCATTTAGCAGCTTGTATCATTTAAATTTATCATATATTACAATGAAATATAATGATGATAGAAAAATTATGGTCATCATCAATTTAGCAGCTTGTATCATTTGAATTTATCATATATTACAATAAAATGTAATGATGATTTATGAATTCTACATCGTACATTTCTATTCATCTTATTAAAAAATGTCCTTTCATAATAAACAATAGATTATTTGAACATTTACGGTAATGGGTGTAGATTAATTGATTAAAACAACACCTATTGTTCTTCCCGTGTCGGCATTCCGGGAATACATGGATTTTAAAAAGTGGGCATTCCGGGAAGACACCTTTCCGACATGTCTGGGTGTGATTGACCAGCGGACTGTAATATGTTCTCCGAGCGAGAATGACACGTTTGTACACCTTCGCCGTCATACAAGAAATGACAATCTTCTGGTGAATTAGGCGTTTTATAGGTACGCAAGACGTCTGTTTGTAGTCTTAAATCTATGAATAAATAGCCAAACGGCCTGTCTATCGCTTGTCGATATGCATCCATGAATGTCTTTGTGTTTCCCGGGTACTTTGTCTGGCAAGGGTGCTGATTTGTAGTTGGTTGCTTGGATTCTTGAAAAGAAAGAGGTATTGGCTGTTCAAACTCATCGTCCTATTTTCTTTTCCTTTGTTGAATATATTTTGAATCAAGCACACCAAGCTAAGATTGCGATGATGTGCTCCTTCTGTGAAAAGTTCACAGACCTCTGGACTTTCAGACGCATCACTTTGAATATCGTCCAAGACGAGTAAATTCTTTTCTTTAGGGTCTATAAATCATCTCTGCGTAGATAATCGGTTAAATCTTGAATAAACTCAACAGGAGGTCGTACAGGAGGACGTCATACATCGGTTGTCATCTCCTGTATATCCATATAATCCTTGTTGGCGGAGGCTCAATCGCAATTCCATTTAGCGTCAACAGGTCTTTAATCCAAGTACTCCTATCGCTCATTGTCGGTCCGGCCACTATCATGATGAACGGGTGTTGAAACTTGAAAATGTACTCTGATGTTGATGGATTATGTGTTGGTGGTGGTAGTGGATAATGTGGTGGTGGCTGACTGCTTCCGTGGGTCGCTCGCAAATGTTTTTTCATTGCATCGGGACGAGAAAAACTCTTGGAACACACAGGGCACGATGTTGACAGCATGACGACCCTTTTACTAATGACGGTTGGAGTAATATGCAGTACTTTTATATTTTTATATTCTGATTTATTTATTTTCTAAAAATAGACTAAAGAACGTGGCATCACGGGAATACTCAAACATATATGGTGTAACGGGACAGGAAGCCCTAATTAACTTTTGTTTTTTGATATATGTATGTCACATGGTCTTGGTTGAAAATATAATTTTTGCACTCAGTGACCCTACCCCATCCCTAATATAATGTAAAAAGGAGGGGGATGGGGACTGATTCTATATTCCGCTTGACCTATATGTAATGTCACCAAACCGTGCGGTAGCCTCTAAAATAGACCCGGGAATTTCCCTTTATGGTCACGGGAGGGGTAAAAAATGTCAAGGGTCAATACAAAGGTAAAGGGGTCAGTAGAGAGGTCATCCCAAGTGTCAAGGGGTCATCCATAGGGTCAATGATGACATCACGACCGGAAGTCACGTGATTTTTGAATGCCGGCCGCAGATTGGTCGAATGTTTATCGCGCGGGAAATTCTAAACCTTACCTGAGGTGACATACTAGACTTCTTTAAAGTGCTTGCTAGGTAGATCAGTTGAGTGACAAGCGAATGTGGGTTACAGTAAATATGTTATGAATGTAGACAATGTGATCTTTAATGAAAATGATTCGTTCTGGAAAGTGGTCAGTCGGAGTAAAACTTCTAGAAAGGTAGTCGAGTGACCCCGAATTGGGCTGTTCCGTTTTTGGGTTCTTTTTTGGGCCATTTTGACTTTAAGTCTCTGGATTAATTGTTTTAGTACAAATTCACTACTTGTATTGACAATCCATGCTCATTAAACCTATACTATTTCGCAGGGTATTCTATATATCCTTGAAAAGTTCAACAGATCTAGCATGGAAATTCAGCATGCGTTGATAGTAGCCAACGGATCGAAGGCTAATGCACGAAGAAACTAACTATCGGCAGATTTCGTTAAATCTTATGGAAGAATTAATTTTATTGCCAAAATTGCAAAAAGTTCGATGTTACTGAATAAGTCTGAGAGAAAACCAAAAAATGATACTTGGTTTATTTACCTCCATTTATGAACCTCATTACAATGAAATACATCTATATTACTCATTTGTTGAAAATGACGTCGATCTGAGAATAAAGATAGATATGCTACTTACTACATGGAACAATACAGGTACACGTTTTCCTTCTGCAAAGTAATAAGGCAATGGGCAATACACAGCGCCGCACCAATGTTTTTCTATGACGCTTGAGAAACATATTTCTGTCGGCAAAAATAGACATAAGGAATCCTTGCATATATACATGTACACAAGAAACCCCTCACATACATACATGTACACCAGAAATCCCTCACATTTATACATGTTCACAAGAAACCCTCCTAAAATACATGTACACAAGAAACTACATCACAGACATACATGTACACAAGAAACACCTCACATACATACATATACACAAGAAACCCCTCCTAAAATACATGTACACAAGAAACCCCGCATATATACACAAGAAACCCTTCCTAAAATACATGTACACAAGAAACCCCGCACATATACACAAGAAACACTTCACATATACACAAGAAACCCCTCCTAAAATACATGTACACAAGAAACCCCGCACATATACACAAGAAACCCTTCCTAAAATACATGTACACAAGAAACTCCATCATATACATACATGTACACAAGAAACCCCTCCTAAAATACATATACACAAGAAACCCCTCCTAAAATACATGTACACAAGAAACCCCGCACATATACACAAGAAACCCTTCCTAAAATACATGTACACAAGAAACCCCGCACATATACACAAGAAACACCTCTTAAAATACATGTACACAAGAAACTCCATCACATACATACATGTACACAAGAAACACCTCACATACATACATATACACAAGAAACCCCTCCTAAAATACATGTACACAAGAAACCCCGCACATATACACAAGTAACCCTTCCTAAAATACATGTACACAAGAAACCCCGCACATATACACAAGAAACACTTCACATATACACAAGAAACCCCTCCTAAAATACATGTACACAAGAAACCCCGCACATATACACAAGAAACCCTTCCTAAAATACATGTACACAAGAAACTCCATCATATACATACATGTACACAAGAAACCCCTCCTAAAATACATATACACAAGAAACCCCGCACATATACACAAGAAACCCTTCCTAAAATACATATACACAAGAAACACCTCACATATACACAAGAAACCCCTCACATATACACAAGAAACACCTCCTAAAATACATGTACACAAGAAACACTTCACATATACACATGTACATCAGAAAGAATTTGGTGACAGCACCAAAGTGTGTGGGCCGGAATGAGATGTTTGATAAACATGCAAAGAATTCTTAAATCAGAATAACGTATTAAAATACGCATTGTACGGTCATGTGACTTTCGATCAATAGATATAAAAAAAAACACGAGGATCGACCACAGATATGTTAATCTTCAAAATCACTTCCGCTGATATTTTAGCTTCGTGTGTATTTTGCGTAATCATTAGGACCCACTCAGTGCATAAGGATATAGCGAGTTTATAGGTCTTAAGATTAGCCTGCATATGGTATTGACACATCATTAATAGCAATACCATCTACTATTTATTTTCAACAACAAAACATTACCAAACTGGCTGTAACCGACTTTTGAAAGTAGTGTAGCCGTGCTTTTTATTCTCAAATTTTTATTTATAGACACAATACTAAAGTTTATCGTCTTGCTAAAAGTAACAAATGTGGAATGTAATTAGTTATGTTGGTACGTCTTAGCGAAGCATTCTGTATTCTGGAAGTTCAGTTGGAATTATCACAATGCCACGCAATGATTCCCAAAATCCCAACTGGACAAGCGATTAATAATTTTGCTTATGAAGAAACGCGCCAAATGTTCGGAAATTGAAATGTAATCCCCCGAAAATCTTTCAATTGTTGTAAAGGAAATCGGTGAATATCCCCAAAAACTATTTATATAAATCAATCAAACTGGGTCGTGCTCGATTCGCAGTGAACATAATCTTTATTTTATCATTGGTATAAAATCCTTGAGCGCATGCTTTACTGTACAGAAGTAACGCATGCAACTTTCCTGAACTTATATCAAAGGATGGGCCGATTAATGCCAGCCCACTCTGAATATTAGATTGGCAACGCCTGTCTAGATCTACAGACCATAACGAGGCTGACCCAAGTTCGAGTGACGCGTTATCAGTCACTTTCATATCACTGGATTTCGTTTCGTATAATTTATTTAATCTAGATTTAACAAATATTGATAAAATTAATTAATCCACGAGGCTAAATATCACACACCTCTCATAAATGACATAAGATACATGTACTGTATATAAAATGCTGCATGAAGAGACAGGTGACCACCGCCATTCTGGAGAGGATTTTTCTACTCCAACTCACAATCTGATTAAAAATAGGGCACCGCTAACGGGTGCATGATACGCCCGCGTCATGTTTAAATGTGGTCTACAAGCCACATCCTTTCATATGACACCATCAAACGTTTTGTTCCCCCTTTAGATAAGGAGTAGAAGCCCGGAAAACCTTTCCGACCCTGCCCATTTTCCCCCACCTCAGGGGCCTGACCCCAACTTTGAAACCCACATGCACAACTACAAACCACATCCTTTCATATGACACCATCAAAGTTTTGTTCCCCCTTCAGTTAAGGAGTAGAAGCCCGGACAAGCCCTTCCGACCCCGCCCATTTTCCCCCACCCCAGGGGCCTGACCCCAACTTTGAAACACACATGCACAACTACAAACCACACCCTTACATATGACACCGTCAAAAGTTTTGTTCCCCCTTTAGTTAAGAAGGATAAGCCCGGACAAACTTTTCCGACCCCGCCCATTTTCCCCACCCCAGGGGCCTGACCCCAACTTTGAAACCCACATGCACAACTACAAGCCACATCCTTTCACATGACACCATCAAAAGTTTTGTTCCTCCATTAATTAAGGAGGAGAAACCTGGACAGGCTTTTCCAACCCCGCCCATTTCCCCCCATCCCAGGGGTCTGACCCCAACTTTGAAACCCACATGCACAACTACAGACCACATCCTTTCATATGACACCATCAAAAGTTTTGTTCCCCCTTTAGTTAAGGAGAAGAAGCCCGGACAAGGATGGATGGACGGACGGACGGACAGACGACAGCGGTATAGCATAATACGCCCACAGTTTTAAATGCGGGCGTATAAAAACCATATCTTTATTCCGCTTCTCTATTTGCAGTGGCAGATCCAGGATTTCCGAAAAGGGGGGGGGGGCACATGTGTATTAGCCAAACTTCTCAGCCATTTTTGGTGCAAAATCTGGATTTTTACTAGTAAATATGTGGCCAAAAGGCCCGCCCCCTCTGAATCCGCCACTGATTTGCTCCATTGAGGATAAGATCTGGTGAAAACCCGTAACAGTACATTTTTCTCGTGAACTCTGATGACGTTTCGGTTACTGATACCGTTGCTTCCCATGGCCAATCAATGACACGGCAAGGCATGTGCATGTGACGCAATATGTAACAAACACTACTCACAAACTACCTTGTAGGTAACGCTTACACTGAGTGAAACATATGAACGCTGGGCATTCCTAGGAATTTGTAGCCGATCCACTGATATGCAGGAAGGAAGAAGTTATTTATTTTTGCATTACTGAGACTTAGTCAACACAAACGTTGAATATATATCAAATTTTATTTCAAAGCAGAATAAAACAAGAGGCCCAAGTGGGCCTATATTGCTCACCTGAGTACCTAGATGATCAGTCATGCATGAAGGAAGAATTCATTTATTTTTGCATTACTATGACTAAGTCAACACAAATATTGAAAATATGTTAATTTTTATTTCAGACTAGAATAAAAAACAACACTTTTTTGCACATCCATTCAGGTGATTTTGATATTAAACATTTCCTTTGTCTCTGCAAGATGTCATTCAGGGCAACAAGTTAGTCATTTTCTTTAGGTGGGGCCTTTTGTTGACTGATTTCAAGTCTGGGTCATGAACAACAATTGTTTCAAATATTGTCCAGATCTAACTTAAAATTGTCTAATTTCAAATGTTGAGTGTTGAGAAACATCTGAAAACTTATTTAGATGTGTAAAGAAATGATAAAAAACATTTTTGACCACAGCTGGATTTGAACCGCTACTCTCCATATTTCAATTACCAAGTGGTATATGTACCATCGTGAGACCTACTTTTTAGACATGGTGGCATTATCTGTTAACCAATTTGGATGAAATTTACCAAATTGATAGAGAACCTTTAGTACTTCATGTATTCCATGTTTCATTAAAATCTTTCATGTGGCATAACAGCAGAAATGAAAAATGTGATTGAATTGTTCCTATACACCCTCATTTGGAAGTCTTCAAAAATTCATAGAAAATCCAAAAATTGAGATATTGACAAAATTCTTTCAAAGTAACATTCCTTACCATAATTATGATCACAATAGTCTATAAAAAATCATCATTATCAATTAACTAGAAAATATGATACTTTACTGCATTGAAATCACCAAGTCCAAAGAAATGTCAAAAAAAAAAAAATTTAAATTTGATTTTGGAAGGGAACCAAAATGACAAAATTAACTAGAAAATATGATACTTTGCTGCATTGAAATCACCAAGTCCAAAGAAATGTCAAAATTTTTTTTTAAATTTGATTTTGGAAGGGAACCAAAATGACAATACGTCTTCACTCATCCCTCTAGATCATTTCTATGCATTCTGTTTGTCTCTGTATACAACCCTTATGAAAAAGAATATTGTTAAAGGAGGGAACTCTTTTGTGACCTACTTTTGACTATGGTGGTGCCACCTGTAAAGAGGTCTGGATGAAAACAACAGAATTTGAAGAGGATCATAAGTGACTTATTTCTACCAAGATTTATTAAAATCCTTCGAACAGTTTTGTAGAAAAAGTTGAAAATGTGAAAAATGGCCACCCCCCCCCCTTTTTTTGGAAGTCTTAAAAAATTCATAAAAAATCTAAAAATTGAGATAATGACAAAATTCTTTCACAATGATATTCCTTACCACAATTATGATCAAAATAGTCATTAAGAAATCATCAATATCAATTAACTGAAAAACATGACACTTTTCTGCATTGAAATGACCAAGTCCAGAAACACGTCAAAAAAGCGTAAATTTCTATTTGACGGATCTTAACCCCGAACACAATTTTTAATAACCCATCTTTATAGATTGTTGAAATGCAATTAGTTTCCCCATTTATGTACTGGTTCTGGAGTAGAAGATGTTTGAAGAGGGGTACCGTTTTGGGCACTTATGGTCCCGCCCTGGATCCACCCCTGAGGGAATCTGGATCCTGAATACAAATCTAGTAGGGGACCTTAAGTTCATCATTTACACAAAGTTTGATCCAAATCTGCAATGTAGTTCCAGAGAAAAAGTCGAAAATGTGAAAAAGTTAACGACAGACGGACGACGACGACGGACGGCGCACTATGACTATAGCTCTCTTGAGCCTTTGGCTCAGGTGAGCTAAAAACCCAAACTTTTCAGTGTTATTTGTGAAAAGGAAATATAAACTGCTCTAAAATGATATTTCTGTATATCGAAATAGGCATGACACCATGTTAATTTGCATTGATTCTAGTAAAATAATTTGTTCCATAACATGAAACGTTTTTGTTATTATTTAATCTACCTCTGTCTGTTTTTATAAAATATGCATGAAATAGCCAGTTGTAGATTTTAATTCTTCTTGCTAGTTCACCAGACTACCCCCTTAATTCAGGACTAGTTTCATTCTTACAAGTAACAGCACAAATTCAAAATGACTCTTGAATCATTATGGAGTTATTTTAATCAAATTTCTTTTAATGAAACAAAACTGAAGTAGGAATAGTTATACGAAGCTTGCATTCAAGTCTGCATCTCAAGATGAACCATTAGCACAAGTTTGGGAATTTTCACACACTGTTTAGTCGAGGTGACTTGGCATACAGCCAAGTCAGAAGTCTTATTTTTACTAGTTTGTCGCAAACTGAGGTACCCCAAACAGATTTACCAAATCACTGAAGTGGAAAAACTGTCACATGAAGCAATCAAACCAGGTACTGTAGTGTGCATCCCATAGATGAATCATTGGTGCAACTTTGGTACTTGTACTGTCCATACAGTACAGTTCGGGTGGAACTTAATTGTCACAGTGGGCATTTTAGAGTAGGCATTAAAAATGTCCACTGGACACAGTGGACATTCTTGTAAAAGTCAGTTAGAATTAACATACAGGTAAGTGGGCAGCTTGATAGCTCAGGTAAATGTCCACTCCTAATGCCCACTGAAATTTCAGGTGGACTGCCCACTGTGGACAGTGGGCATTCAAAGTTCCACCTGGACTGTACTGTAACTGATACTTGTGCCCAAAACAAGATACCAAAATGACTCAAATGGAACAAGCATATTCAGAGAATTGAGGTCCCCCGCTTTTGACGCTCTAACAGTAAGGGTGCAGTGATCTGTGACATTGTCATTGTTGTGCATGTCTACAGATACAGGAAAGGTATTGCAACTAGGCACAAACATGACAGATATGATGGCCCTACGTTATTACCAAGGTTAAAGTTTTTGTGACAGGCAGACAGACAGACAGACAGAGAGACGGATAGACAGACAAATGAGATTTCATGTCCCCACGTTTTCACAAAAAGCGGGTGACAAAAAGTATGTCAGGTCAGCTTGAAACATGTTTTCGAGTCTGCATCCCAAGATGAATAATTAATTAGTGTAAGTTTGGTACTTGTAGCTTGTCCAGAATTGAGGTACACTAAAAGGCTAACTACGCCACTCAAACCGAAAAATTATGTCACATGTAGCATCCAAAGCATGCTATCAAGTGTATATCCCAAGATGTTTGCTACTTGCAGCATTTGTAGTTTGTTCAGAACTGAGTTTTCCAGTTGCGGATGTCAGGCCTATATTACAAGATCATACAAACTATGTGAAGGTGATCTAAAACTGTCCTTGCTCTGACCATTTGCTGTGGATTTGATGTGTACAAGAAAAAAGAGGAGTTACTGGCTCAGTCATGTGGCAGAAGTCACCTTGGAGCTATACAATACATGAATATAAATAATATACTAGAACATATAACACATAACAAAAATATTTGATTGTAGTACAATTACGATACCGACTTAGGACGGTCATTTCATTTGACAAAAGCCAAACAAATGGTGTGGTTAACCGGTTTACGGGCCCACCTTACAAAGACAGAGAAGACATGGTGAATCCATGTTTGTAATTAGGAGGGGGTTGTAATCAGATGAGGGTGTTCCTGAGTATACATAACTGTCAAGATAAACAAGGGAATTCAAAGAATTCCAAGATGTCAAAAGTAATTACCGGCATCTTAAATGGGAAGTCTCATCACAATGAATCTACATGTGAAGTTGTACCCCTACTGGATCAAAAGTTATAGCCCAGGTTAAAGTTTTTGTGACAGACTGACAGATGGAGGAATGAGTATTATGAGATGTAATGTCCCCTTGCTTTCACAAATGTACCCTCTGTGGCCTACTTTTGCCTGCGGTGGCGCCATCTGCTGATTGATCCAGACGAAAAATAAGAACTCTTGTAAAAGACCATGAGTACTTGCATCCTACCCAGTTTCATCACAATCCTTCAAGTAGTTCTGTAGAATAAGTTGAAATGTGAAAAACTGTCCCCCCCCCTTTTTTTCCTTGATAGTCTTAAAAAATCATAAAAAATCCAAAACTTGAGATATTGACAAACTTCTTTCACAATAATATTCCTTACTTTACAATCCCCCCCCCAAAAAAAATCAAAGGCTTGAAGAGCCACAAAAGTGTCAAGCTAAATTTGATTTAAAGCTGTCAAAAGTAGCAGAAATTGACCAGTCGTGTTCATCTTTTTTGTTGAGTTCCGATAATTTTTGGAATAGAGTAAAATTAAGAGCTTAAGGACCAACAGCCATATATCATATAATATATCATCATAACATTTTATTGTTCTTTACGTCATTCTTGCAAAAATGTCAAATATTTTTTCACAGAGAATGTACATGCGAAATCAATTGAACACCATTGCCATTTTTTTTTCAAAGATAGAAATGGACGAGTTGTTACCATTGCCTGTAAAATATGGAAGCCTTATGCTTAATTTGTTTTAAGATATGGTCTAGGTTATTGTTTTTGTCTACGCTACTAACACTGACACTAGGGCCAACAGCTTCTATATATCGTCCAAACACACTAGTTATTATTCGGTCGTTTATTGTATGTGCACGGTAAGGGCTACAACGCCATGCCATTCACCATAATGACGCAAGTGGATTGTGCGTCACAATCGCACTTTATCGGTTGATTTGGAATCAAATCTTCACAAGTAAGTTCTACGTAATTCATTTTTCATGAATTCAATATAAAATTCTGTCTTAATCCATGCTATTATCCTTTACATCCGCATTAAATTTTGTAGGCGATTTGAAAACTTTCTCGGCTGCCAATTTCTATGCCCTCGTGTTAACTTTTCCAGATATGTGGAGGACCATGTGATATATACACATGCTACTTCCCTAATAAGGAAATCAAAGGCCTAAAAGGCCATAAAGGCATCGAGCAGGATTGATTATCAAGCCGTTTAAAGTGCAAGTGGGACAATGAGCAACTATGTTGATTAATTTCTTTAAATTAACTATGACTGGATACATGTGACAACAAGGATATGATAGTTGGTCTCCGGACATTTGTCCTGGAAAGCTAAACACTAGAGCTCTCCTAACAGGAAAAATACCCCACGCGGTAAAGAAGTTGAACATGCAATAATTCAGGAAGCTGAACATTTAGTCTTGCCAAAATCCAATCAGAGTTTAGTCACCAAAGAAACAGCGACCTTGAACTATGCCACACCTTTAGGTCATGGACAACAATCCTGTGAAATATTATCCAAATCTATTAACCCAATAACAAGGCATTGCCTGGACAGGATCTTTAACACCAAGTACGCCATGACCTTGATTGCTGACCTTCGGTCAAGGTCATGACACACACTTGGGTCATGGACAATAATCCTGTGAGATATTACCCAAATCTATTGACCAAATAAAAAGATACGACCCGGACACGATTTTAATAACCAAGTCCACATTGAACTTGACCTTTAAACTTGGGTCAAGGCCATGACACACCCTTGAGCAATGGGCAACGATCCTGAGAAATATTATCTAAATCCATAAACCCCATATAAAGATATGGCCCGGATAGTATTTATCAACCAAGTCCACAGTAACATCCACCTTTGACCTATGACCTTCGGTCAAGGTTATGACACATCCTTAGGCGAAGGGCAACACTAAATCCATCCGTCCAGTAAAAAGATATAGTCCGGACAGGATTTTAACAACCAAGTCCATATTGACCTTGACCTTTGACCTTGGGTTAAGGTCATGATACATCCTTAGGTCATGGGCAACAATCCTGTGAAATATTATCCAAATCTATTGACCAAATAAAAAGTTATGCTCCGGACACAAAGTGGCCCAGGATTTACTATCAAAGAGGTCTTAAGCCAAGGTCAAGGTCAAAGTGACCAAATTTTGGTACAAGACACATCCCATTCCCATGAGACATTCACATACCAAGTTTGATCATCATGAGTCCTTTGGTACATAAGTTATCAAGCGGACACGAATCGGAATGCATGGACAGACGGACATGGTGATTCCTATATACCGGTAGGACACCCCCCCCCCAACTTCCTTGGCGGGGGTATCATTGTAAATATTTCCAAGTCTTTGAAATTTGGAATCCCAAGTATATAGAGTACACCAACGACTCTGGTGCAGTGACTCTCGTTACAACGGCCATGTCTGTATTTCTGAATTTTGTCGTTTAATCGAATTTAAAATTGCTAATATATACGAATTGCTGCTATTTCGTATAAAATTATATAAATAAAAAATTTTCAATTAATAAACTTGGAGACAACTATAATTACGGTCATTACCGAACTCTATTGTGTTCTGTTTAATTTATATGTACAGTGTATGTAGTGTATAAAATATTTACGTAGAAATACTGAGTGTAGAATAAACATATTCCAGTTCCTGCATGTGTTTTATTATTTCAAATGAAGCCATATCAGGGAAGTATAGTTTAGTTCTTAAACTATACATCCTTGGCCATATGTACAGGTAAACGCATGTGCGTTGTAAAAAGCAAATAACAGACTAAACCGCGTGTCGGATATCCGGTGCGGTCAGCCGTGAAATCCCTTGCCGATAGTTCCTAGATCGGCAGTTAATTGGTATGAAAATGTACATTTGTTCCGTGCTGCCGATGCCAGAAGGCGAATATGCCGGTATAAAGAACACAAATAAGAGTATGTAGTTTTATTACGGGCAGATTTCTGCCGATTTCGGAATATGCAGTTATTTCGAGTGACGTTGTAACGAGAGTGGACTGTATATACCATTGAGGTTTATTACAACAAATAATGCAAATGCAGTTCAAACTTTCAAAATTAATTCACTGCTGTATCTACAGTTTCATACTCATAACTACACGCACAGTTCACAAATCTCTCTTTAATGAAAACATGACATCATGTATCCTTACGCCCCAATATCTAAGTTAATAAACAACTTTCGGAACAATCTCGCCTTTTACAAAACAAGAGGCCCAAGTGGGCCTATATCGCTCAACTGAGTACCTAGATGATCAGTCATGCATGAAGGAAGAATTCATTTATTTTTGCATTAATGTGACTAAGTCAATTCTTTCACAATAATATTCCTTACCACAATTATGATCAAAATAGTCATTAAGAAATTATCAATATCAATTAACTGAAAAACATGACACTTTTCTTCATTGAAATGACTAAGTCCAGAAACACGTCAACAAGAGGCCCAAGTGGGCCTATATCGCTCAACTGAGTACCTGGATGATCAGTCATGCATGAAGGAAGAATTCATTTATTTTTGCATTAATGTGACTAAGTCAACACAGATGTGGAAAATGTGTCAAATTTTATTTCAGGCTAGAATAAAAAACAACACTTTTTTGCACATCCATTCAGGTGATTTTGATATTAAGCTTTTCCTTTGTCTCTGCAAGAAGTCATTCAGGGCAACAAGTTAGTCATTTTCTTTAGGTGGGGCCATTTGTTGACTGATTTCAAGTCTGGGTCATGAACAACAATTGTTTCAAATATTGTCCAGATCTAACTTAAAATTGCCTAATTTCATATGTTGAGTGTTGAGAAACATCTAAAAACTTATTTAGATGTGTAAAGAAATGAAAAAAAAATTTTTGACCACAGCTGGATTTGAACCGCTACTCTCCATATTTCAATTACCAAGTGGTATATGTACCATTGTGAGAACTGCTTTTTAGACATGGTGGCATTATCTGTTAACCATTTTGGATGAAATTTACCAAATTGATAGAGGACCTTTAGTACTTCATGTATTCCATGTTTCATTAAAATCTTTCATGTGGTATAACAGCAGAAGTTAAAAAATGTGATTGAATTGTTCCTATACACCCTCATTTGGAAGTCTTAAAAAATTCATAGAAAATCCAAAAATTGAGATATTGACAAAATTCTTTCAAAGTAACAATCCTTACCATAATTATGATCACACTATTCCATAAGAAATCATCATTATCAATTAACTAGGAAATATGACACTTTTTTTTCTGCATTGAATCACCAAGTCCAAAGAAATGTCGAAAAAAAATTCTAAAATTTGATTTTGGAAGGGAACCAAAATGACAATACGTCTTCACTCATCCCTCTAGATCATTTCTATGCATTCTGTTTGTCTCTGTATACAGCCCGTATGAAAAAGAATATTGTTAAAGGAGAGAACTCTTTTGTGACCTACTTTTGACTATGGTGGCGCCACCTGTAAAGAGGTCTGGACGAAAACAACAGAATTTGAAGAGGATCATAAGTGACTTATTTCTACCAAGATTTATTAAAATCCTTCAAACAGTTTTTTAGAAAAAGTTGAAAATGTGAAAAATGGCCACCCCCCCTTTTTTTTTTTGGAAGTCTTAAACGTAAAATTCCTAATTTCATATGTTGAGTGTTGAGAAACATCTAAAAACTTATTTAGATGTGTAAAAAAAAAAAAAAAATTTTTTTGACCACAGCTGGGTTTGAACCGCTACTCTCCATATTTCAATTACCAAGTGGTATATGTACCATTGTGAGACCTACTTTTTAGACATGGTGGCATTATCTGTTAACCAATTTGGATGAAATTTACCAAATTGATAGAGGACTTTTAGTACTTCATGTATTCCATGTTTCATTAAAATCTTTCATGTGGTTTCGTAGAAAAAGTTGAAAATGTGAAAAATGGCCAACCCCCCCCCCCCTTTTTTTTGGAAGTCTTAAAAAATTCATAAAAAATCCAAAAATTGAGATAATGACAAAATTCTTTCACAATAATATTCCTTACCACAATTATGATCAAAATAGTCATTAAGAAGTCATCAATATCAATTAACTGAAAAACATGACACTTTTCTTCATTGAAATGACTAAGTCCAGAAACACCTCAAAAAAGCGTAAATTTCTATTTGACGGATCTTAACCCCGAACACAATTTTCAATAACCCATCTTTATAGATTGTTGAAATGCAATTAGTTTCCCCATTTATGTACTGGTTCTGGAGAAGAAGATGTTTAAAGAGGGGTACCCTTTTGGGCACTTTTGGTCCCGCCCTGGATCCACCCCTGAGGGAATCTGGATCCCGAACACAATTTTAGTAGGGGACCTTGAGTACATCATTTACACAAAGTTTGATCCAAATCTGCAATGTAGTTCCAGAGAAGAAGTCGAAAATGTGAAAAAGTTAACGATGGACGACGACGACGGACGGCGCACTATGACTATAGCTCACTTGAGCCTTTGGCTCAGGTGAGCTAAAAAAGCGTAAATTTCTATTTGACAGATCTTAACCCCGAACACAATTTTTAATAACCCATCTTTATAGATTGTTGAAATGCAATTATGATTTGAAATTGGTTGCACGTGGCTCTGTTCCGAGGTGGGGATATCACATCCTCGACACCAGCGGACGTCCTTGTAGGTGCATATGTTATATATGTAGTAAATTTAAACCGTGCGGCGGCTTCGCCTAGCCTACAAAGCATGCCGCATATAACGTTACGCCACGGAGACAACCCTAAAAAAGGTTGTTCCAATGACGTACATATATTACGGCATGCTTAGCAGACACCGGAAATGAAGTTATGATTTGAAATTGGTTGCACGTGGCTCTGTTCCGAGGTGGGGATATCACATCCTCGACACCAGCGGACGTCCTTGTAGGTGCATATGTTATATATGTAGTAAATTTAAACCGTGCGGCGGCTTCGCCTAGCCTACAAAGCATGCCGCATATAACGTTACGCCACGGAGACAACCCTAAAAAAGATTGTTCCAATGACGTACATATATTACGGCATGCTTAGCAGACACCGGAAATGAAGTTATGATTTGAAATTGGTTGCACGTGGCTCTGTTCCGAGGTGGGGATATCACATCCTCGACACCAGCGGACGTCCTTGTAGGTGCATATGTTATATATGTAGTAAATTTAAACCGTGCGGCGGCTTCGCCTAGCCTACAAAGCATGCCGCATATAACGTTACGCCACGGAGACAACCCTAAAAAAGGTTGTTCCAATGACGTACATATATTACGGCATGCTTAGCAGACACCGGAAATGAAGTTATGATTTGAAATTGGTTGCACGTGGCTCTGTTCCGAGGTGGGGATATCACATGCCGCATATAACGTTACGCCACGGAGACAACTTTTGGTCCCGCCCTGGATCCACCCCTGAGGGAATCTGGATCCCGAACACAATTTTAGTAGGGGACCTTGAGTACATCATTTACACAAAGTTTGATCCAAATCTGCAATGTAGTTCCAGAGAAGAAGTCGAAAATGTGAAAAAGTTAACGACGGACGACGACGACGGACGACGGACGGCGCACTATGACTATAGCTCACTTGAGCCTTTGGCTCATGTGAGCTAAAAAGCTATGCTTGTTTAAGATAGACTGGAGTTACCAGCTCTTGCTTGCTATCGCTGCGCGAAGAGACATGTGACCACCGCCATTTTGTAGAGGCTATTCCCTGTCCAGCAAGTGTTATTTATAGCACAGATGGTAAGGGCAGATAAGAAGCTGTACACACTGCCTGTAGATATTTTTATAATTCGTCTGCAGTAGCATTCACAGCATAGGTATACAGTACCCGATATAAATTTCGAGAGGCTCGTGGTGTTTAGCCTTGAAGATGTAATTAATTTTGTCGATATCTGCTGATTCTAAGTTAAATGAATGAAACAAAGCGAAATCCAGTGAGATAAAAATAACCGATAATGCGTCACTTGAACCTAGGTCAGCCTTGTTATGAATTAGTGGTCACCTGTCTAGATATCTTTGTGATACGCATTGCCAGTCTGTATTTAGGATTCTATGAAATATTTTATTTTTTCTTTTTAAGACTGAAATTTATATCTACATATATTATTATTATATTATTTATATTATTATATGTATTTCGAAGATCGTGCGATCGGTTACCATGTTGGCGCTTAATGTCAAATTAGGCCTTGATCGCGTGTGTTACAAGCGTTCTACTACGATTTCTTCAAATAAGGCAATATGTCACGTGGTCTTCCTCATATTTGGAAAAATTCCTATGAAGTGCGATTGTAATTCATAATCGGCTTGCGTCATCACGGCGAAGGAATATTTAAACACACAATAAGCGACAGAATAATATGTGTTTTAGGGCAATATATTGATAATTTAAGTAATGCAGACCTATGCTTAAACCTATTTCTGTGCAATGAAATTTCAATAACAAGGATAACAAAGCTGGTCTTGCAAGAACTTTTACTACGTTTAGTACTTTAAAGAAGGTACTACTTTGTTACGTGAATTAAAAAGGCGGTGCAGAGGTAAAATTTTTACGATCGATAGAAGACTGTCGAGCATGTTGCTCGAGCATGTTGCTCGACGCCTTAAAAATCTAGAAATTGAGATATTGAAAAAAAAATTACATTATAAAAGTTCTTTTCATACATATAATTAAAAAAAATTGCCCCCGGCGGGGTTTGAATCCACGACCTTAAGATTCCTTTAAACCTTTCATTCCCAGTAATATTACAATCTTATAATCTTCATAAAAAATCTAAAAGTTAAGATATTGACAATAAACTTTTACTGTGGCATTCTTTGCCCTTAATATGATTAAATGAAACCAAATTACAGCATTAAATTATAATATGAAGAGCAATGATGAGCAAAGTCACTTGTTTTTGCATTGAAAACACTAAGTCCAAAAAGGGCCCACACTAAAATTAGTAGTCGGAGTCCAAGTCGGATTCGAGAAATGTCGGATTCGAAACACATAATTACAGATTTCTTCCTTATTATTGCTTTGTTCGTATTAAAACTTTCAGAAAACATTGTCAGTGGCATGTTTTATTTGATTCAACAGAAATAATGTACCACTATGTCGTTAATTCGATAATTCAGAGCATTTTCTATATGCTCCCACACTAAAATTAGTAGTCGGATTTGAAGGCGGAGTCGAGAGTTCTAGCTGGGATATGACGAATCTACCATTATTTCCTAGATGAACGTATTGAATAAATGTTTGTAACTTAAATATATAGTGAAATAATAAAAAAAAATGTAATATGTATACGAGGAAAATATATATATAAATGTTTATTTATGCTTAGATAGGGTCTAGCGAGTTTGGAATGTCGGAGTTCAAATATAAACGGGCGAAGTCGGATACGAGTATTTAAACACTGTGTGCTAATGTGTAATTAAGAAAAAAGCATTGATAGGTTCAGGAAATGTTGATTTTTGACGCTGTACCTATTTAGATTCATTAGCAGTATATTTTTTAATCAAGAAAATATCATTTGCCACATTATCATAATTACGGTTCATTAGCATTTTAATTGCATTATAATTATTTCATGACATTGATATTTGTGAAGTTTTCTGTTTAATTGAGAATGCATATTTTCTTGATTGGGAAATTACTGAAACATTGTGCTGGTGAAATATCTATTCATTACATTAATTAAATAAAAAACAAAGAACCCCAATGTATATTCGTATCCGACTCCGCCCGTTTATATGCCAACTCCGACACTATACTTGTTCTAGATCGGGGTTTGTCATTAAGTTTTTGTCATATATCGCAATATTTTATATGGTTTATAGGCATTTATCATCGGGTTTTTTTGTTTGTTTAAAATATATTCATTTCAAAATATATGGGTTATATTTCAGACATAGTATCATGTAATTAAAAGTTTAATGTATAATCTCGCATTCAAATCCGACTTTTAATTTTAGTGTGCTACACAGTGTTTAAATACTCGTATCCGACTCCGCACGTTTATATTTGAACTCCGACATTCCAAACTCGCTAGACCCTGTCTAAGCATAAATAAACAGTGATATATATACATATTTTCCGCGTATACATATTACATTTTTATTATTATTTCACTATAGATTTAAGTTACAAACATTTATTCAATACGTTCATATGGGAAAAAAAAATGGTAGATTCGTCATATTCCTGCTAGAACTCTCGACTCCGCCTTCAAATCCGACTACTAATTTTAGTGTGGGAGCATATAGAAAATGCTCTGAATTATCGAATTAACGACATAGTGGTACATTATTTCTGTCGAATCAAATAAAATATGCAACTAACAATGTTTTCTGAAAGTTTAATTACGAACAAAGCAATAATAAGGAAGAAATCTGTAATTATGTGTTTCGAATCCGACATTTCTCGAATCCGACTCGGACTCCGACTACTAATTTTAGTGAGGGCCTCCAAAAAGACAACGAAAAATCGTAAAAAATTTGATTTCGGAATGGAACCAAAAACAACAACACTTCTTCACATATGCCTCTAGATCATTCCTATGCATTCAGTTTGTCTCTGTATGCCTCCAATCTGAAAAAGAAGTTTGTCAAAGGAGGGTACCCTCTGTGACTTCTTTTGCCTGTGGTGGTGCCATCTGCTGATTAATCCGGACAAAAAACTACAACCTACAACTCTACTAAGAAGGCATGAGTACTTGCATTCTACCCAGTTTCATCACAATCTTTCAAGTAGTTCTGTAGAATAAGTTGAAAATGTGAAAAACTGTCCTTGTTCTTGTTGCTCAATCCTTAAATAATATGTACGCTTGTATTATATATGCTAAATTCAACAAATAAATACTGTTTAAACCAAAACTTGAGACATTGACAAAATTCTTTCACAATAATATTCCTTACCATAATTATGAATAAAATGGTCCATAAAAACTCATAATTATCAATTAACTGAAAAACATTACACTTTTTTGCATTGAAATAACTAAGTCTAAAAAAATGTCGAAAAAACATCAAAAATTTGATTTCGGAATAGAACCAAAAACAACAACACTTCTTTACACATCTGTCTAGATCATTCCTATGCATTCAGTTTGTCTCTGTATGCCCCCGGTCTGAAGAAGTTTGTCAAAGGAGGGTACCCTCTGTGACCTAATTTTGCCTGTGGTGGCGCCATCTGCTGATTGATCTGGACAAAAAACAACAACTCTTCTAAGATGCCATGAGTACTTGCATCCTACCCAGTTTCATCACAATCCTTCAAGTAGTTCTGTAGAATAAGTTGAAATGTGAAAAACTGTTTTCCCCGCCCCCCTTTTTTCTTGGAAGTCTTAAAAAATTCATAAAAAATCCAAAACTTGAGATATTGACAAAACTCTTTCCTAATAATATTCCTTACCATAATTATGATCAAAATAGTCCATAAAAACTCATCATTATCAATTAACTGAAAAACATTAAAAGAAGAAGAAGTTTGTCAAAGGAGGGTACCCTCTGTGACCTACTTTTGCTCATGGTGGTGCCACCTGTCAATGGATCCGGACGAAAAATAACAACACTTGTAAAGGACATTGAGTACTTCATGCATATCAAGTTGCATCAAATTCTGTTCAGCGGATCTGAAGAAGAAGTTGAAAATGTGGAAAGTTTACCACAGACGACGGACAGTCGCCGGACTAACTATGACAATAGCTCACTTGAGCCTTTGGCTCAGGTGAGCTAAAAATGTCGAAAAAAAATTCTAAAATTTGATTTTGGAAGGGAACCAAAATGACAAGTCTTCTTCACTTATCCCTCAAGATCATTTCTATGCATTCTGTTTGTCTCTATATACAGCCAGAATGAAGAAGATTGTCAAAGGAGGGTACTCTTTTGTGACCTACTTTTGACTGTGGTGGCGCCACCTGTACAAAAGTCTGAACGAAAACGACAGAATTTGAAGGGGATCATAAGTGATTTATTTTTACCAAGATTTATCAAAATCCTTTGAACAGTTTTGCAGAAAAAGTTGAAAATGTGAAAAATGGACAAATCCCCCCCTCCCCTTTTTTTGGAAGTCTTAAAAAATTCATAAAAAATCCAAAAATTGAGATATTGACAAAATTCTTTCACAATAATATTCCTTACCATAATTATGATCATAATAGTCCATAAGAAATCATTATCAATTAACTGAAAAACATGACACTTTTCTGCATTGAAATTACTAAGTCCAAAAAAATGTCGAAAGAATGTCAAAAATTTGATTTCAGAACAGAACCAAAAATAACAACACTTCTTTACATATCACTCTAGAGATCATTCCTATGCATTCGGTTTGTCTCTGTATGCCCCAGGTCTGAAAAAGAAGTTTGTTAAAGGAGGGTACCCTCTATGACCTACTTTTGCCTGTGGTAATGTCACCAGTTGACGGATCTGGACTAAAACTAACAACACTTGTAGGGGACCACGAGTACTTCATGCATACCAAGTTTCATTAAATTCTGTTCAGACGTTCTAACGAAGAAGTCGAAAATGTGAAAAGTTAACGATGCACAGACGGACGGACGACGGGCTACGATTGATCACAATAGCTCACTTGAACCTTTGGTTCAGGTGAGCTTAAAAATGATTAAGTTTTGCCCTAAAACACGTACTAAAATAGACCATGTGTGTTTAGGCTATTATTATTCATTGCTAATGACGTTTGTCACATATGTACGAGTTTAGAAAGCAAAAATATGATAAATGTAAGAATTATTGACGATTTTTTCTCAGTTTTCAGCTTTTTGTAGGTAACTGTAAAAGAGAAAATGAATGGCAGGGACATAAAAAGGAATCCCTACTACATGTACTAAAGATAGAAAACTTTGTAACGGATATCACAGGAGGGGTCATGGGGTCTATTGAGAGGTCAACCAAGGGTTGAGGGGTAAAGTGATGTGGTCGACGATGATGTCACAGCCGAAAGTTACTTGATTTTTAAATACTGGCCTCTGATTGGTTGAAAGTTTATAGTGTGGGAAATTCAAAGCCTTACCAGAAGTAACCCACTAGACTACTTCTAAGTAAAACTTTATGTGTAGTTTCCGTACTATATATCTTTGCTTAGATTTGAAGTTAGGAATTATCAGGTCAGAAAAACTGAAGGGTTTACCAATAGATACCAATTGCGTTCCCTGGATCCACCACTAGAAAGATCTGGATGAAAATCAACAATGAAAGGGACCATGAGTATTTCATCCTTCTGAAGGTAAAAATGTGAAGAACTTAAGAACAACGATGGACAGATGTTGGATATACAGTACACTATGATAAAAGCTAATTTGAAACTTTAGCTCAAGCAAGTTAAAAAACTTTCAGAGCAAAATGCTTGGGCACTTTTGTTTACCGACGTGTAAAGATAACCTGTATCTGTACTAATAAAATTAGTATTTATGAAAATGTGTAAAAATGTAAAACTTAGAAAACATTTGTTAACAATTTAAAGTCAGATGAGTTTTTCATAATTTATTTCCCATTATATTATGGAGAATAAGATATTGTCACATCAAGTATAAATATAGGTAATTAGTAACACTGAATGCTATGTGATCTAAAATTATATAAAGTCGAAGTAGACTTAAAGCACACTCAGTTACAAAAATGTGAGGCCCAAGTCAGCAAACTTTATACAATATTATGTGCACAAATTTCTACATTGAAGCTTCATGATATTGCTATGCTTTTTTTCCTTTTTTTTTTCTATGGGATTAACACGACTATGTCTTGGAATCAAATGTTAAAAAAAAATAAAAGAAAGAAAAATATGGAATCTAATTAAAAAGAGAATATGTATTTGGGAAAGGTCCAATGGAATTCATTTAAATTAACCCCCCCCCCCCAAAAAAAAATCTTGCAGTAAAATGTCCTTAAATTCAAAATGTATGTCATGCATGTCTTCAAGGTAATTGTGTATTTTCTTGTACAAATCCAATGTGGTGAAATCAGCCTTGGAAGGTAAAACTCACTTTCAGTGACAAAATCAATGCTAAAAAGGTGAACCCCACATTAAAAACAATTGCTGGATTCACTGTGACTGTTATGGTGGAATACCACTTTTCAAGCATAATTAAATGGTCACAATGTTATTCAATATTCCTTAAAATTTTCAATTAGGGAAGCAAGTACCAGAATTAACAAAAACATTCTGTATTCACAAAATATGATCTTCATCAAAGTGGTTTTAACAAACGTATAATTATTATGTAAAATCCATTAATGTTCATAAGAGCATTCAGTCTAAATAAAGATATGATGTAACAACAATACGGATAAACATCATTGCCTGGAAATTACATACATTACAGAAATAGTTCAATAATTTATCTAAACATTAAGTGGCTTAAAATTTGTAGATACATCAAAATATTTTACTTTCAAACTATGATTTAAATTATAATTTGTAAAAACATTTAGAGTAAATGAATTTCACATGTGGGAAGTACATATAATGATTATTTTGAAATTACTGGTATAAAGTTTGAAAATATCAGATACAAATAAAACTGCAAAGACACTATCAAACATCGTCAACAAGATCAAGATATAAATATCAATTTGTTTAAATATTCAACATAAATGAAAAGAAAAAAAACCCAAGCACGACCTATAACATATCCAAGGCCATCACAGATATTATTGAATCTCTTCAATACTGAATAATCTATGGATTCCACGGTTCAGGTGTGTAACACGGCCATGAAAACTGTTTATCAAATAGTATACGATTTGGATAAGGTGAGACTTCTAAACTTATTCTCTTTTATTGAAAAGTACTTACCTAAACTGTAGTAAATAATTGTTTTATTTCAAAATATTTTAAAACTTGTTGATTTCATATACTAGTAAAAACTTTGAAATATTATTTTTCTGATATAACATGAGGCCTAAGTGGCCTATATCGCTCGTTTACAAACAACAGACTGCTTTAATAAATTGACATTTTGGTCAAAGATAGCAACACTTGTTGGTAACCTTAAGAACTTCAGATCTACCAAGTTTCATCTATTTCTTTCCAATTATTACAAACTGAAAATATAACACCTGTTTTAAATTTCTGTATACCATTTCTATCCCATTATTAATATTATAATTTATTTCAATTTCTTTTATTGATTCGAGCAAGAGCAAACTTACGTCTTCCATTCTTCTAAAACACTCAGACACGATTGAGAAAAAACTTGTAAAGGGAGTGTTCCCTCTTGGGCATACTTTTGTTTATGGTAGGACCACTTGTATATAGATCAAGATAAACAAAAGGTCGAATTGAGCCTATAATGCTCACCTGAGTGCAAATTGTTCATTTCAAAATAACAGACTGCTTTACTGAATTGATAACACCAACATTTGTAGGGCATCGTGAGTACTTCATACCTACATAGTTTCATCTATATCTTTCAATTAGTTCTGCAGGAGAAATCCATTAAAGCTCAACAACATTATATACTTATAGGAAATCCAATGCTAACCAAGAGGCTCAAATGGGCCTATATCGCTCACCTGAGCACAAATTGCTTATTTACAATAAAATGACAGCTCTTGGAAGAGGACCTCGACTGCTTACTTCCTATGAGATTTGGTGAAATTCTGTGTAGCGCTTCTGGAGAAAAAGTCCAAAATGTGTCAACCAATCAGAGCCAATGGTGGCCATCTTGGATTACGGATCGGCACGAAAAACACAAACTTTGTAAAGGATCTCAAGTACTTACTTCCTAAGAGGTATGGTGAAATTCTGTGCAGCGCTTCTGGAGAAGAAGTCCAAAATGTGTCAACCAATCAGAGCCAATGGTGGCCATCTTGGATAACAATGGGCACGAAAAACACAAACTTGGTAGAGGACCTTGAGTACTTACTTCCTATGAGGTTTGGTGAAATTCTGTGCAGCAATTCTGGAGAAGAAGTAGAAAATGTGTCAACCAATCAGAGCCAATGGCGGCCATCTTGGATTACGGACGGGCAGGAAAAACACAAACTTTGTGGAGGACCTTGAGTACTTACTGCCTATAAAGTTTGGTGAAATTCTGTACAGCGGTTCTGAGGAAGAAGTCGAAAATGTAGAAAAGCTAACGACGGACGGTGATTGATCACAATAGCTCACCTGAGCCGAAGGCATAAAATCCTACAAATTATTTTTGTATATCAGTTCTTTCCAATTACATGTATTACAAATATAAACACTGACCACAGCAGGAAGGGCCTCACTGAAAAGTTATTATATCAAACATCAGTATTATTTCTCAAATACCGGTATTCAATTCAATGTCATTTATGCTAAAATTTGTTTTCCATTTATTTTAAAATCTGTAAATGTTACATCGTATTGTGACATTGGCCTTTCACCTCTAAAGGAATCTTTATTATCTACAATTTACTTGGAACAGTTGTTTAAGTCACATGAAGGGGAAGCAAAAACATGAGAAAATCTGTGAAAGATACAAATATCTGTAATCTTGATATGAAGGAGCACCTTTTAAGTTCCTGTAATCATCAGGAGGCATACAACATACTACTAAAACACAGACAACCATGAAGAAAATTTTGTCATTGATTCTAGACTTCAAATAATTCTTACAGAATTGATAGGATTATAACAACCAATATTCCACAAAGTGATTAATGCAAAAGAGCTGAATTAATACCAACAAAATACAAAACAGAAATAAAATATAATATAATATCTACCTACAAACACAGCACACTGTTGAATGAATGTAATAAATCACAGTCCAAATGCATTTTTCTGTCTTATTTTATTTTCATTTTATAGAAGTATTATGAAATGTGGATACTGAAGCATGATATCATGGGATATCAATCAAACAAACAACTAACAAACAACCTGAAAACATTCAGAACATATTTAACAAGAGCAACGCCTAGCATGGCATAATACACCCATTGCCTAGTCTGATGGGGATGATTTTGAAAGCATAGAGACATTCTCCCCTTACATTGTTCCATCCCGAATAGTTCATTCTGTATCCTGCCTACAAGGTTACCTAACCAAGTAGTACTGTGACCTTCACCTTTGACCTTTAAAAACAATGAGCATCTTTGTCTTGGCATGAGGAGTAAGTGTACCAAGTTTGACAGTCCTAGCCCCAACGGCTTGATCTGTATCCTGCCTACAAGGGTTTCCTACCAAATAGTACTATGACCTTTATTGTTGACCTCTGACCTTGAAAAACAATAGGTGTCTTTGTCTTGGCATAAGGAGTAAAAGTACCAAGACTGACAGTCTTACCCCCAACGGTTTGGTCTGTATCCTGCCAACAAGGTCGGATAGACAAACAGACAATGCCATACCATAATACATCCCAAAAATGGGTGTAGGAAAACCAAACCATATAATGAACCACTGCTCTATGCTGTACAGGAGGGGACTAAATAATGAAACTTATACTGTATATAGTATGTTGAATAATAGATATTTTAAAAATCTACCCAAAAGCCCCAAAATTATAAGGATACATGTAAGCCTGGAATGTAATATGATGAAGTACTGTTTATACATATGTCAAGGGCTATTAGTAAAATGTAGGGTTATCATTTTAGGCATTTCAACTTCTAAATTATATATGATACAAATCTCTTAATGTTTACAAGGAAACACACACATATCTAAATATTGCTACTCCTTTAGAAATTTCCTAAGGAAAATATTTGCAAACTATTACTATATATCTTTATTATGCTAAGATTAAGTCATTTGTTTCTCTCTTCAGGAGTGTAAAAGTAACAACACAAATAAAATCTTTCAAGATATAGTTGATACATGTATAGGAGTGTCTTTTATTTATTTATACATGTACACTGACCTTATTATGGAAGATTTTACTTATGTAGTATAACAATATGAACTTCTAGGTAAACATTTATTTTATTTGAAATTACCATTTATTCACTATTAGTTTAGTTCTTACTTTTCCTTAATCAAAGAAAAACAAATAATAAACATTACACTTTAAACAGAAACAAATCTATCAGAAAACAATCATTAACTACTTCAAGGCATAACTAAAAATATATCAAACAAAAAAATAGAGCAATGCCTATGTTGCCAAATATGCCTGTCACTTAATTGCAAGATTTTCCTACAAAACGAAAATAAAACTTAGTTAAAGGCATTAATGCTTGTAATAAGAGGCCCAAATGGGCTTATACCACTCACCTAAGTGTCTTAAGCACATGAGAAACTTACAAAGTACTCCTAAGAGATATACCTTTTCAGAAGTTTTCTTCCAAAACTGAACCAAAAACATCACATTATTCTAAACCATTCACAAAGGGCAACAATTGTTGTGAAATGAGACCTATTACAATAAAAAGTGAAACTTCACATGGTCAAAAAGAAGAGTAAGTCATGCAGATATCTTGTAAAATACAAAGAAACAGAAATCATTATATCTTAATGTAAAAGACAATATCACATAAATATTACCCACTTAAAAAAGATGCTACATAAAAAATAAATATATCTATAAATATCTTAGGAAGACACTGACTCAAACGATATTACATATATTGCTCAAACACTGAGCTGTCATCACAAATAAAAAATTATTAGTGATTTATTTACATTTTAACCAAATTTGAAACATGAAGCCTATATCGTTCACCTGAGACCCTTGATCACTAGACAAAATTAGAATCAAATAAAAGTCTCTTTTGTTACACTTTTCACTTACCACATCCGACTCATTTTTTTTCCATGAGGCTTGTCTGTGGGTGACTAAGGCAACTCAATAAAACCAAATCAATTGTTTTAGTACAATTTCACTACATGTATTGACAATTCATGCTTATTAAACCTACTCTCTTTAGCAGGTATTCTACATATCATTGAAAAGTTCAACAGATCTAGCATAGAAACTTAGCAGATCTTGATAGAATCTGACAGTTTGAAGAGTAATGCATGAAGAAAAATTCATATATTGCCAGATTAAGTTAAATCTGTTGAAGGAATTAAAAATTTTTTGCCAAAATTGTAAAAATGTAGATGTTATCTCATTTACCGAACAAGTCCGAGAGAAAACTGAAATGATACTTGGTTTATTCATCTCCATACCTGAATGACAAGAATAAATAATAGCAATGCCAACGTAGCATATGCCCCCCTCCTCGGTTATTTTTGTAATGTGGGCAGAACTCACATAACCATATTAAAGGTCATCTACTCCTCATAATCACCCACAAACAATTCAAAAGTTTGTGTATAATAATTAACAGATATGTCACTTGTCTTTATTTAATTTGGACATCAGTATTAATGGACACAAGACAAAATCAAAATAATTATGCCAAAGACAGGTATCCTAATTATAACTTATTAACTTGACCTAGATATCCTTAAGATGTATCTGTATGCAAAATATCAATTCAATATATCTAGCTGTTCCTGAAATAATGAGTTGAAAGTCCAAGGGGGATAACTCACAAAACTTACTCAACCATTACTAAATTTCAATGTGACCTAAATATCCTTTAGATGTACCAGTTTTTCAAAAGTCAATTCAAAGTCTTTATTGGTTCCAGAGATAATGTGCAGAAACTGCTAATTTTAAAAAAAGTTCCTAAGTCCAAGGGGAATAACTCTGACAAAAATTATTGAACCAAAACCAAATCTGAACTTGACCTAGATATGCTGAAGATGTATCTGTATGCAAAAAATCAATTCAATATCTCTGTCCATTCCTGAGATAATTAGCAGAAACTGCTAATTTTAAGAACACTATGACAACTAAAGCAGTCCTAACGGGACAAATACCCCCCCCCCCCCACCCACAACAGCAACAAAGTAGAAACAAGCAATAATTCATCCCAATATACATCACTGGTATAAGTGTATTGGATGTCCCACCTACAAGCACATTTTGAGGTATAATCAATGAAAACATGGCTTTACCCATTTTGTCTATTGTTACCTTGACCTTTGATCTTGGTGCAAGGTCATGACACACCCTTAGATCCTAAGCAACAATTCTGTGAAATATTATTGAAAACTGCGCACAGGGGAAGAAGTTATGGCCTGGACAAGGTTATACCAATTGTGTCTATTGTGACCTTGACCTTTGACCTATGACTGCCATTCAAGGTCATGACACACCCCTGGATCCAAAGCAACAATTTGAAATATTATTGAAATCGGTGCACGGGGTGAGAAGTTATGGCCTGGAGAAAGTTTTTCTTATTGTGTCTTTTATGGCCTTGACCTTTGACATTGGTTCAAGGTCATGACACACCCCTGGATCCTAAGCAACAATTATGTGAAATATTATTGAAATTTGTGCACAGGGAAAGAAGCTATGGCCCAGACAAGGTTTTACTTATTGTGTCTATTACAGGGTGCCCACTCACTTTTGACGTCAGAAATATAGGATTCAGACACCAATATAGGATTTTTTGAAAGAAAATATAGGAAAAATATAGGAATAATTGCAGAAAATATAGGAAATATATAGGAATATTCTGCTCTATTTAAGGTGTTTAAAGTAATTCAATAATATTTTTCATTAATATTTTGTCATTTCGAGGACAATGTGGCCTCATCCACCCACAGAAGCATTACAAGTCATACATTTCACTTTATCATAAACCTAAAATATGTTGATATATCACGCAAGAGAAAAAACAACCTGTATACAGTATGACACACACAGAGAAAACATTGATTTATAGAAATTTAAATGCATTTAAGTGTTAGAAACTAAATCTATATACAGATGATACCAATAGTTCTTGAAATTTGGTACATATTCACATAACTGACCTGAAAATTTACAAAAATATAGGAATTTATAAGAATTTTGGAGATATATAGGAAATATATAGGAAATGTCAGATTTAAAGGAATTTATAGGAAGTGGGCACCCTGCTATTACAACCTTGACCTTTGACGTATGAACTTGGTATAAAAGTCGTGACAAATCATTGGATCCTAAGCAACAATTCTGTGACATATTATTAAAATCCATGCTCAGGGGAAGAAGTTATGGAACGGACAAGGTTTTACTTATTGTGTCTATTTTGACCTTTGACCTATGACCTTGATTCAAAGTCATGACACACCCTTGGATCCTAAGCAACAATTCTGTGAAATGTTATTGAAATCTGTGCACTGGGTGAGAAGTTATGACCGGAACAAAGTTTTTCTTATTGTGTCTATTATGACCTTGACCTTTGACCTATGACCTTGGGTCAAGGTCATGACACACCTTTTGGTCATGAGCAACAATCCTGTGAAATATTATCTAAATCCATCAACCCAATAAAAAGATATGGCCCGGACACGGTTTTAAAAACCAAGTCCAGTGACCTTGACCTTTGACCTTGGGTCAAGGTCATGACACACCCTTGGGTCATGGGCAACAAAATTGTGAAATATTATCTAAATCCATCCACCCAATAAAAAAATATGGCCTGGACACGAATCGGGACGGATGGACAGACGGACAAGGTGATTCCTATATAAAAATTATTGAACAGTAGCCAAATTTCTTCTTGATCTAGATATTCTTGAGATGTATCTGTAGACCAAATATCAATTCAATATCTTTATTGGTTCCAGAGATAATGCGCAGAAACTGTAAATGGATCGACCTACTGACCAACAGCAGTAAAACAATATGTCCTTCCTTCTTCAAAGGGGGGCATAATAATCTTGATTATTACTTTGTTGGAAATGATATCGATCTGAGCATAAAGTCAGACATACTAATCAGCACAGGGAACAATACATGTACACATTTTCCGTCCGCAAAGCAATAAGGCAATGGACAGTACATAGCGTCGTACCAATGTTCATCAGTGACGCTTGAAATAGAAAAATGCACAAACAGACAAAGGGAAACACCTCACATATACACATATATACACCTATTTATCTCTATTTGCAATGTTACATATAATTAAAAATCGTTTATCATCTCAAGACTTGAAAAAAGAATTTAATAAAGAGGTGAAGATTTTTATAATACAAAATAAAACTAGAAATGTCTGAACGGGAGAAATACCCCCAATGGCAAAAAACTTGAAGTAGGGCAAAGACCAAGGTAAAGGTCATAAAGTTAAAAATTTTGGTACAGACAGACAGGTCTTGCTACAATGAATACACATGTGTAATATGAAGGTCCAATCTCTTTTGGTTCAAAAGTTATGGTGAAGGTTAAAGTTTTTCTACGATAGGCCAAACGTAAAGGTCTCAGGATCAAAATTTTGGAACTGACAGAAAGGCCTTCCTACAAGAAATATACATGTGTATTATAAAGACCCGATCTCTTTTGGTTCAAATGTTATAGCCGAAGTTAAAGTTTTTCAAAAGTAGGTCAAATATCAAGGTAAAGGTTACAGGGTAAAAAATTTTGGTACTGACAGAAAGATCTTGCTACAAGCAATACACCTGTGTAATATGAAGACCCCATCTCTTTTGTTTAAAAAGTTATGGCAAAGGTTAAAGGTTTTAGGTTTTAAAAAATAATTGAAATATTAAGGTCACAAGGTCAAAACTTTTGGTACCAACAAAAGGGTTTTGCCACAAAGAATACATATATGTAGTATGAATGCCCCATCTCTTTTGGTTCAAAAGTTATGGCCAAGATTAAAGTTTTCTGGACAGATAGACGGACAGACACAGACAGAGGGACCAGGTGATTCCAATTGGCCCGTAAACTTCATTTGCAGGGGTGGGGTGTATAATCACAGGAATGGATTATAATTAGGGTATGTTTACTTTGGCAGTTGTTGGGTTACATTCTGGATTACTACGCGCAGCTTGGCAATTGCTTTTACCTGTCCATCGCTTACACAAGGGAACCTAGCTAATAAAGGAATTAAATTGCAAATTGTGCAAAAAAGGTAAAGCCTAAAAAATATTAATCAACTATAACACTTCTTCAAGGTAGGATACTCTTTGGGCTTTATGACACCCTACACTGAATTTATCCCTGAGCTTGAAATTGAAATGAAAGGTCAAAATAGTCATGAAAATCAGAATTGCATGTGCACATACCAGGAACTTGCATATCTTTACGTTTATCTTAATATTATCCCACAGTTATAAAAACTATTTAAAATTGTAAGTGTTTGATATTGAAAAAGTAATTGGAAATTTAGCGAAAAGAGCAAAATTCCTTGATATGTGTATTTGATTCCTCTTTGATATCATATCAAGATTATTGCATATTTGATGACAGCATCTACTTTGCATGCCAATTCTCTAAAACAGCATGTAATCTGATAGAATGTGCAAACATATGAAATTCCAATGTATAAGCACTCTACAAACTGAAAATAGAAGAAATTACTGAGAAATGTGTGGGTTCACACTCCTTAAAACACCTTATAAATCACTCCAATGCATTTGATTTATTAATGCATGCAGTATACTTGAAGAAGTTTGTCAGAGAAAGGGGCATTCTAGACCAGTGTTTTTCTGCCCTTGACCTGTCCTTTGATGAATCTGGTATAAATCAAGTTGTGTTTGTGAAACATTAATGTCCCCGGTAGTAACAAAGTCCAAACATTCTTTTTAGCATAAGGCTCATTGTCAAGGTCAGGTCATCAACCTTGGTGTCATTTGAAAGGGCTTCATTAGTTGAATACACATGTGAATTATGAATGAAGTCTCCATCTCCCACGCTTAAAAACTTATGGGCAAGGTTAAAGTTGACAAAAGACAAACAGACAAAAACTATATGCCCTTGATCTGTTGAGCGACACTTGAGCTTCATCCCTACCAAGTTTCATCAATTCCCTTTCAGACTTGCTAACCTTCAAAATCTAAAAAACGGGAGGTTACGCCGAGCAAAGCTAGGCTGCAAAAAAGTTTTGGTCACTGTGTTAAGAAACTGGCACACATATATATTCGTTTGGAAGCCATTTTGAATCCACACTATGTGGTAAACAGGTGTTAAAAACACTTGACAACAGGTTAATCCAGTCTTTCATTGCAAATATACAAATAACGGAGATTGAGGGTGATACTAATATACACATTGAAAGGGAAATGGTAAAAATAGTTCTGTGAATTCAGGATTTTTTAAAAAACGTAAGGAATATAACTAAAAACGTACAGGCGGAAGTACAGGGTTAGAAAAGGAAAGATCATGATAAAAACTGGAGGGTTGGCAAGTTGTCCTTCTATGCTTCTAAAGAAGAAGTTTTAAAATGTGAAAAGTTCTTAGATGCTAGACAGACTGGTTGATAGACACGGATAAACTGCTCTGACTACAAAGTGAGCCTTTGGCATAAGTGAACTAAAAATGTTTCTCATATCATATTTCAAAACATCCAGGCTAAAGAACACTCAGTAAACTACACACACATTAGGTATAGTAACTTAATAAAAACTTTACATGTTCAGTTCTTGTTTTTGCATAAAAAGAAAAAGATTAACAAGTACAAGTTTTCTAGCAAAGAATAAATCATTACACATAAAAATCTAACAAAAAATTTATATTGCGAAACATGCAAAGGTGTATCTGAATATAAATTTGATCAACAACTGAGGTACAAAATGTACGAATTTAATGTAAAATTCTATTACATTTAATTTTCTTCTACAATAAACTTATAGATTTTTTTTTTATTAAATCTTACATTTGATAATGACCCTGAAACAATTTCAATTTCTAGCAACTGCTGTGATTTTGTTTGTAGGAATCTGCATTAATCTTGGCTAATTTGACCTTTTGAGCCGGCTTCGATATCCACACGGCAGATTGGGCATTTTTTGTTTGTTGTGAGCCATTGGTCTACACAGTCAATGTGGAATAAATGCATGCAAGGCAAGCGTCTGTAAGAAAAATAGCAAATGTTAACAACAATTCCTTTCAAATACATATAGCTATTTCAAGCTAAGTTATGTGGTCTGTGTAATTACTTTATATTATTTATATTTTTTAAAGTCTGTGCAAGCACAACAAAATTCCTAATTTATGCTGAAAGACAACTGACGCTCCAACATTAACCATTCTTGAGGTCATAACAAACCCTATCATCCATGACAGTAATCCTGTTAAACATTATTCGAATCCATGCAGGAAGCAACTAGAATTTTAATGTTGATGTGACACAAATGCCCCCACTGACAGTTAAGGTAGTGAAATATAATTGCAAGAGAACAAATATTTTCAAGAAATTTTTAATGTTCAAGGGCAGTTACTCTAATAAAAATTACTGGAACATACCCATTTTTGAACTTAACCTGCATTACCTGCATTTCCCTTGATAAGGGCAGTTACTCTGTTAAAAATTACTGGAACATACCCATTTTTGAACATAACCTGCATTACCTGCATTTCCCTTGATACATAAATATCCCCAATATCAATCTAATCTATTAAACCTTCCTCCAGAAAATGAGTGGAAACTGTCATTTTAAAGAAATTTTTTATGTTCAAGGGCAATAGTTCTGCCAAAAATTCCAGAACACACTCATATTCAAACTTGACCTGCATCTTCCCTTGATACATATGATACCTATACCCTATATCAATTAAATCCATCAAACCTTCAAGGAGAAAATGAGCAGAAATTCACTGATGAAGGATTGACGGATCAGGGTAACACTATATGCACCCGGACATTTCATGGCAGGGGCATAAAAAGTATTGACTCAAACAAGGATTTACCATATATAAGCACTGTGACCTTGATCTTTAAGATATGACATTGGTTCAAGGTCATGACACACCATACTGACCTGGGCAACAATTCTGTGAAATATTTAAATCCATATCAGGGATAAAAAACTATAGCTCGATCAAGGAATAATCCATCATATGCATTGTGACCTTGACCATGACCAAACTGTGGGTTCTGTGAAATATTCATGTCCATGTAAGGATTAAAAAGGTTTACCCATTATATGCACTGTGACTTTGACCTTGCAATTATGACTTTCGTTTAAGGTCATGACACATACCGGGCAACAATTCTGTGAAATAGCATTTATATCCATGCAAGGGGAGAATAACTATGGTCCAGTGAAAGATTTACCCATCATATGCATTGTGATGTTGACCTTGTTGATGCGAACTTGAGTCAAGGTCATGAGAAATCCTTAGGTCCTGGGCAACAATTTTGAGAAATACTATTCAATCAATGCAAGGGGTAAAAAGTTATGGTCTAGACAAAAATTAAACTGACTTAAGCACTGTGGCCTTGACCTTTTAGATATGACCTTGAAAGTCTATAGAGTTTATCCTCCTGCCAAAGAGTTCAAAGTTTAAAAGTTCTAGCATGAACAATTTGGTCTGTACCTTGTTTAAAAGTTGTTTTTTTTTTTAAATTTGTTATTTTTGCCTTGCAAAGATCAATTCATAACACACCCTTGGGTCATGAACAACAACTGTGTAAAATTTTCTCTCTCTCTAAAGTAGAAGAAAGAAGATATGACTCGAACAAATCTCATGGTCAGACAGATGGACAACACGCTCCGTACAATGTGATATATACCTTTAGATCATGGAAATCAATGGCGTGAAATATTATCCAGATCCTACATAGCTCTATGTAGCGATATCACGTACAAGGATTTTGACAATGCGTGCACTGTGACCTTGACCATGGAGATATGATCTTGAGTCAAGGTCATCACACCCTTTGTTTCATGGACAACAATTGTATGAAATATTATCCAGATCCAACATGGCCGTAAGAAATTATGGCATATACAAGGATTATGACTAAGTGTGCACTGGTGACCTTGACCTTGAAGATATGACGTTTGGTGGAGGTCATGATACACCCTTGGAGATAACAACAATTGTGTTAAATGTTATTCAGATCCAAAGAAGCAGTAAGGAATTATGGTACGGACAAAGATTTTGACCAACTGTGCACTTTGACCTTGATCTTGAACATATGACCTTGAGTCAGATCATGACACACCATTGGGTCATGGGCAGCAATTGTGTGATATATTATCGAAATCCATCTTGACAGTAAGAAGTTATGACCCGGATAAGGATTTTGGATTATGTGTGTACTGTGACCTTGACCTTGAAGATATGATATTGAGTCAAAGTTATGACAAACCCTTGTGTCATATACAACAATTGCATAAAATGTTATCCAAATCCTACATAGCAGGAAGGAGTTATGGCCAAAACAAAGATTTCAAAAAGGTGTTCAATGTGAACTTGATCTTGGAGAAATGATTTTTAGACAAGGTCATGACAAACCCTTGGGTCATGGACAACATTTGTGCGAAATATTATCTTGGATAATAATCCAACTTGGTAGTAGGGAGTTATGGCCTGGAAAAGGATTTTGACTATGTATGCACTGCGACCTTGACCTTGAACATATGACCTGGAGTCAAGGTCATGACACACCCTTGGGTAACCTACAATAATTGTTTGAAATATTCTCCAGATCTGACAAGGGGATAAGAAGTTAAAGCTCAGACAAGAAGTTTTGCTATGTGCTTGACTTTGAGGATATCATATGGCCATGGGTAAAGGTCATGACACACCCTTGGGTCATGTACAACAATTGTGTGAAATATTGTCCAAATCCGACAAGGGGATAAGAATTTATGATCTGGACAAATGTGAACAGACAGGGAAATTGACAGATGGACAGACAGACAGACTGAGTGATTCCTATGTACCCCCCAATTCCCCAAACTTGCGGGGGTATAGAAAATGCATAAACTGCTAATCTGAAAAAGGGACAGAAAAAAATATGAAAAGAAGTTTTTTATATAACTCTTATCTCATACATGTATTGATTGAACATAACATTTACCTCACATCTTCCTCCTCTTCAAATTCACTGAGACATATTGTACATTTCTCTGTTAAATCTTCTCCAGTGTCATCCTCAGGGCGCTTAACCTTTCTGTACTTATAAGGCAAAGTGTTAATTTCAATGACTTCCTGACTAGCACCACGATTCACATTGCCCAACCTTTCCTCTAAACTGAGTAATTCCTAGAATGATCAAATAACAAATAGATCATCATTCTGTGTTATACACTAACAAATAGATCATCATTCTGTGTTATACACTGACTTCAACACTTACTCTAAAAATATAAGAACCAATTATATTAAAAGTGAATCTTTCATAACGTGAAATCAACTACAGGTACTGAAAACATCATTAAATTCAATTTCTTATTACCTAAAGGTAATGTCACATATGTACAAAACTAAATTCTATGGAAATTGTGAATACAAAATCTTTTTGTAAGTTTCCCTCCAAAATTAAGTACAGACAAAATGTGTTTGTGAAACACGAATGCCCCTTGCGGCAACAAAAACCAAATAGGCAATTTTTTTAAATGTAGGTCAAAGGCTACGGTCCAGGCCAAAATTCAAAAATTATTCTATTGACAGAAAAGTGTTGTCACAAGGAATACCCATGTGATATGTTAATGCCCTACCTCTTAATAAAAATTCATAACCAATGTTAGTCTTTGAAGTGTAAGTCAAAGGTCACAGTGAAAGTCTCGAGATCAAAAGTTAAAATGCTGACATAAAGGTCTTGTCACAAGGAATATACATTTAAGATATTAAAGCCCTACCTCCTATGATTCAAAAGTTATAACCAATGCTAAAGTTTTTTGTTAAAGACAGACAAAACCAAAAACTAAACGCCCCCGAATCTTTGTTTGTGGGTGCATAAAAACTGTTTACTGTATTGATATCTAACTCTTAATTCTGATGGTCTGGGGAAAGAAGAATTTGGAGGGCACAATTACTTCTATTCTAAAATATTCCACAAGGATTAAACATTCTAACATATTCAACAATAAAAAGAAAAAGAAAATCAAGTTTTTAAATTTTCAAGAGGACTGTCATGGCAGTCTCCAAAGGTCTCTTTTTATGAAAAACTTCTTTTTCAGATCAGCTGCATATATCAACAAACTGAATGCAAGAGTGATCTAAACATATTCTTTTTGTAAACTGAAGTCGTATTAATTCCACATTTACATTTTTTGTTTATTTTATTTCTTTTTGGGCTACGCATATTGCCAAGCAATTCTTTTCATTTTCTCATGCATATAATGCATCATTCTGCAGTATTTGAACTTTTTTCAGAATTAAATGAAAATTGTGAAAAATTGGAATGCAAACATGAGTTTTAGGGATTAATTTTCTTTGTTGAAAACAAGAGACCCATAACTGTTCTGTAATTGTTCAACACAGCACTCTGAGCACATGATAATATCAGAGATTTTGAGGTAAAATGTTTACTTGGTATCTTTGAAGAACACATGAGATGCATGTCATACAATGTACACACAAGATGCATGTCATACAATGAACACACAAGATGCATGTCATACAATAAACACACAGGATGCATGTCATACAATAAACACATTGTCATTTATGTCATGAGACAGGTGTTCACAGATGTCTGATATGTCTTATCTACAACAAATGGCACTGTCAATGTCATGTTAACAGACATCTGATATATCTAGCGTACAACACATGCCACTGTCAATGTCATGTTATGATGAGACATGCATTAACAGACATCCAATATGTCTTATATGACTTACTCTGGAAAGTGATATGAGATGGTAAGAAAATGTAGCAAAATAACCTTGAAACCATGAAATAAAAAAAAATCATTGGTTTAGCTAATTTTGTTATTTCACTCATACAGTCAAACCTCTTTTAAGCAAACACCAAAGGGAAGGTGGAAAAGTGTTCACTTAAGACAGGTGGTCTCTAAAAGCAGGTTCAGTTTTTATAGACAAGTCGTAGCAAGGAACAGAAACAGATGGTTGTTCAAAACAGGTGACTGCTTAATCTTTATTACAGGTTTGACTTATATTAAAAACATTATTAAAATCAAGAAGTAAATCAGAAGTTATCACATTGTCTACATACAAGATTCGTGACTTCATACATAGCCCATGAAAACAGAATTCACAATTTCATGATTGTACATGAACTATGAGGTATGATCAAAAAGTTCTCAGTTCAATGTACTTAAGAATACCCAATATTGAAAGAATTTTCATTATTTTTCAATATAATCTCTGTTCACTTCAAAGCACTTTCTACATCTCTGTTCTAATATCTGAATCTCTTCAAAATAGAATGCCTCATTCATGTCCCAAAAGTTCTTATTATATAGTGTCCATAACACCCTCACTGCTTTCAAAATTCTTACCACTTTAGTAAAATTAGACAGAAGTCAGATGGGGCTAAATCTGGAGAATATGAGGTATGATGAGGAATCTCAACCCTTCATTGAAACTTGGGAAAAGTGAGTGAGTGCATTATCCTGCAGGAGCAGATTGCCACTTGTTAGCTTTCCTTTTTCTCACAATCAATGCTGTCTTTTTAACTTCCTGGCATAATTTTCACCATTTATCATGCAGACTTCCTCAATAAAATCAATCATAATTATTCTCTGATTGTTCCAAAAGATAGAGGCCATCACTCTCTCAGCTGAGGAAACTCTCTTGAATTTTTAAGAAGGGGGGTTAAGTCAGGGTTAATCCATTGCAAGCATTGTATCTTTGATTCTGGATCAAAATGGTTAACCCTAGTTTCATCCTGAGTGACCCATAAAATCTTCATGATCATTCTCATAGCCCAACAAATGATGCAAAGAAACATCATACCTGTTTCTCTTTTATCTTCACTCAACATTCTAGGGACCCATTAAGCCAAAACCTTAGAAAAGCCTAAGATGTTGATTAAAATTGATTTACAGTCACATGCTTGTACCAACTTCTCTTGCTATATCTCGGACGTTTCGCCTGCCGTCACACATGACAATTGTGTGCACAATATCAACGTTTGGGGTTGTGGTAGCCTCTTTGGGACGTCCATCATCTTGAATGCTCTCCCTCCCACTTCAAAATTCAGCAACCCATATTTTAAAAGTAGTATTAGAAGGTGACTCCTTCATAAGGGTTTTCATGCAGTTCTTATAAATTTCCTTAAAAGTCATCTCCTTTTTTACATAGATAATTAATCACTGCTCAAATTTCAGTTTTCTCCATTTTGGTGGCTGACTAACACTTTAAGAGTGAACTTCGAGTATAATCACAAGCTTTGATAAACTACTTTCTCTACCAAATACATTCAATATAATTGAAAAATAGTTTGATGGGATTTTATATCGATTTTCTGTATCAAAGAGTGCCTGCCCTAGAACTTCTTGAAATTTTGACATATGCATTTTCCTGCACTATTGCACTTTTTAAAACACCTCATCTAGGTACTCTGATACATTAAATTTGTCTACCATTGCAGCCTGTTGATGAATTTTATTAAATAAGGATACCACCTGGGTCATAAGTTGTCCTGGCCTAATCCCACCCCTAGACTGATCAGGTTGAAACGTGTCTGCACTTCATGATGATCTTAAATGCTTCATCTTAATCTCTTAACATATCAGAAGAAGTTGAAAATGCTATAGTTTAGAGATGGACACAGGACTGAATGAAGCACATATTCAAGAATGGAAACAAAACAAAGCAAAAAAAAAAAAAAAAAAAAAAAGAAACAACCCAAATGACGAAAAAAAAAACCTTCTTTAGACACACTTTTAGATCACTCTGATGCGTTTGATTTCTTGCATTAGTTTGTTCACCATTCAAAATAGAGCTGTCCTAACAGGACAAATACCCCCTGCGGTAACAAAGTGGAGGCATGCAATAATTCATCACTTCATTACAACCCATGAGACATCCATAGGGCAGGTATAACTAGTACTGTCCTAACGGGACAAATACCCCCAGCGACACCAAAATTCAAAATAGGGCATAGACCAAGGACAAAAGACCAAGGTCACAAGGTCCAAATGTTGGTATCGACAGAAGGGTCTTGCCTAAAGGAATACACATGTGCAGAGATGCCAACATTTCATAATGTATCAGAGGAGCAGGGGATCAAGGGGGTGGCAGCCCCCTTGTCAGGTTCAGGGCAAAGCCCTGATAGAAGGGGGCAAAGCCCCCCTAAAGCCAAAACAAAAATGGAAAATATAGTTTTCAAAATGAGTAAAAATTGAGTGTTATTGTAGTCAAAATCTTTAATTTATGCCCTTCTTGAACAAACACAAATAAATAATAATAACAAGAGGCCCAAGTGGGCCTATATCGCTCACCTGAGTACCTACATGATCAGTCATGCATGAAGGAAGAATTCATTTATTTTTGCATTAATGTGACTAAGTCAACACAGATGTTGAAAATATGTCAAATTTTAATTCAGGCTAGAATAAAAAACAACACTTTTTTGCACATCCATTCACATGATTTTGATATTAAGCATTTCCTTTGTCTCTGCAAGAAGTCATTCAGGGCAACAAGTTAGTCATTTTCTTTAGGTGGGGCCTTTTGTTGACTGATTTCAAGTCTGGGTCATGAACAACAATTGTTTCAAATATTGTCCAGATCTAACTTAAAATTGCCTAATTTCATATGTTGAATGTTGAGAAACATCTAAAAACTTATTTAGATGTGTAAAGAAATGAAAAAAAAAAATTCTCCATATTTCAATTACCAAGTGGTATATGTACCATTGTGAGAACTGCTTTTTAGACATGGTGGCATTATCTGTTAACCAATTTGGATAAAAATTTACCAAATTGATAGAGGACCTTTAGTACTTCATGTATTCCTTGTTTCATTAAAATCTTTCATGTGGTATAACAGCAGAAGTGAAAAATGTGATTGAATTGTTCCTATACACCCTCATTTGGAAGTCTTAAAAAATTCATAGAAAATCCAAAAATTGAGAAATTGACAAAATTCTTTCAAAGTAACAATCCTTACCATAATTATGATCACAATAGTCCATAAGAAATCATCATTATCAATTAACTAGGAAATATGACACTTTTTTTTCTGCATTGAATCACCAAGTCCAAAGAAATGTTTCGTAGAAAAAGTTGAAAATGTGAAAAATGGCCAACCCCCCCTTTTTCTTGGAAGTCTTAAAAAATTCATAAAAAATCCAAAAATTGAGATAATGACAAAATTCTTTCACAATAATATTCCTTACCACAATTATGATCAAAATAGTCATTAAGAAATCATCAATATCAATTAACTGAAAAACATGACACTTTTCTTCATTGAAATGACTAAGTCCAGAAACACGTCAAAAAAGCGTAAATTTCTATTTGACGGATCTTAACCCCGAACACAATTTTTAATAACCCATCTTTATAGATTGTTGAAATGCAACTAGTTTCCCCATTTATGTACTGGTTCTGGAGAAAAAGATGTTTGAAGAGGGGTACCCTTTTGGACACTTTTGGTCCCACCCTGGATCCACCCCTGAGGGAATCTGGATCCCGAACACAATTTTAGTAGGGGACCTTGAGTACATCATTTACACAAAGTTTGATCCAAATCTGCAATGTAGTTCCAAACAGTTTTGTAGAAAAAGTTGAAAATGTGAAAAATGGCCACCCCCCCTTTTTTTTTTTTGGAAGTCTTAAACGTAAAATTCCTAATTTCATATGTTGAGTGTTTAGAAACATCTAAAAACTTATTTAGATGTGTAAAAAAAAAAAAAAATTTTTTTTGACCACAGCTGGATTTGATCCGCTACTCTCCATATTTCAATTACCAAGTGGTATATGTACCATTGTGAGACCTACTTTTTAGACATGGTGGCATTATCTGTTAACCAATTTGGATGAAATTTACCACATTGATAGAGGATTTTTAGTACTTCATATATTCTATGTTTCATTAAAATCTTTCATGTGGTTTCGTAGAAAAAGTTGAAAATGTGAAAAATGGCCAACCCCCCCTTTTTCTTGGAAGTCTTAAAAAATTCATAAAAAATCCAAAAATTGAGATAATGACAAAATTCTTTCACAATAATATTCCTTACCACAATTATGATCAAAATAGTCATTAAGAAATCATCAATATCAATTAACTGAAAAACATGACACTTTTCTTCATTGAAATGACTAAGGCCAGAAACACGTCAAAAAAACGTAAATTTCTATTTGACGGATCTTAACCCCGAACACAATTTTTAATAACCCATCTTTATAGATTGTTGAAATGGAACTAGTTTCCCCATTTATGTACTGGTTCTGGAGAAAAAGATGTTTGAAGAAGGGTACCCTTTTGGACACTTTTGGTCCCACCCTGGATCCACCCCTGAGGGAATCTGGATCCCGAACACAATTTTAGTAGGGGACCTTGAGTACATCATTTACACAAAGTTTGATCCAAATCTGCAATGTAGTTCCAAACAGTTTTGTAGAAAAAGTTGAAAATGTGAAAAATTGCCCCCCCCCCCCCCCCCCCCCTTTTTTTTTTTGGAAGTCTTAAACGTAAAATTCCTAATTTCATATGTTGAGTGTTTAGAAACATCTAAAAACTTATTTAGATGTGTAAAAAAAAAAAAAATTTTTTTTGACCACAGCTGGATTTGATCCGCTACTCTCCATATTTCAATTACCAAGTGGTATATGTACCATTGTGAGACCTACTTTTTAGACATGGTGGCATTATCTGTTAACCAATTTGGATGAAATTTACCACATTGATAGAGAACCTTTAGTACTTCATGTATTCCATGTTTCATTAAAATCTTTCATGTGGTTTCGTAGAAAAAGTTGAAAATGTGAAAAATGGCCAACCCCCCCTTTTTTTTGGAAGTCTTAAAAAATTCATAAAAAATCCAAAAATTGAGATAATGACAAAATTCTTTCACAGTAATATTCCTTACCACAATTATGATCAAAATAGTCATTAAGAAATCATCAATATCAATTAACTGAAAAACATGACACTTTTCTTCATTGAAATGACTAAGTCCAGAAACACGTCAAAAAAGCGTAAATTTCTATTTGACGGATCTTAACCCCGAACACAATTTTTAACAACCCATCTTTATAGATTGTTGAAATGCAATTAGTTTCCCCATTTATGTACTGGTTCTGGAGAAGAAGATGTTTGAAGAGGGGTACCCTTTTGGGCACTTTTGGTCCCGCCCTGGATCCACCCCTGAGGGAATCTGGATCCCGAACACAATTTTAGTAGAGGACCTTGAGTACATCATTTACACAAAGTTTCATCCAAATCTGCAATGTAGTTCCAGAGAAGAAGTCGAAAATGTGAAAAAGTTAACGACGGACGCCGACGACGACGACGACGGACGACGGACGGCGCACTATGACTATAGCTCACTTGAGCCTTTGGCTCAGGTGAGCTAAAAATCAAAGGACTGAAGGTCCTGAGTAACACTCATATGAAGATGAAGAGGAAATCGTTTTATCAATAGTATCAAGGACGTAGTCTGATGAGCGATTTAAGCCTAAAAGTAATCTGCCTAACGGGAGGTAACTCGTACTGTCACGTTGATGTAACATTTTTAGTCATGATAGAAAATACAGAAGTAATATTCAATAATTTGTCTATTATGCATGTGTTTGTAAATTATCATGTGATATTGAAGAAAACCGTTTTTAGAGTTATTCTATTGACCAAAACTTGTTTACGACATACCGGTTTCCATTGCTCTAGCAATTGACAATGCTGATATAGATCTCTATGCCGGCAAATTCGAAATGGGAAAAGTAAAATATTTTAAAACCAAAAAAAAAAAAAAAAAGCACAAGATAGTCAACTAAAAGAGTTGACTTTTAGTTGCTTATGTATTTGAAAAGGGCTACAGATTTATGTCATGCAGTAGAGGATGATGTCATTGAGAAGTTACGTCTTAATAATGTGATGTCGTTGCACCTGCTGTATATGGTGTCTGTTGAAAAGTATGGTGTCTTTGAGCCATTATATCTCCGGACTCGTTCACAGTAGAGGCATGATTTACATATCATTAAAAAGAAGTTATTTTAAACTTTTACATAATACTACGATGTTGTTACTGACATATTCATTGAAGTAGTTATATATGTACCATAAAGGCAGATTTTTAAAGGAAATATATGTACTTGTTTTCCAAATAGCCTCCATCCTCCTAAAAGGGGGGAGGGCATTAATGTGTTTATATATTTGATTATATCGAATCTAAATATGGTTTTAATTTGAAATGTCATTTGAAGCTTACAATGTATATGTATACAAATCAATTCCTTTCTTGATCATGAGAAGGAAATATTTCATTCAATATATATTACACACAACTGAGGTTATAGCGAAATGGGTGGAGGGTGTAATATCTATCAAATTTCTTCGTAAAATGCTCCATTACCTATCGTAATTTTATGTTGTTTTGACTTACGACAGACCATTGCACATTACAGTGTAATATGACAGTGATGCAGATTACAGAAATTATCAAACAAGTGTACTTCTTGTGAAAATGTCATCATTTTAGCAGGTTTGTTTAATTACTATAGCCACTATGAAAGGCTTCGTAAAATGTCTGAGCTTTCCCTAATCCTTGTTATTTTTTAAATCAATCAGTATAAATTCCTAAGTTTATTTATCAAAATAAAAAACCCAAACTTTTCTGTGTCATATTTGTGAAAAAAATATATATAAACTGATCTAAAATGACATTTCTCTATATCGAAATAGGCATGACACTGTGTTGATTTGCATTGATTCTAGCACAATAATTTGCTCCATAACATAATACAATTTTGTTATTATTTAATCTACCTCTGTTTGTTCTTATAGAATAGGCAAAAATAGCCAGTTATAGATTTTAATTCTTCTTACTAGTTCACCAGACTACCCCCTTAATTCAGGACTAGTTTCATCCTTACAATTAACAGCACAAATTCAAAATGACTCTTGAATCATTATTGAGTTATTCTAATCAATTTTCATTTATTGAAACAAAATTGAAGTGGGAATAGTTATACAAAGCTTGCATTCAAGTCTGCATTCCAAGATGAACCATTAACACAAGTTTGGGAATTTTCACACACTGTTTAGTCGAGGTGACTTGGCATACGGCCAAGTCAGAAGTCTTTTATTTTTATAAGTTTGTTGCAAACTATGGTACCCCACAACAAGTAACCAAATCACTGAAGTGGAAAACTGTCACATGAAGCAATCGACCCAGGTACTCTAGTGTGCATCCCACAGATGAATCATTGGTGCAACTTTGGTACTTGTACTGTCCATAACTGAGATACTTGTGCCCAAAACAGGATACCAAAATGACTCAAATGAAACAAGCAAATTCAGAGAATTGTGGTCCCCTGCTTTTGACGCTCTAACAGTAAGGGTGCAGTGATCTGTGACACTGTCATTGTTGTGCATGTCTACAGATACAGGAAAGGTATTGCAACTAGGCACAAACATGCCAGATATGATGGCCCTATGTTATGACCAGGGTTAAAATTTTTGTGACAGACAGACAGAGAGACGGATGGACGGACAAATGAGATTTCATGTCCCTACGTTTTCACAAAAAGCGGGTGACAAAAAGTATGTCAGGTACAGCTTGAAACATGTTTTCGAGTCTGCAAGATGAATAATTAATTAGTGTAAATTTGGTACTTGCATATAGCTTGGGCAGAATTGAGGTACACTAAAAGGCTAATTATGCCACTCAAACCGAAAAATTGTCACATGCAGCATCCAAAGCATGCCATCAAGTTTATATCCCAAGATGTTTGCTACACGCAGCATTTGTAGTTTGTCTAAAACTGAGTTTTCCAGTTGCGGATGTCAGGCCTATAGCACAAGATCATACAAACTATGTGAAGGTGATCTAAAAATGTCCTTGTTCTGACCATTTGCTGTGGATTTGATGTGTACAAAGACAGAGAAGACATGGTTAATACATGTTTGTAATTAGGAGGGGGTTGTAATCAGATGAAGGTGTTCCTGAGTATACATAACTGTCAAGATAAAAAAGTAAATTCTAAGAATTCGAAGATGTCAAAAGTAATTATCTTAAATGGAAAGTCTCATCACAAGGAATCTACATGTGAAATTGTAAAGACTGACAGATGGAGGAATGAGTATTATGAGATGCAATGTCCCCCTGCTTTCACAAAAGCGGAGGACAAAAAGTGATGTTAAAAACATTCTAATTCACTTGTTTTGTTTTGATAATTCTGATTGGTCCACACATTAGCGTTCAGACATGTATAACCACGATATACCGTCCTCAAATTTATTAATACATGTACATAATAAATCATTACACCTACTCTTTGTCCACATTTCCTCTGACTCCAACTATCAAAAATTCTGTCTGAACCAACTTCGTTCACTGCTCTTAACGTCCATCTTAAATCTCATATCAAGGACAATTTGCAAGTTCTACCATTCAAGTGCACAATTATTACAATCAAGTTAAACCAACAAAACTAACAATGTACATGACATGCATGCGTATCACAGTGTAACATGCTTTCCATCATGATCATGTTATTTCATCTCGCCGCGCCGGAGCAAATCTGCCTGTTCAGCTGTTTACGATGCGGTGTCAAGTCACTCATGTGTGAATCAATTTGTGATTAATAATTTAATCATGGAATTTTAAGAATATGAAACCGAAGAAACTTCTTATGTCTGTGCACTAAATATCAATTCGTTTCTCGGAAGAATTTTATACATGACGCTATTCGTCCCTTAGCAACGCAGAATTTGGGGGGGGGCAATTTCACGTTAACACCTAGCTCTTTATCTTATACAGTCTGCTGTCCCACTTTAATCAAGTAAAACATCAATTTTTCGGCATAACGTCATTAAAAGCATGTTGTTATTGTGGTTGGCAAGGACCGACAGAAAGGCCCGAAAATGTGCGATCAGTACGTAGTAATCAACGACTGAATGTAAACATAGATTCCATGCCAGTTAGTTTAAAAAATAATCATTGTGTTTGTTCAGCTCTGGTATAGACTTTCGATACATCTTCCTTAATAATTTGCTGAATATTTAGTTATTAACCTACCAGAAGTATCAAATGTTCATGAATATTTGCAAATTTAATGCACATAATCATGGACCTATTTCACTGAGTGTAGGAATACATGAGCAAAGGGGTGAATCCCAATATGGCAGCGCCCATGACCCGGGTCCATAACAGTGTAACACTTCGTGTTACAAAAATCAAAGATCAAAAACTGGGTGAAAAGAGTGTATTATAGTTCTAGTCTTTCATGCAGTCTTTTATTGCAACATTATATTGCTGACTATGCTGGCGTTTAATTTTTTTAGGCGTGGTTTTATTGTACACATCTTCATTTAATTGCTGGCACTTTTTGCTTTCTTCTTCGTCACTGTTACCCTCCATTTTGGCTACTTTCGTTTTAAATTCATAGGATTTCCAGCTACGGTGATGCCAAAAAAAAAAAAAAATCAGAGCAAACTTTACATCAATCGGAGCGCGTATTTAGGGGCTTGAAATCGGAGATGCTCCGCCGAAATCGGAGCAGTTGGCATCTCTGCATGTGTAGTATGAAGGTCCCATCTCTTTTCTTTTAAAAGTTATGGCTAAGGTTAAAGTTTTTAAAAAGTAAGTCAAATGTCAAGGCCAAGGTCACAAGGTAAAAAATTTTTGGTACCAAAAGAAAGGTCTAACCACAAGAAATATACATGTGTAGTACGAAGGTCCCATCTCTTTTCTTTCGAAAGTTATGGCTAAGGTTAAAGTTTTTAAAAAGTTAGTCAAATGTCAAGACCAAGATCACAAGGTCAAAACTTCTGGTACCAAAAGAAATGTCTTGCCACAAGGAATATACAGGTGTAGTTTAGTATGAATACCCAGTGTCTTTTCGTTCAAAAGTTATGGCTAAGTTTATAGTTTTTAAAAGGTAGGTCAAATGTCAATGCCAAAGTTACAAGGTCAAAAATTTTGACACCAAACGAAAGGTCTTGCCACAAGGAATATACATGTGTAGCATGAATACCCAGTGTCTTTTGGTTCAAAAGTTATGGCTAAGGTTAAAGTTTTTAAAAATAAGGTCAAATGTCAAGGCAAAGGTCACAAGGTCAAAAATTTTGACACCAAACGAAAGGTCTTGCCACAAGGAATATACATGTGTAGCATGAATACCCAGTGTCTTTTGGTTCAAAAGTTATGGCTAAGGTTAAAGTTTTTAAAATTAGGTCAAATGTCAAGGCCAAGGTCACAAGGTCAAAAATGTTGGTATCAAAAGAAAGATCTTGCCTCAAGGAATACACATGTGTAGCATGAATACCCAATCTCTTTTGGTTCAAAAGTTATGGCTAAGGTTAAAGTTTTTAAAAAGTAGGTCAAATGTCAAGGCCAAGGTCACAAGGTCAAAATTTTGGTACCAAAAGAAAGATCTTGCTACAAAGAATATACATGTGAAGTATGAATACCTAGTCTCTTTTGGTTCAAAAGTTATAGCTAAGGTTAAAGTTTTCTGGACAGACAGACAGACAAGATGATTCCTATATACACGCAAACTTCGTTTGCAGGGGGTATAATAATCCTAGGTACTATCTACTATCATAGAGGTCAAAGGTCAAAGCCAAGGTCACAGTGATCTAGCTTTGGTACATGACACATCCCCTTCCTATGATGCATCCACATGTAAGGTTTGATAAACCTAGGTGCTATGGTTCAAAATCAAAGATGTCAAAAGCCAACGTTAAGATTACAGTGACCTAATTTTGGTACATGACACATCCCCTTCCAATGATGCATCCACATTTGCTTTGTCATGAGGAATAAGAAAATATGTGGGATCTGAACCCGTTTTGAGATAATTGAAGTTTCCTGAAATGAGGGGGGGGGATGACCCTGGGGATCCCCAACTTATGCTATACTGCTATACAACTTGTCCTGTCATGAGGAATCAGAAAATATACAGTTTAGGAATGGGGATCCAAACTATTTTTGAGATAAACAAGGTTTTACCATCACAGAGGTCAAAGGTCAAGGTTAATATTAAGGTCACAGTGACCTAAATTGGTAAACAACACATTGCCCTCCCATGTTGCATCCACAGAACAGGTATAATAATCCTAGGTGCTATTTACTATCATAGAGGTCAAAGGTCAAAGTTAAGGTAACAGTGACCTAGGTTTGGTACATGACACATCCCCTTCCCATAATGCATCCACATGTAAGTTTCGATAAACCTAGGAGCTATGGTTCAACAGTTCTGCTCCCGACACGAAGTGGCCCAAGTTTTACTATCAAAGAAGTCCTAAGCCAAAGTCAAGGTCACAGTAACCTAATTTTGGTACACGTACATGATAAATCCCCTTCCCATAACACATTCACATACCAGGTTTGATCATCTTTAGTCCTACGGTACAAAAGTTACGCAGCGGACACGTATCAGGACGGACGGACAGATGGACAGACAGAGGGACATGGTGATTCCTATATACCCCCTAAACTTCGATTGTGGGGGGTATAATAAGAGTGTCTTGGTTTAAACGGTATTTTATTTTGATAATTTAAACATATTTAGAACAAGCATACATGATATTTAAAGGATTGAGCAACAAGAGTATATCTTTTATAAAGGTCTCTCCTCTGGCTTGCTTAAGGGAAGTAGTACAAACCCTGTTAAAGGCCAAAAAAAAATGAAAGGACTTGAAAGTCCTCAAGGTCGGAATTGCATGGTCAAGTACATCAAAGGTAATAAAGTCGTGATCCACCAAGAGATTACACACCAAGCGTGTAATGTTTAGGATAAGTATTGACAATAACACGTTCTGCGCACAGGTGCTCGTTTTCATATAAACAACGGCTCCGCCCTGTACACCCCCGTACGTCTCCGTCTCGTACTATATAGTTATCTCATTCTCTATTATCACTTTTGATCTTGACAGTAGTGTGAAATTAGCAATCTGGACAGTCTCCCGCTGTACATGTACATTTGGGGAAACCACGTCTACACATGTAGATCTATAAATAACTGGCTATTTTTAGTAGCATTACACATCAACAACTACCAAGACGTTTGTTCATCGTTGTGACGAGAAGATTGTAGAGTACTTTGAATTCCACTGCTATATAAAGAAGCGATATTCTCAAGTTTTATTAATTATAATACAACGGATACTAGTACGAACTAGTAGTGTACTTCTTAAATTACGGCACAGCTACACAACAATGTCAATCGTACTTTTTCGGGACTTTCCGTTGAGTATTCGGAAAGACTGCATGTCCTCCAGCGCATGAATATATTAAACTCGTCTAAATCGATGGAATGACGGCACATCTATTTTCTCATCTGATCAAACTTATCTTGTATTGACTTGTACAATATGAATTATAAGTACTAAAAGTAAATCTAATCACGCTTTTTCTAAATATCGACGCACTACTTATACATGAGGAGGTATTTTCTGCGTTCCATGCATTCAGCACAGCATATTGTAACGACTAGGGTCTGGAATTGCTATGCAATTCCGACCAAAAAAAAAAGAAGAATTTTTAATTTATTCTAAACATTATTTAGGAAAAAATAATTGAACTAGGGCATGTTTGTGAAAGATATGTCTACGCTGTGGACATATTTCATAGCAGCAACAAAATTTTCCTAATCAACATTTCAATTGTTTCATTGGCCTTTTCTATCACCTGTGACATTAAGCTTTCACCTTTTGATCCAAAATCAATAGGGTTCTTCCTCTCTTGATACATAAGCATATATCAAAATCTAGTGTCAATATGATGAAAGGTACTTGAGTTATCATCCGAAAGACTAGCAATTAATCAATTTTCTGTACCAAGTTACTGAATTCTTCAATATAGAGAAGCAAGTTTAAAATCTTTTGTCAATTGCCAAAAACACAACAAGTGAGAGAATATCTGTATTTTCCAATTTCTTCAAGCAATCTGTTGTTTGTGAAAGAGCAAATTATTCTAAGGAGAGCGATAGGGACTATTTGGGTCTCTTGTTTTTATCTTGGTCCCTCATTTCAACGAACTTAAATCTGCTTCATCCAAGGACATTTTTGTAAAATTTGATTGAAATGGACCTTTTGATTCTTGAGAAGGAGTAAAAAATGTTACAAGTTTATACATGGATGACTTTTGAGAGCTTAAAAAAACCAAGACGTGTTTGTGAAACATAAAGCAAAGTTTGAACATGACCTTTATCATGTCATGGTAAAGAAATGTACCAATTGTCATATGAACATTTGCAAGCATAAACAAGAGGCCCAAGTGGGCCTATATCACTCACCTGAGTACCTAGATGATCAGTCATGCATGAAGGAGGAATTCATTTATTTTTGCATTAATGTGACTAAGTCAACACAGATGTTGAAAATATGTCAAATTTTATTTCAGACTAGAATAAACAAGAGGCCCAAGTGGGCCTATATCGCTCACCTGAGTACCTAGATGATCAGTCATGCAGGAAGGAAGAATTCATTTATTTTAGCATTAATGTGACTAAGTCAACACAGATGTTGAAAATATGTCAAATTTTATTTCAGGCTAGAATACTCTCCGTATTTCAATTACCAAGTGGTATATGCACCATTGTGAGAACTGCTTTTTAGACATGGTGACATTATCTGTTAACCAATTTGGATGAAATTTACCATATTGATAGAGGACCTTTAGTACTTCATGTATTCCATGTTTCATTAAAATCTTTCATGTGGTATAACAGCAGAAGTGAAAAATGTGATTGAATTGTTCCAATACACCCTCATTTGGAAGTCTTAAAAAATTCATAGAAAATTGAGATATTGACAAAATTCTTTCAAAGTAACAATCCTTACCATAATTATGATCACAATAGTCCATAATAAATCATCATTATCAATTAACTAGGAAATATGACACTTTTTTTCTGCATTGAATCACCAAGTCCAAAGAAATGTCGAAAAAAAATTATAAAATTTGATTTTGGAAGGGAACCAAAATGACAATACGTCTTCACTCATCCCTCTAGATCATTTCTATGCATTCTATTTGTCTCTGTATACAGCCCGTATGAAAAAGAATATTGTAAAAGAAGGGAACTCTTTTGTGACCTACTTTTGACTATGGTGGCGCCACCTGTAAAGAGGTCTGGACAAAAAAAACAGAATTTGAAGAGGATCATAAGTGACTTATTTCTACCAAGATTTATTAAAATCCTTCGAACAGTTTTGTAGAAAAAGTTGAAAATGTGAAAAATGCCCCCCCCCTTTTTTTTGGAAGTCTTAAACGTAAAATTGCCTAATTTCATATGTTGAGTGTTGAAAAACATCTAAAAACTTATTTAGATGTGTAACGAAAAAAAAAAAATTTTGACCACAGCTGGATTTTAACCGCTACTCTCCATATTTCAATTACCAAGTGGTATATGTACCATTGTGAGACCTACTTTTTATACATGGTGGCATTATCTGTTAACCAATTTGGATGAAATTTACCAAATTGATAGAGGACTTTTAGTACTTCATGTATTCCATGTTTCATTAAAATCTTTCATGTGGTTTTGTAGAAAAAGTTGAAAATGTGAAAAATGGCCACCCCCCCCCAACCCCCTTTTTTTGGTAAGTCTTAAAAAATTCATAAAAAATCCAAAAATTGAGATAATGACAAAATTCTTTCACAATAATATTCTTTACCACAATTATGATCAAAATAGTCATTAAGAAATCATCAATATCAATTAACTGAAAAACATGACACACTTCAGCATTGAAATGACCAAGTCCAAAAACACGTCAAAAAAGCGTAAATTTCTATTTGACGGATCTTAACCCCGAACACAATTTTTAATAACCCATCTTTATAGATTGTTGAAATGCAGTTAGTTTCCCCATTTATGTACTGGTTCTGGAGAAGAAGATGTTTGAAGAGGGGTACCCTTTTGGGCTCTTTTGGTCCCGCCCTGGATCCACCCCTGAGGGAGTCTGGATCCCGAACACAATTTTAGTAGGGGACCTTGAATACATCACTTACACAAAGTTTGATCCAAATCTGCTATGTAGTTCCAGAGAAGAAGTCGAAAATGTGAAAAAGTTAACGACGGACGACCACGACGACGGACGGCGCACTATGACTATAGCTCACTTGAGCCTTTGGCTCAGGTGAGCTAAAAAATCTGTGGAAAACTGAAAATTCAAGAACTATAGCAGAAATTAACAAACAGAAACAAAATTCGAACTTGACCTCTAACTTGTTATGGTAAAGCTATGTGTAAAACATCAAATGATAATCAATATGCTTGATCAAAAAAAGGTATAGAAAACTGAGGGAAAACTAATCTGCTGAACTGACAAATGGATGCACAAAAGGATGGACTGACAAAATGTAAACGTAAAATCCCCCTCTGCAAAATTCGGCGGACTAATAAACTAAGTTATCGGGAGTTAGATTTATCATGCAATTGAACAAAATTGTGGGTTGTCTTCATTAACACTCATGCACTACTTCCATATGAGAGAAGATTGGAGTAGTATTCAAAATTCCCCTGTCCCAAGAGATCTTCAAAAATTTCTTTTGCCTAACAGTGCCTACAGCTGAGCTCTGGAATTGCTCATGCAAATCTGTAAGTGCTTATGCAATTCTGACCCATAAAGCCTACAGAGATTTAGCTCCAAGACTTCAATGTTGAACTTGTTACAGAGAACCTTACACAAGGTTATCAAGGGATATGCCATACCAGTTCGTGAGGAATGGCCTTTGCCTAAATTTTAGTTTATGTTTGCAGGTATATGCTTGTTTGCTAACTTGACATCGTAGTTTATTTGCGGTATATACCAGTACATTGGTTGTTGACTCATCTTGTGCATAAGTTGCTTGTTTTTTATTAACAACCTTAGTGACTCAATTTCTAGGCTGATCCATTTTTAATATAAAGCAGGGTGAGTCTATATACCTTTCTCCTATTGATCTTATATGTCATTCCAGACATACGATAATTTGCCCTAAAAAATTGTGTCATTTTACTCTGACATCACTATGCTAGCATTAACCTCATAAGGAGAATCCTAGCAAAAAGTAGCATGTCTGGCATAAGGCCCCTTAGTTCATATTAATTTTGGAAAAAGTTCATTATTACTTGTATATTAATCTAAACTTTTGTATGCTTAGTCTCTTACCCTGCATTTGATCTTATACATGCCTTTTTCATTCAGTAAATTTGCTCCTATATATCTGCATTATGGTTTTCTTGATGATTGAAGTTTATATTTCATTTTTAAAAGTGAAGTGTGTACATTAGGATGTCAATAGTATGTCAATCTAATTACAGCTGACCAACTTGTATAAATTTCTTATTACATTATGTATGTGAGTACACTAATAGTAAATATTTCTGTTTGTATAAAGCTTAGTGTCTCACCTCATATGTCGGTCTGTGGTGAAGCATCATCCTGCCTAGTCTCATCTGCATATTACGAGGTAAATTTGCCAAGGGATTAACAAAGGCTGGTAGTGTTGGGTATCCTGGAGGGTAACCTGGCATGGGAGCCATCTGTGGCTGTAATGTACAACTTAGGTTTCAATTTCTGTTTTCCATCTATCAAATTATTATGTACTAGAAAATATTTGTAAAACATACACCCCTGTAGAGGTGTTTTTATATTTGTCACAGCCTGTGAACCTGATACTTATTTTGATTTGTGCTTCTTGCATTTTTTTTTTAAACAAAACCCACCGAAAAACAGAAACAAAACAAAAACAAAATAGTACTCTGACCATGACCTTTGACCTCTGACCTTGAAAAACAAGATGTTTTTGTCTTGGCATGAAGAGTAAGTGTACCAAGTTTCACAGTTCTAGCCCCCAACGGTTTGATCTGTATCCTGCCTACAAGGATTCCCTATCAAGTAGTACTACGACCATAACCTTTGATCTCTAACCTTCAAAAGCCATAAGTGTCTTTATCTTGGCATGAGAAGAAAGTGTACCAAGTTTAACAGTCGAAGCCTAAATGGTTTGATCGATATCCTGTCTAAAGGGTTTCCTACCAAGTAGTACTATGACCTTGACCTTTGACCTATACCTGCCAACCCTAGAAGATGGTTAAGAGGAACAGTGGGGGGTCAGGGGGCGCAACGCCCCTATTGCTGAGAAAAGTTTTAAATTTTTGACCATAAAATGACCTCACAGACTGACAGTTATTGACAATAGCCATTCTCTGTAGTGTTTATTGCTCACATGGCTACATTTTGCTCATTCACAGACAACTGACTGCTTGAAATGATTTGCAGAAACATGTACTCTTTCCCTTACTGTTTTGACAATGAACGTAAACTTTGAATCATCAACCTAATGCATATCACTCAGTACTGAACCAATTCTCAAAATAGCCTTAAATTTCAATATTTCTAATGATTTACATCAAATGAATTCTCAACAACTTGTTTTGGTACAGAATAATAACAAATAATAAAAAAAAATGTTCCCCTCGATTGGAGTCATGCTTTCCAGCAGTATGCCACTCCAAAAATTTATACACAAGAGGCCATAATTGGCTTAATAATATCGCCCACCTGAGCACATGAGAAACTTAGAATGTTCTCAAATGAAAGTATCCCTTCTCAAAATTTTTATCTTGATACTGAACCAAACTACACCACTTCAATCTCAAACATTCTCATGTATTCTAAAAATAAAAAAACAAGAGGCCCAAGTGGGCCTATATCGCTCACCTGAGTACCTAGATTATCAGTCATGCATGAAGGAGAATTCATTTATTTTTGCATTAATGTGACTAAGTCAACACAGATGTTGAAAATATGTCAAATTTTATTTCAGGCTAGAATAAAAAACAACACTTTTTTGCACATCCATTCAGGTGATTTTGATATTAAGCATTTCCTTTGTCTCTGCAAGAAGTCATTCAGGGCAACAAGTTAGTCATTTTCTTTAGGTGGGGCCTTTTGTTGACTGATTTCAAGTCTGGGTCATGAACAACAATTGTTTCAAATATTGTCCAGATCTAACTTAAAATTGCCTAATTTCATATGTTGAGTGTTGAGAAACATCTAAAAACTTATTTAGATGTGTAAAGAAATGAAAAAAAAATTTTGACCACAGCTGGATTTGAACCGCTACTCTCCATATTTCAATTACCAAGTGGTATATGTACTATTGTGAGAACTGCTTTTTAGACATGGTGGCATTATCTGTTAACCAATTTGGATGAAATTTACCAAATTGATAGAGGACTTTTAGTACTTCATGTATTCCATGTTTCATTAAAATCTTTCATGTGGTATAACAGCAGAAGTGAAAAATGTGATTGAATTGTTCCTATACACCCTCATTTGGAAGTCTTAAAAAATTCATAGAAAATCCAAAAATTGAGATATTGACAAAATTCTTTCAAAGTAACAATCCTTACCATAATTATGATCACAATAGTCCATAATAAATCATCATTATCAATTAACTAGGAAATATGACACTTTTTTCTGCATTGAATCACCAAGTCCAAAGAAATGTCGAAAAAAATTCTAAAATTTGATTTTGGAAGGGAACCAAAATGACAATACATCTTCACTCATCCCTCTAGATCATTTCTATGCATTCTGTTTGTCTCTGTATACAGCCCGTATGAAAAAGAATATTGTTAAATGAGGGAACTCTTTTGTGACCTACTCTTGACTATGGTGGCGCCACCTGTAAAGAGGTCTGGACGAAAACAACAGAATTTGAAGAGGATCATAAGTGACTTATTTCTACCAAGATTTATTAAAATCCCTCAAACAGTTTTGTAGAAAAAGTTGAAAATGTGAAAAATGGCCAAAACACCCCCCCCCCTTTTTTTTTTTTGGAAGTCTGAAACGTAAAATTCCTAATTTCATATGTTGAGTGTTGAGAAACATCTAAAAACTTATTTAGATGTGTAAAAAAAAAAAAAAATTTTTTTTGACCACAGCTGGATTTGAACCGCTACTCTCCATATTTCAATTACCAAGTGGTATATGTACCATTGTGAGACCTACTTTTAGACATGGTGGCATTATCTGTTAACCAATTTGGATGATCCGCACAAAAAACAAAACCTTTGAAAAGGACTATGAGTACTTGCATCCTACCCAGTTTTATCACAATCCTTCAAGTTGTTCTGTAGATCAAGTTGAAGATATGAAAAATTGTCCCCCCCCTTTTCTTGGAAGTCTTAAAAAATTCATAAAAAATTCAAAAATCGAGACATTGAAAAAATTCCTTCGCACCAGCATTCCTTACCATAGAAATGATTAAATGAAACCAAATGAATGCATCAATGTTTACTAAAAGAAAATAATAACTCTTTAATGCATTAAAATAACAAAGTCCAAAATAAAAATGAAAAAACGTCAAAAATTTGATTTCGGAATGGAACCAAAAATATCAACACTTCTTCCCATATGCCTCTAAATCATTCCAATGCAGTCGGTTTGTCGCTGTATGCACCCGATCTGAATAAGAAGTTTGTCAAAGGAGGGTACCCTCTGTGACCTACTTTTGTCTGTGGTGGTGCCACCTGTTCATGGATCCTGACAAAAATGACCACATTTGTCGGGGACCTTGAGTATTTGATGCATGCCAAGTTTCACTGAATTCCAGCAAGTGGTTCCGAAGAAAAAGTTCAAACTGTGAAATGTTTACACCAATTATCCCACCCCCCTTTTTCTTGAAAGTCTTAAAAAATTCATAAAAAATCCAAAACATAAAATATTGAAAAATTTTCTTCGCAGTAGTATTTCTTACCATCAAAATGATCAAATTAAACCAAATTAATGCATCAATGTTTACTCAAAGAAAAAAATACCTCTTTTCTGCATTAAAACTACCAAGTACAAAAAAACGTCAAAAAAACGTCAAAAATTTGATTTCGGAACGGAACCAAAAATAACAACACTTCTTCACACATCCCTCTAGATCATTCATATGCATTCGGTTTGTCTCTGTATGCCCCCGGTCTGAAGAAGAAGTTTGTCAAAGGAGGGTACCCTCTTTGACCTACTTTTGCCTGTGGTGGCGCCACCTGTTGATGAATCCGGACGAAAAACAACAACACTTGTAGGGGACCAAGAGTACTACATGCTTATCATGTTTCATCAAATTCTGTTCAGTGGTTCTGGAGAAGAAGTCGAAAATGTGAAAAGTTAACGACGGACGACGGACGGTGATTGATCACAATAGCTCACTTGAGCCTTTGGCTCAGGTGAGCTAAAAACAGTAAAAATAGGCAAAAATGACGAAGTCTAAGATGATGTCAAATAAGCATCACAAAATATGTTTTCAGAATAAAACAATCAAAGGACTCAAAAGTCCTGAGAGTCGGCTTTGCTGATTTTAAGTATGTAATCATTTTACCATTTTAGAGGCAGATTCAGGATTTCAGGAAAAAGGGGGGGGGGGGGGGGGGGGGGGGTGGGGGGGGGGGGGGGGGTGGGGGGGGGGTGGGGGTGGGGGGGGGGGGGGGGGGGGGGGGTTGGGGGGCAAAAATTAGGTCTTTGTTGCAACTACATCGTCATTATACCTATGTATAAAATGCTACTAAAATTTGCTCTCTTCATACTATCTTACGGCAAAGAGTTTGCAATTGCTTGTATCCGAAATGATCGTGCAATCGACAACTTCATGGCAACAAGTTTTACTGCATTGTTGTCATGAGTTGAAGTGAGCCAAGGAATGACATTCCTTCAAGTGGGACATTAAATAACCATCTTATTCACAATTCTCATAATGTTTTAACATCATTTATATTTAGAAATACACAACATTTACCTAAATATTTATGTTGCATTTTCATAATCAGAGGAAATGCGGGAAGATCGATCTTTAAATTTGTCATATATGTGAAAAAGAACTAAAGTTCCAGAACATGTTGGGGAAAACTTTGATTGAAATATCTCGATAAAAACAAGCGATACAAGATCAAGACAAATGCTTTGTCCGGAGAATTACACAATCGAGTACATCCGCCGGTGTCGGTGGTAAACACATCCTAAGGTAGTCACAACTACATATTATTACGCGAAATTTGAAAACATTATTGCAACTCCTTTTTCGAGTTATTGAAACTAGTTTATGTTTAGCTTAAATTAACTGAGCTAAAGGTACATTGTGCTGATCAAGAAATTTTAAGACAACATCAGTAATTTTTCGGCACTTTATTTTTCAGCGGCGTAGTAAGCTCTATATCGGTGGTGAAAGTTATAACCCCTGAAAAGAAAGTGATTGCAATGAGTGCGGCTTCACCGAAGCCGACTCAAAAAAAGATACTACTTCTTAAGATGCCTTTCTAGATCACTATGATGCATTTGGTTTGTTGGTCTTTCTATGTAAGAAGGGGATGACTCACAAGGAAATTCATGAGTACTGCAAGAAAACCCTTGATAAGGTGTCACCTTCTAATACTGCTGTTAAACAAGAGACACACTGGGCCACATTGCTCAATGGAAAACTATTGATTGATTGATTAATTATTGTTGCATGTCACTCCATGATTATTTCACATATATGGTGACACCATCTGCCTGATGCATCACAAGGAAGTTTTACCTTTCCAACAGACCCACCACAAGCAATGAAGAATCTTTTATGTGCCACACCTATTGTGACAGGGGACCTTGGTTTTACTGTATCATTTGAAAGACAAAACACTGGTGTGCCCACCGCGGGGACTTTTGGTCTCAAGCCGAGCACCTCATCCACTGGACCCACTGCCTTCACCTGAGAATACTGGAACATGGACAGGAAATTTGATGAAAATGTATGGAGTGTATAATAGTAAACCAATGAAATCATGCTATGAATGAATATTAAAGTGGTATAGATTAGTACACATTTCCATCATAAAGTATAATGACCTTGGTCATTTGACCATATGTCAAGGTGATACGAAACCGATTCCGTAAATTACAATACATTTGGTAAAATTCTGTGTAGCATCTGTGGAAAAGTCAAAAATATATTAGCCAATCACAGCCCTTAATGGCCATATTTGTTGAGGCATAGTGCAAAAAATACAAACCTGGTAGAGGACCTTGAGTACTTGCTTCCTGTAAGGTTTAGTGACACTCTGTGAAAAAGTTGCAGTGGAGAAGTTGAAAATGTGTCAGACAATCAGAACTCTTGGTCGCCATAATTGCTGAGTGATCCAATAGAAAAACAAACACTGGGTATAGGACCTTGAGTACTTGCTTCCTATGTGTAGTGGTTGGAAAGGAAAAGTTTAGGGACGTCAGGGTATAACAATAGCTCACTTTGAGTCTTTGGCTCAGGTGAGCTAAAAACATTTATTTACTATATTCTGGCTAAAATAAGTATTTCAGTGCATCAAAAGTCAACCATCTACAAAATATTGATGAAAACCATGGAATTCAGCATGAAAATGTCAAAGTCCGAAAAGAGATACATTGAATGGACTGATAATCCTTAAAGTCAGAATTGCATGTGGAAATACAAATATTACATCACAGACTTTTGATGAAAACCATGTTATTTTAACATGAAAATGTTAAAGAATGAATATATGTCAAAAAATATTATAATCCAATTTATCCAATTTCAATGAAAAGTACAAACTTGAAACATACATCCATCTAGATTACTCTGATACCATTAGTTTTATTTTCCAAACAGTTGTTTCTGGAAAAGAAGATTTTCAAAAGAAGGTACCCTCTGCCACTTATTTTTAGCCCCAGTGGCGCCATCTGCCAACAGATTTGGATGAAATGAACAAAATTGCTGGAGAACCTATAATAGTACTTCATGTATACCAAATTTCATCAAAATCCACTGAATTGTTCCATAGTAAAAGTTTTAAATGTGAATAAATACCCCTTCCTCTACCTTTGTTTCAATCTTAAAAATTCATGAAAAATCCAAATATTAAAATTTATCAAAATTCATTCAAAAAAATATTCCTTTACTATATTCTGGCTAGAATAAGCACTTCAGTGCTACAAAATATTGATGAAAATCATGCTATTTAGCATGAAAATGTTAAAGTCAGAAAAGAAATAAAATGAATGGAATGATAGTCCTTAAGGTCGGAACTGCATATTCAAATACATACATTATACCACAGACTTTTATGTCTTCTAGCATACTTTCCTCTAAAAACTTTTTGAAATTGCATGACTCATTTGATAATAAATAGCTAGTTTCAAACTTTGCCATCCTCCCTTTTTGAACGAAATTTTCTTGTAGCTCTGGGCTAAATAATTCATGATCTGCCAAGGGATCACACGCCAAGTCTCTGCTGCTGTTAAAAGTCAGTAATTTTGTAAGCACTGAAAACAAGGTCTGCGTGAAACAGAAAAAAAAAAAACCCCCTAAAAGTGAAGAACTTTACGCATCCTCTTCGGGTCTTTACCTATTCATACATATAGGATTAATCCACATTGACCCTAACAGTACTTCCCAGATATACAAGGTAAAATTATACACGATGACCTAATTTGGTTTACTTGAAATCAGCATGGGCTCCAGTTGAGGATCTGATCTGGGGAATACAGTCCATTTTTGGAGATGCAACTTTATATGTGTTTCGTTAAAGTGTTGGGGCAGGCTTGGTGTAGTGGTTAAGCGCTTGGCTTGCGGCGCCGACGATCCGGGTTCAATTCCAGGGTTGCGTCACTATGTTTGAGAGGTTGGTAACCTCCTACTTCCATGTCGCGATATAACTGAAATATTGTTGAAAGCGACGTAAAAAAACACCAATCAACCAACCAACCAACCAACCTTAAAGTATCTTTACCTCAAATCGCAAATCAACCTCATTCACCTCTTCTAAAAGGCAAAAAATGTGCTAACTCTGTGATACAAATCCTTTGCTACCATTTTCTCTTATCACCTTTGACCTCAACAGCGGTATGAAACAAGGCAATCCACCAGGATGGACAAAGTCTCCTGTGGTGCATTCGGGAAAACAACGTCGATAAATAACTGGCTATTCTTAGTAAAAACAAGCATTCTTAAAGTATTGCTTAGGCAATACTAAGTCCCCTACCGGCAAATGGAAAACTAAGACCCCCAAAACACACACACCTACACACAACATACTGTCTTTCAGGCTGCCAGCAAGTTAAGTATTTGATCACAATCTTTAAAGAAATTTTCTAATTCCGAGGGCCGTTATTCTGTCAAAAATCAGTGGACCGTAACGAAACTCGAACTTGATCTGTAACTCATGGTGGTATACTCACACACCAAAAATTGGATGAATATCTACAAGCGTTTAGAAAAAAAGTCCAGAAAACTGCCACTTTAAAGAAATTTTCTAATTCCAAGGGCCAAAATTCCGTCAAAAATCAGTGAACCAAAACGGAACTTGAACTTGATCTGTAACTCATGGTGGTAGACTCACACACCAAAAATTGGATGAATATCTACAAGCGTTTAGAAAAAAAGTCCGGAAATCTGCCACTTTAAAGAAATTTTCTAATTCCTAGGGCCGTAATTCCGTCAAAAATCAGTGGACCAAAATGGAACTCGAACTTGATCTGTAACTGATGGTGGTATACTCACACACCAAAAATTGGATGAATATCTACAAGCCTTTAGAAAAAAGTCCGGAAAACTGCCATTTTAAAGAAATTTTCTAATTCCTAGGGCCGTAATTCGGTCAAAAATCAGTGGACCGTAACGAAACTCGAACTTGATCTGTAACTCATGGTGGTATACTCACACACCAAAAATTGGATGAATATCTAAAAGCGTTTAGAAAAAAAGTCCGGAAAACTGCCACTTTTAAGAAATTTTCTAATTCCAAGGGCCGTAATTCCGTCAAAAATCAGTGGACTGAAATGGAACTTGAACTTGATCTGTAACTCATGGTGGTAGACTCATACACCAACTCATGGTGGTAGACTCATACACCAAAAATTGGATGAATATCTCAGGGTGCCCACTCACTTTTGACGTCAGAAATATAGGATTCAGACACCAATATAGGATTTTTTGAAAGAAAATATAGGAAAAATATAGGAATAATTGCAGAAAATATAGGAAATATATAGGAATATTCTGCTCTATTTAAGGTGTTTAAAGTAATTCAATAATATTTTTCATTAATATTTTGTTATTTCGAGGACAATGTGGCCTCCTCCACCCACAGAAGCATTACAAGTCATACATTTCACTTTATCATAAACCTAAAATATGTTGATATATCACGCAAGAGAAAAAATAACCTGTATACAGTATGACACACACAGAGAAAACATTGATTTATAGTAATTTAAATGCATTTAAGTGTTAGAAACTAAATCTATATACAGATGATACCAATAGCTCTTGAAATTTGGTACATATTCACATAACTGACCTGAAAATTTACAAAAATATAGGAATTTATAGGAATTTTGGAGATATATAGGAAATATATAGGAAATGTCAGATTTAAAGGAATTTATAGGAATTTATAGGAAGTGGGCACCCTGATATCTACAAGCGTTTAGAAAAAAAGTGCGGAAAACTGCCATTTTAAAGAAATTTTCTAATTCCTAGGGCCGTAATTCCGTCAAAAATCAGTGGACCGTAACGAAACACGAACTTGTTCTGTAATTCATGGTCCTATACTCACACACCAAAAATTGGATGAATATCTACAAGCGTTTAGAAAAAAAGTCCGGAAAGCGTGAGTGTGACTGACGGACAGACGGACGGAGTGCAAACCTATAGTCCCCTTTGGCGATGCCGGTAGGGGACTAACTACATGTCAACAACATATCAACGCATGAATACTAGGCATGTTTATTGTTGTATCTAGAACACTGACAGTCATGAAGGGCCCCCGCCATAGATTATTTGTTGATATGAAGATCCTACTTACAGACAAAGGTCTACCAAAGAAATTTACCCTTTCACTATTCTGATACATGTGTAAATCAATAACTGCATGTTTTACTTTAACCATGTAATTGTAAATGGATTAGCATCAATAAAACACACATATATACCTGTTTATGTTTCAAGTTCCAAATATTTATTCAATAAAATCAAGGAAAATCTATTTGTGTTCACTGAAGTATGTCCAAAAATGAAAATTTTTGAAGCAATTTATAGGAACATTTGTCGAAAAATTCCAGAACATTGAAATGTTTGAAAAGCACATTCCTTTCAGTGATTTTTATCATGGAACTTCTTTTTATTTTCTGTTATGCTTTCAAAAATATGGGAATACTCATATGCTTGTTCGAGAAGATCTTATAAGATCTCAAACTGTAGAGAAATGTCATTTATCTCAGTATAGCTTAAGACGCCTATGATTTCTCAAACTGAGAGGGAATCTGCCTCTCAAAATATACTTGGCACCGACATGTCAAGAATATGCCTCTTTTTGACAGTAGGATAAGATGTCAAAAAAGCTATTTTTAACAAAAAGAAACAAATTATCGAAAACTGTGACCTTGACCTTTGGACCCCATAATGTATAAAGGGATCTTCCTCTCATCATCTTGCATCTATGTATAAAATATGAAAGAAAGCTGTATGTGAAGAACTACTGAAGTCATTGCATTAGAACCAAAGTGTTGAAAAATATGACTGTGACCATGACCTTTGGACCCCAGAGTATATAAGTATCTTCCTCACATGATCCTGCATCTATGTATAAAATATGAAAGCTGTATGTGAAGTACAACTGAAGTCATTGCAATAGAACCAAAGTATTGAAACATATGACTGTGACATTGACCTTTTGATCCCAGAATATATAGGTATCTTCCTCTCATCACCCTGCATCTATCATGTTGAAAAATATAACTGTGACCTTGACCTTTATCATTTTGACTACAGAATGTATAGGTATCTTCCTCTCATGACACTGCATCTATGTATAAAATATGAATTCTGTATGTGAGAAACTGCTAAAGTCATTGTGTTAGAACCACTATGTTAATGGGCAGACGGATGGACAGGCAGATGGACAGACAACGTGATTCTATGAGGCTTCCGCATATGAATGCAAGGCCATAAAAACAATTTTTGTCTGATCAGAATATCCTTAATTAACTCAACAAACAGGAGTTATAAGTTTACTAAGCAGATCCAAATGTTCTTTTTCTATATATAGATGTACTATTTCTACATGAGGAGGATTTCAGTGTACTTCAAATTCCACTGAGATAGCTGAGTGACAACTAAGGTAGGAACTGCTTACCCCAAAAATGTCAATTGTCTATCCAATTTCAATGAAATGAACAAACTTGAAACATACATTCATCTAAATCACTAAGATACCATTAGTCTTATTATCCATACAGTGATTCACGAGAAAAAGATTTTCAAAGAGGGGTACCCTCTGTGACCTATTATTAGCCACGGTGGTGCCACCTGCGAACAGATTTGGACGAAATGAACAAATTTGGTAGAGAACCTATCGTACTTCATCTGAAGAAGTTGAAAATGTGAAAAGTTCATGGATAACAGATGGATGGATGCCGGACAGCAGGGTATGACAATGGCTCACTTTGAGACTTGAGCAATGAAGATGTTGAAGAGTCTGGACATCCAAATGGCTACCACAGACGAAAATGTTGATGTTGTGCACACTCTTGTTCATTTGTAAGTAAAGACCTATGGGATATAATCAGAAATCAGAGGGATAAGTTATGAGGCTGTTCAATCAATTTTATCCGACAGCTTGGGCATGTCTAAGGTCTTGGCTAGATTGGTCCCTTGAATGTTGACTGAGGATCAAGAGGGAAACAGGTAGATCTATGATGTTTCTTTACATCTATTGTTGGCTTATGATGATGATCCTAAAGATTTAATGGGTTGAACTGAAACTGATAGTGAAACTATGGTAAACTACCTTGCTGCTGAATCTAAGAAACAAATCATACAATGGATTCAGCCTGGTTCATCCTCTTCTAAAAAAATTCAAGAGAGTTTCCTTGGACAGGAAAGTGATGGTCTTTACCTTTCTGAACAATTATCAAATACTGGTAATTATGAATGATTTTCATGAAGAAAACTGCATGATAAATGGTGCATATTATGAAAATGAGTTAAAGAGGCTGCATCAAGAGATTGTGAGAAAAAGAAAGAAAAGCTTATCAGAAGTGTTCATGCAGTAAAAGGCCCCAGCTTACACTTCCCAAGTTAGAACTGTCCTATCCAGACAAATATCCCCAACAGCAGCAACAATCATTTGTTCAGAGACTAACAGTGAGTCTAAATCAACAAGCTCACAGTCAGTATTGCATGCAACACTCATCCCCTGCCACAACCTGTACCTTCAAAGTGACTAATACCTTATTAGCAATATGAAACAATTAATAAGTGTACAACTGAATTATGCTGATGTATATTTTCATTTATAGTGACCCTTAAAGTTGATTTATTGACCCCAAAATCTATCCCAACCCATTAGCTAGCATTGTATGAAATTTAAAAGAAATCAATTATTCTTAAGTTATCATGTGGTAACTCAAATGCAGTGATAAATGTCTATTTTTAGTAACAATGATCCTTGGAATTGACCCTAAAAAAAATCTCACCCTACACCTTTACATAATCTAGTCTTACATGTAGTTTAAAAGATATCAAAAATTCTTAACTCAATTTATTATCTGCCACATGAAATGCAGTGATAAATGTCTATTTTTGGTAACACTTATTTCTAGAACTGACATTTTGACCTCAAAATCAATCCCCTCCTAGACCTTTACATGAGCTACCCTTATATGAAGTTTGAAAGAAAATCATTCATTCCTAACTCAAGTTATTATAAGGAAACCACAATACAATGATAAATGACTATTTTTACTAACAGTGACAATTAGAGTTGACCTTTTGACCCCAAAATAAATCCCACAATAGATCTTTATATAAGCTAACATTGTATGAAGTTTGAATCAAATAGGTCATTCCTCACTGAAGTTACTGTCTGGATACGAAATGGACAGACAGACGGACAATGACAAACACTAGTCCCCTCCAGTTTCAATGGTTGGGGACTAAAAATGGCAATAACACTGAAACCCAAAAAAAATGTGGAAAAATGGCTCCAAAGAGATGGAAATGTGAGGTCAATACATTATGTCATAATGACACTAAATCTATAACTTCAATGGAATCTATGGGAAGGTAAATGATAAAAACTGTACAAAGTTGTAAATACAAAACAGTACATAAAGGCAAAAACTTTTTTCTAAAATGTTTAAAAATGGCTTTAAAGAGTTGAAAATGGAAGGTGCACATCTTTGATTGTTAATGAAGTTAAACCTATAATTTCAATGGAATCTATTGAAAAGTTTATGAGAAAAACTCCAGACGATGACATATTTACGGACGTCAGACGGACAGACAGACAGATAGACAAGGGGATTTCCAATATACCTCACCCCTTACTACTTCAATGCTAGGGGTATAATGATGACTGTGATTGAATGCAGCTTTGAGATCCATATCTCCTATATACTCTTAATTTAGCATCATCTGACTTGTATCTTTTCCAAATACTTAAATCTTACCTACATGGTAAGAAATTGGGAAGCAATGAGAGTGTGATGGAGTGCTTAGGTAAATAGAATAAAGCATTCATTTTGAAAGGATTCAGAAATTGGACCAGAGATGAAGATAGTGCATTGAGATGAAGGGAGATAAAAGTAAATAGTAAAGACAATTCTTTCAATCCCAGGCATTCCTACGTACACGGGACTCAGTAATCATACTTTTATTTTTGTTTCCTATGGTAAGTTTTAACACATCTACTTTACTAACATTTTCATTCAGAAGCAATCTGCTGAAATGAAAACATTTTCTTAAGTCCCTTTAGCCAAATGCTGTACCTTAACTTTTGATTTCCAAAATAAACAGGCATTGTATTCTTTTGATAATTAATACGTTCAAACTTCATTTCAATCTGAAAAACATTAACAATACATGTATGCAAGTGGTCACCCTAAAGGCAAAAAATAGTGTGTGTTCACTGAAGTGTAAAGTCAAGGTCAAGGTCACTAAATTTTTGTATTGGTTGGATAGAACATTCAAGTATCTACAAACCTACCAACTTTGATATAAGTGCCCTTTAGGGTATGAAAGAAACCAAGCTAAACGCAAAATGTTGACGCCCTGCAGATGACGGACAGACTGATGGGCTGACAGACGGTTTTCACCAATTCATAAACCGGAATTGCTTTGCAATCCAGTCAAAAATTTGCAGTGTTTCAAAATCATTAGATCTATCTGTCATCAGGTAAATGAATGTTTTTCTGTAAATTTCCATATATTCATATCAAATATCACAGTATGGTTTTTCGTTCGCAATATTCAACTCTACTTCTCAGTTCATATCCTAGTTTACAAATTAATTTCCAAGATTTCAGATGTTTTTAGTTCAGTTTAATATGGATTTTAGTTACTTATTTTTATGTATAAGGCATATCTTGAAAGACTGGTATCTTGAGTTTATACCATGATATATTATGGCCATGGAAAATACTGCAATATACTGATATACCAGTGATATCACACACCCCTATTACTTGAATATCATATAAAAATTATGAATTTGACACAATGACTGACAAAGCAAAATCTTGTCTGGTCATTTAATGGTAAGACCATGAAAAAATATAAGTAATTTGTGCTAAGAGATTTCAACAGTAGAAATAATTATTAACAAGAGCAATGCCATGTGTGGCATAATACACCCATTTTCTTAGACTGAAGGCATGAAATTTGTAAGTATGGAAACATTCCCCCCTCTCCCAACAATTCTGTGAAATATTATTCAAATCCATGCAATGGGCAAAAAGTTATGGACCTGACAAAGATTTGCACATCATCACTGTAAACTTTACCTTGCAGATATAACTTTGGTTCAAGGTAATGACACACCCTTGGGTCCTGGGCTAAAATTCTGTTCAGTATTATTCAAATCCATGCATGGTTTAAAAGTTATGGCAATGCCCAGGAGTCTAACTGACATAAGCACTGTAACCTTGGCCTTGCAGATATGACCTTGAAAATCTATAGGGTTCATCCTCTAGTCATAAAAAATAAGTGTGTAAAGTTTAAACAGTTTTAGCATAAACAGTTTGGTCTGTAAATTTGTTATTTTTACCACCAAAGTGACCTTGACCTTTGACCTTGATACTGAAAACCAATAAACTTTGTCCTCATGCCATAAGAAATAAGTGTACCAAGTTCGAAAGTCCTGGCCTAAATGGTATGGTATGTATCCCGTTTACAAGGTGCAGACAAACCCACAACACACTACACCATTTAAACAGTTTTAGCATAAACAGTTTGGTCTGTAAATTTGTTATTTTTATACATGACCTCTATGACAGGTGTATAACAATCAACCATTGATTTCAGAAATTTCGATTTCGCTTTGTTCAGCATACTGGCAAATTGTTGAATATGTAACAGTCTTTCATGGAATGCAAACAACTACCCCACTGATAAAACACTTATACTGCAGGGTTTTCAATAAGAACAAGCAAATTCAGAGAACTGTGGTCCCACGCTATCAGGGTTCTATCAGTAAGGGTGCAGTGGTCTGTGACATACTATCATGGTTGTGCATGTCTACAGACACACATGCAAAATATGAAGGCCCTAAGGCCTATAAGAAAATTACAATGAAGTAGGTCAAAGGTCACGTCAAATTCACATGATAAAAATTTCTGGTACCAACGGAAAGGTATTGCAATTAGGGACACATATGTCAAATATGAAGGCCCTACATCTTATGGATAAAAAGTTACATTAAAGTAGGTTAAAGGTCACATGATAAAAATTTTGGTACCAACAGAAAGGTATTTCAATGAGGGACACAAATGCCAAATATGAAGGCCCTACGACTTACGGTTAAAAAGTTATGACCAAGGTAACCGTTAAAGTTTTTGAGACTGACAGACAGACAGACAGACTTATGAATGAGATTTAATGTCCCTACGCTTTCGCAAAAAAACGGGGACAATTACTACAGGAGGTGATTCAGAAATTTGAGGTGTATCGTTCTGAGCACCGCATACATGAATGTGAGTAGTAAATTTGATGTCATAGGTAAATCGAACTGATTTCCATCATTTGAAATGATGGTTTATTGCTGGGTGTCAGCTCTTACAGAAATCCCTGAAAATGTACCACTTGATAGTAATATTGACTTTGATACGCTAAATGCTCACCATAGCTGGGAAGTCTGGAGGATGTGTGGCCATTGGTACAGAGAAATGATGGAGGCGGGGAGGATGGTGGTAATGGTGAAGATGATGATGCAGATGTTGGTGTTGTGGTCCAGAGGACATCCCTGACTGAGCACTGAAAAACAACACAGATATAATTTAATTTGTGAAATAGATATAAAAACTAACTTGATGACTGAATATTTTCCAGCATTTTTCAATTATTGTTTTATGTATAAGAATATTTCAAGTATACAGTGAATGTTTAATGCTTGTTAAAAATTTAACTAGTCTACTGTTCTAATAGGACAAACACCCTTGTGAAAATAAAGTCGTAAACAAAAAATAAATTATGTCTTAATCTAACCGTAACCTTGGAGATCTGACCTTAAGTTCATGACACCCCCTTGCATCATGAATGACAATTGTGGTATCCTGTGTGAAGTATGGAAAGCTACTGAGTTACAGTCCATAAAACGGATGAAAATGATAGTACTGATAGTCCTGAGATCCTGAGAGTTGGAAATGCATGTACATATAAAGGTATCACTGTTCTGAACTAGAAAACTGAAAGTCAGAAGGTCCCACAGTATGCCTGTCACCATGACCTGGGTACCAATTGAAAGGTCTTATCATAAGGAACACACTTGCCAAATATGAAAGCTCCACCTGTGACAGTGTATTAGATATGGCCAATATTAAAGTTTTTGCTGACGGACAGACAGAGTGATTACTATAGGGCATCCACTTCTGAAGTGGGGCCCTAATTAAATCTGGCATCAAACAGTGTACATTCTTGTTGCCATTATACAATAATTGAGAAAACACAGACCAGGAGTGTGCCAGAAATTCATTTTCATATTCTTCCATAATTGCACTTGTTACCAAACAGCTGAGTATTATGTTATTACTTGTTCATGCAATTCAAAAATGTTGTAACCTTTTAAAGTATCTTTTTTTTACTTGATCAAATTTAATCTAAATCATATCTATTCAAAAACTGTTTTGAAGTTCAAGATCCTGCAAGTTCATTACTTTTTGTGAGTTATAAAATTATAGCATTTATCATAAAAGATAGTTATAAACTAGAGCTTACCTGTTGCCGAGGCAACAGGGCGGGTTTTCCTTTCTCGAAAGAAAAAAGAAAAATAAGTAGATAGAAAGAAGGACAGAAAGAAAAAAGATCAGGAGAATGACTTACATGTACTTTACACACAAAAATACCCCCCCCCCCCCAAAAAAAAAAACCCTCAAGCAATCAAATTAATTAATAATTAAAATTGAAAAAAAAACTATTATCTAGTGAAAAAAAAATCGAAAAGCAACTTAAAGAAACATTTAGAATTTCTATAAAATATACTTGATATTCATAAAGAAAACAGAGATACTCCAATGAGTATACGCATTTATTGCAGCATCATAGATATGCCGATTAAGACAATGGAGAAGTATATACATAGATACATGTATATATCTCGCCGAGACACAATGTAAACACACTCATGTAATTAAAGTGGTATGAATCCAGCTATAGAAAGTCTGTATATCACAGAATTCCTATTCAGAAGCGTGGTGACGTATTGCGACATAGCTGGATAGATTGTATGTATTGCGCGTTTCAACACTCAAGATAGCTATATATATAGCAGATATGACTATTATATTAAGGAGACAAAGAAACTCAAATTAAAGTAAATCATACAAATTACGGCTCTCCATTATAACAATCAATTAAACATTCCACTGACAAAGCGCCGTAACTCTCGACTGATTTTATCGTGATTGAATTAATCGCGAGTTACTGCGCTTTCCCTGTGACTATCATACACGTTTGAAGTCAGTATTAAGCAAGGCAAATTCAACGCGCTTCTCTAATATGTAATCGCGACGCTCGGACAAGATTTGTTTATTGTGTTATTCATCAGTAGCGGGTAGAGTGCAAAAAATGTGATTTTTGTTTAAGAATTCGAATTCAAAATACTTTCTCAAACTCTCCTTTTTATACTTTGTTCATAAGACAAATAAGAAAAAACATGAAAGTTACGCAAATAAGATATTTTTTTTAAATCTTCTAAATCACTCACTTTTAAATACTGAGAGACATGTTTCATACTAAAATCGTTACGGAAAATCGTTTGGTAATGTTCTGGAAACGATAAGACTAAAAATAAAATGTTTTTGCAAATTACGTAATTATTTAAAAACTTTAAATTGAAATAGCGGCCAAACTAAAAAAGATAGATATTATCGGCCGATGAATGTTTTAAAGATATGAACCTAGAGAATATGACAGATAAAATTTAAATAGTCTAGCATTTAAAATAACGCTGTATGGCGGAGAATTTAAAATTTAACTCATTGTTATGTAATGTTTTTGAAAACTTTTATTTTTGAATTTTTTTTTACTTAAACGGATATCGGTGTTTTAGACAGTCTATAGCTACAATATAAAATTTGTAGATAAATCCGTTTTTCAGAAAATGGAATTGAAAAATCGGGGTGAAATTTCGGCGATTTAAGACCCTCTCTCGATAGGGTCTACGCACGCTAGAGGGAAGGGGGCAAATATTTCGATGTTTTTGAAAATATCATTTAAAAGAGTAAACCCTTCTCACGTGCTGTATGGTTTTTCTTTATCATATGACGAAAAATAAGCAAGTTATGAAGCAATTACGTAACTAATCAAATTTGTGAAAATCTTAAATTTCTCAATTAAAAATGGATAAAAAATATTTTAAAAACCTCTTACACCATGAAATTGACATTCTAAATCGTTTTGTAATATTTTTTTAACGCTAGGACCTAAAATAAAAAAGTTTTAAAGTTACGTAATGAGTTTAAAAACTTTAAACACAAACAGCGCCTTTACCGTAAAAGTTACATAATCGGCGTTAAGTTGGTTGTCAAGATCGACACCTGTACAACATTATAAAGAAAATTTGGGGAGTCTAGCTTAAATAATAAACATTTTATTTGAGAAAATTTAAAACCTTCTCAAAAATGAATTTAAAATTTTGAAATAACTGTTTTTACCCTTATATTGACCCTCCAAATCGTTTGGCAATATTTTTGCAGCCCAAGAGCTTAAAATAAAAGTTTTTTAAAATTACGTAATAAGTTTAAAATTTTAAATCCTTATAGCGCCTTAACTATAATAGTTACCTAATCGGCGTTAACTCGGATGTCAAGAACTACACCTGTACAACATCAAAGAAAAAATTTCAGGAATCTAGCTTGCATAATAAAAGTTATACTTGAGAGATTTTAAAAATTAGAAACTGTTATATAACTTTACTTAGAACTTGAATTTTAGCAAAATTTTCTTTTAACTCTATCAGGATTTGCTTTTTCAGTAAGAAAAAGAGAACAAAAATGTTGACAGTGAAGCCGTTTCTGAGAAAATTGCAGTCAAAAAAGTGCTAAGAATAAAAATAATAAAAATAATAATAATAATAACAAATGTAAAGGAAAAACATCACAATAAGAGAAGGGTCTTCCGATGGAATCGGAAGACCCTAATAAACAAGCGTACAGTCAGTGTTGCATGAAACACTTGTCCCTGCTGTTATCATTGTGTTTGAGGCCAATGTTTTAATTGGTTACAAATAAAATCCAAGTCCCATAACTCCGGAATGACTAAATGGAATTTGCTCAAAATCGAAAGGCGGCTTCCCCTGCCCTATTTAAGCATTATGTATGGGTTTCATGAAAAACCACTGACGTTTACTTAAGTTATCACGGTATGACCGGATTGCAAATGCTAAATGCAAAATGTTGACGACAGACAGACGAACAGACAGAGGGATGGACCGATTTTGCCAATTTATAGACCACAATTGCTTTGCATTAACATTAACAATACATGTATGCAAGTGGTCACCCTAAGGGCAAACAAGAGGCCCAAGTGGGCCTATATCGCTCACCTGAGTACCTAGATTATCAGTCATGCATGAAGGAAGAATTCATTTATTTTTGCATTAATGTGACTAAGTCAACACAGATGTTGAAAATATGTCAAATTTTATTTCAGGCTAGAATAAAAAACAACACTTTTTTGCACATCCATTCAGGTGATTTTGATATTAAGCATTTCCTTTGTCTCTGCAAGAAGTCATTCAGGGCAACAAGTTAGTCATTTTCTTTAGGTGGGGCCTTTTGTTGACTGATTTAAAGTCTGGGTCATGAACAACAATTGTTTCAAATATTGTCCAGATCTAACTTAAAATTGCCTAATTTCATATGTTGAGTGTTGAGAAACATCTAAAAACTTATTTAGAAGTGTAAAGAAATGAAAAAAAATTTTGACCACAGCTGGATTTGAACCGCTACTCTCCATATTTCAATTACCAAGTGGTATATGTACTATTGTGAGAACTGCTTTTTAGACATGGTGGCATTATCTGTTAACCAATTTGGATGAAATTTACCAAATTGATAGAGGACTTTTAGTACTTCATGTATTCCATGTTTCATTAAAATCTTTCATGTGGTATAACAGCAGAAGTGAAAAATGTGATTGAATTGTTCCTATACACCCTCATTTGGAAGTCTTAAAAAATTCATAGAAAATCCAAAAATTGAGATATTGACAAAATTCTTTCAAAGTAACAATCCTTACCATAATTATGATCACAATAGTCCATAAGAAATCATCATTATCAATTAACTAGGAAATATGACACTATTTTCTGCATTGAATCACCAAGTCCAAATAAATGTCGAAAAAAATTCTAAAATTTGATTTTGGAAGGGAACCAAAATGACAATACATCTTCACTCATCCCTCTAGATCATTTCTATGCATTCTGTTTGTCTCTGTATACAGCCCGTATGAAAAAGAATATTGTTAAACGAGGGAACTCTTTTGTGACCTACTCTTGACTATGGTGGCGCCACCTGTAAAGAGGTCTGGACGAAAACAACAGAATTTGAAGAGGATCATAAGTGACTTATTTCTACCAAGATTTATTAAAATCCTTCAAACAGTTTTGTATAAAAAGTTGAAAATGTGAAAAATGGCCAAAACACCCCCCGCCCTTTTTTTTTGTAAGTCTTAAACGTAAAATTCCTAATTTCATATGTTGAGTGTTGAGAAACATCTAAAGACTTATTTAGATGTGTAAAAAAAACAAGAGGCCCAAGTGGGCCTATATCGCTCACCTGAGTACCTAGATTATCAGTCATGCATGAAGGAAGAATTCATTTATTTTTGCATTAATGTGACTAAGTCAACACAGATGTTGAAAATATGTCAAATTTTATTTCAGGCTAGAATAAAAAACAACACTTTTTTGCACATCCATTCAGGTGATTTTGATATTAAGCATTTCCTTTGTCTCTACAAGAAGTCATTCAGGGCAACAAGTTAGTCATTTTCTTTAGGTGGGGCCTTTTGTTGACTGATTTCAAGTCTGGGTCAGGCCATCCTTAAAATTATTTAGATTTGCGGTAACGCGACCGACTCACCAAAATCGCGCCGACTCAAAAAATTTTTCGGTCCGTTTTTGTTCAGATTTTTTTTTTACGCCTGTTTTAAACCGTGTTTTTTTTACCGACACACCTGACCAATCACAGTGCGTACTTTCGATCCGAAGTTATCTTTTCCAAAAATTTGAAACCTTTTTTTCTTTTTATACAGTAGCTGCCTCAGATGCAAGATGGCAGCGTCCATGATAACTTTATCCGTCACAGTTAACTTAAAGGGTAGTAAAGGGAATGATACACTAGTTGCTAATGCGATAAGGCAATTCAAACCGTCCGACACATGGTTTGACGTGTATGTCATTACCACCGAAGAAGTGTCGGACAAAATTCCAGATGCTGTTAACGAGAGTTTTCAGAAGTATGTACATATCAAACTATCCAAGTCATGGGGGGCAGAGACATTTACTCCTAGTCCATACGATCATATTAGCATTATAAACGAATTTGATAAGAATTTAAAATTTGTTGTAATCGACATCAGTAACCCCTTCCCTGTGGCTGTGACCGAAGTAGGAGAAAGTGCAACAAGGAATGCATTTGATGTGATGATGTCACAGACGACAAGACAACCTCTGCTAATTCCAACAGACAAGGCCAGATATAATGGTAATTGTATAAAATAAACAATTCATTCAATGTTTTAAATACATTTGTAGCAGTTTATTATTAGAAGCATGGAATTGCAGACAACAGCCTTTGGATTGGATATATTCCCATGTCAGACCATGTTACTATTTTGGCAGTGACTCCCCGTCCAAACGATTGGACGGCTATCCAGCAGGTTAAACGTACAAACCAATAAATTACAAACTCGTAACGGTTGAAAGAACCTGGAAAACGACTTCACTCTTTGCCTGTATGTTATTCTATTACAAGTTTTATTACAAGAGAAAAATGCATTCTAGAAATGCATGAAATAGAATGGAACAGGAATTTGCTGTGTAACAGGTACACACTGATATTTAAAGAAAGTGCCCTGGTATCATTCTGAAAGAATGGGTGTTACTAAATAAAGACTACTAAAAATTCACTTGGGAAAATTTGTGTGCCAATAAAGTCAAAACTATTCAAAATAATTTAATGAAACTTGATGTGATATAGTGTAGAACTATCTCCGGATGCCCTTTTCAACCTCCTACCCTCTGTAATTTTCTTCCGGACATATCCAGTCTTCATTTAGTAGCACTGAAAAGAATCTAGTGTACGACCTAACTGCATGTTTTATGGGGTACACATTTGAGGAGGTTCTCACTTGTTAACGTTTTCAGAATTTGCCATGCATCTTTTGTAAAGTATTTTTTATTCTTTCAATATTAACATCACATTACGATTCACTATGTTCTTTTCATGATTCTTTCAACCGTTACGAGTTTGTCATTTATTGGTTTGTACGTTTAACCTGCCGGATAGCCGTCCAATCGTTTGGACGGGGAGTCACTGCCTACTATTTTACTAGAGTGATTCAATAAATTCGAACACACAATATATGATTTCCATAATACCACATATTTTCCTCCCAGTTTCCCTTTGCAGCCATCTATCTGTACTCAAACAATTACTTGTTATCGCTTCTCCTAGACCACTCATTGCTGAAAGTTGATTAATTAAGGTCTCAACTTCCATAAATGATCTAGTTGTGCATGTGCAATTTTGGTTCTGTCCCCTTCCCAGGGGGAGCGGAAATGGCTGTGGTCATGATATCTTATTAACTAACTTTGATACTATTATTACTAAGTGTACCGGTACTTTAAAAGTAGGTCATAGAAAAGGATAAAGTCTTTTAATACTAGTATTTGATTTTTATGCCCCCAGATTGAAAAATCTGACAGGGGCATATTGTTTTTGTCCTGTCTGTCTGTGTTTCTGTCTGTGCGTCCGAAACTTTAACCTTTGCCATAACTTTTGAACCGTAAGACATAGAGACTTCATATTTTGCATGTGTATATATCTAGAGGAGACAACTTTTGGTACCACATTTTTGACCTTTGACCTACTATCAAAGATGGCACTGGGGGCATTTGTGTTTCACAAACACAGCTTGTTCCTTTTATTTCAGCAAAGGACCGTCTATACAACGATGTTTTAACAGACAATGATGTACTTAAGTTCCCATCATACATGACAACAGCTGACATGAAGAAAAAAATGATGATAGTTGTGGAACCTCTATGGTACATTGATGCACACCATCAAAAGATTAATGGGAAAATTAGAGGGAAAATACCAGACAGGTAATAGCCCAGATTACCTGCACCTCACTTGACACTGGTTTATAATGATACAGTTACACCAAAGAATATGTGTGTGGCACCAAAGTAGTGCTTAACTGCTGTTGGTACCATTGGCATTGTCAGACTGATTGGGAGTTTTCACTTGCTGTGGAGGCACTATTATTAAACCTGGACATGAAATTACCTATCATAATGACCCTATCTGAAAAATAACTCTAGTGCATACTGGTTAAAAATTTAAACTTGTTCAACTAACAATATTTATATTGCCAGTGTAATTCCCTGTGATAATGCATACGAAAATACAGACGTTCTGACATTTATCAATAAACTACGTGTACATCCATGATGTAACTCCATGTATGATGTATATTCAATGCATTTCAGATTTGACACGTACGAAGGTTATGATGACTTCCAGAAAAAGCGCAAAGCCGCACCACAGTTAAACTCGAATGAATTAAAGCGACATGCCAACTTGCTCTTCAGATTTGCAACTTCACCCTTTTCAAGTAATTTTGATGAATTTGCATCAGACTTGAAAGAATTATCGATTTGTCTACAGGTGTATGCCTCTTACCTAGAGAACAGTAACGACCAGCAGAAGTACCGTCAATCACTAACCCAGCCTGTTCGACAGGTGGGTACCCACTCTATTGTAAGATATAGTCCAGTGTGTGGTGAGGCCGTTAAGATGGATTATACGACTCTTGATCAAGTTATGAAAGAGGTGGAGGAACATAAACCTGTGTACTTTGATGAGCAGTTACATGTTAGCAAACCATTCACAAATAAAATGCAAAGACTGAGATTTATTGATGGCATAACACTTTCATACCCTATTGATATTTTAGAATATGATCCTGGTGCAGGAATTGGGAAGATTGTTTATGTGTGGCGTGTGCCTAGTGATAGGTCCTTAGGAGATATGACAGCTTCAGCCGCAAAGATGTATAAAGTTGTTGAAAGCAGGCTTCCAGAGTATCACACTAAGGAAATGAAGCGCGAGTTTATGAGATCGTATCAGGGCCTTGTCGATATTCCAGAACACATCATTCGGGCGATGTATTCCGATTTAACTTTGGATGCTACAGCATCAAGGGACCCAGCCATCGATGCTAGAGTGAGACAGGCAATAATGATGGAAGACTATGACATGGCCATAGACCTTCGCAGTCTTAATAAAGGAAGACCTGATGATACATTTGACGTGTTCTTCAGTAAGTTAGAGGAAGAAATTTCTGAAGTTACAGCTACAGATGAACGTCGTCACAATGATGTTGCACACTTTAGCAAATACATATCTGTAAGAGATATGATTGAACAGACTGCTAAAAAATGTCCAGATGGAACCCCAATGCCTTCAGAAAGTACTGTCTTATTTGCATTTGTACCCAAAAATGCTTACATTGAAACTGCTAAATTATATAAAGGCAGAGTAAAACTGCAACATAAAGTACAGACAAGACAACTCCGAAGTTCACACATCGATGAGCATAATTGTGCTGCTATTTTTAAATATATGAGGCAGTATGCCGTAATGCACAGAGATGAAAATCACTTCATATGCCTTGATGACAAATCTAAAGTAGATTATGGAGAACCAGGTTTAGCGATTGCTAGTGGCGTGAGGGGTAAAAAGAGTATTGTACCAGTTTCCACAGTTTTGAGTGCACTAGACCATGACGTTGCCTCAAAGGGTTCTCTGACTCCATCTGTAGCTTTACTGGTTGATTTACCAGAGGATCCATGGAAACATTCTATAGGGGACAGGTGTATGTAACACTGAAGGACTCTGTATTTCAACCGTCCAGTCCATTTCGCCATGCTGTAGAGTTGTTCAAGATTTTGGAGGGGTTGCCCAATCCTATACTCATGATGTACACAGATGGTGGACCTGATTATCGGACAACATATGGAGCAGTAAAATTATCACTGATTGTGCTTTTCAAGCTTCTTGACTTAGATATTCTGATAGCTGCCAGAACTGCACCAGGGCACTCGTGGGCAAATCCAGCAGAACGCATTATGAGCCTTTTAAATTTAGCTTATCAGAATATAGCTGTCCACAGATCGGAAATGAACAGTCACTTCGAACAGTGCTTGAAGTCCTGTGGTTCAATGTCAGACATACGGAAGAAAGCAGAAAAGGAGAGGGGATTAGAGGATGCCTGGCTTACTGCACTTGAAGGTATGGTACAACAGTTAAATGACAGAACAGAGCGTGTTCAGCTGAAGGGAAAACCTTTCATCACTTGTGAACCAGCATCAAAGGAGAGAATGAATGAATATGAATCAAGACTTCACTATTGCATTGATCCGAGAATCACTTTGGGAAAATACACAAAGACAGATCTCTGCAAGGTCGATGGGTACAAGAAGTTTCTTGCAATCCACTGTGTGGAACGGAATTACATATTTCAGGTAAAACTTCATTTATCTAATGACTTGTTGTCCCATTTGCACAAGGGAATGAAAGGGGGGGGGGGGGGTATTAAAGCTCATTCGTCTTTCTATCAGTCTGTTACAGACTGTAATCGTCGCCATATATTCTGGAGCATTAATTGTAAAAAGAATATTCTGACATCTGGTTTAATACTTTTAAAGCTACCGCAAATGAGAGATGTGTTTCTCCCTAGACTCTTCATAAAACTATAGTCTCTTTGTTCAGTATTATACTATTACATTCAGAATGTTTTCTACAAGAATTAGACATGCTATTGTGAAATTTATTGTCATTCCCAGGCAAGAGCAACAAACTCATATTGACTGCATTTTTGTTAATGTTCACATTTTTATTGATGTTTAGCACCTGTCAGAGTTCAAGAGAAGGTAAGTTTCAAATTGAGTGTCAGGAGTTGGTGTCCATGTATATTAAGAAACAGTACACATTTGCTTTATATTAATATGCTTTCAACATATTCAGTGTATATGGTGCTTGGCTTGAATTCTTAGTATATGGTGCTTGGCTTACACTCTTTAGTATATAACCCTTCTCTGCCTAAAAACAAGTCTAACACTGACAGCCATCTTTTAATACTTGATTACTTTAATATTAAACCGTGATATTTTTATATTATTGAATATATTGAAAACCTAGCAAATACGAAAATGATGTCTATTCAGGTACATACTATAAAATAGAAACATTTCAGATTGCTTCCAATGATTGATCTGATGTATAATTTTAGGTCTGCTGAACATATTTGTTTTTCTCTTAATATACCAAGGCAGTATTTGTTTTGACAGTTCTAATTATATATGACAGCTCTAGTTTTTAACAAGAAGATTTGTGAAGTAATAATAATCATGATATTAAATTGTGAGATATGTCTTGTGTTTATTGATGCCTTAATAAATTGTATTGAAGGTCAGAAAGTGTGATGACAGTGCTTGCTGCGGGCCTGTTCGCAACAAGTCAGGAGAGGTTCCACCATTCCTTCCCGACCCAGAGGTGAGTCTTGAGGACAGAAACCATTACAAGCAGTTCACGGATGTCCTTGGAAAGGAGACAACAGAGGCGGACATGCCTTCAGGAAAGAATGTGCCTGTATCGCGGGTTGCAGAGGAGCAACAGGTACTTTATATTTAGGTTGCATTCATGTTTCTTAAATTGTTGTTTAAATCAATATGCTGTTTCATCTCTCATGTCATCCACCATTGTCCTTACACTAAAAACATCAGTCTGCTAATCTCTATGTTTTATACAATGCCTGTGTTTATAAACAATTTTATCATGCATTGCATTTTCAATTGTAACAGGGCTGTCCAAATCGAGTATTGGTAGCACAGAATGTTCGAAGAACCGTAGAGTGCTCAGAATGCAGGAAACCACGATGTATATATGCAAGGAAGGGGCTATCAATCAGAGATGAGCGCAGCCTCCGTCGCTTACTGGAACGCCACATCTATACATGCGGCTCTGTAATAACACCTGATGGTAATAGATCTTTTAAATGTTTAAATGTATATAGTCAGAACAGGGCATTTAAATTAGTAAAGTTGATACACTATACCCTATAGGCCCTATAGATTTGCTGTTTAACACAGTGTGACAAAAGTTTCTGTATCTGATACCTGCAAGACAAAGCAGCACATTTAAAGGATCACTTTGTTCAGTGCCTGTCCATCTGTCTGTCCTGTAGTCACACTTTTAGATGGTAGTTACACATTCACTTAAATGCTTCGCAGGTGACACTTTCTGTGAACACACTAGTTCTATTTGTAGATATTTAACAAAACTCATTTGTTTTAAACTTGTCATCTTTTCCAGTTTTATATGATAAAATTTTTACCATGTGCAAGCTGTAACATTGTTACAATATTCATTTATACTTTGTAAATTGTAGGAGATGGACTGCAGGGCACAGTGTTTGTGAGGCTTCAGCTATCGTGCTCAACACCCATAGAGATGTCCTACTACTCAACAACAAATGTCATCATCAAAAAGGACATCTGCTGCTATTGCTCCTCGACTGATGGTGTCGAGCGAGATGCCGCACAGCTCCAACACTACCGTGTGGTCTTGCCAATGTGCAGGGTGTGCAAGGATGAGGGCAAGACAGCCATATGCCGCCTTCCAAAGAAGAACTGATGTCAATTAATGTCTCTGACAAACTAATCGAATTAAAATTTGAAATTTGACATGTTTTAAATCAGTTTTACGAGTTGACATGTATAGGTACAAGGTCTCTTTGTCAGTTTGTTTATCACACTTTTATGCCTTCGACTACAGGCTAAATACCAAGTGTTGATGGCTGTAGTTGTACTTTGAAGTCTTGATACTTTTGTACAGCTATTCTGCAAAAAAGTAGCTTGTTACTGGGATCTTTGTCTGTTGCATATCAGAGCCAGTTGTGTACATGTATGTATGTCAAAACAGACTAGATAACAAGGCAGATTGGTTGCCTTTTCAATTTTTCATTTCGTTTTGTCTGTTGGACTGCAGTGATCCAACATTGCCAAGCAACTGCTATATACACCTCCTCATGTAAATATTAAGGTAATTATCTACCTATTCCTTAAATTCATGGTTATTGCATATATTCAGGCATTTATAAAAAAAAAAAAAAAAACCCTACCCGTCTTTTGAATTTGTGGAAAAAAAAAAAATTCCCCTACCTACCTACTCACCTCCAAAATGGTGAGTCGCGTTACCGCAAATCTATATATTTTTAAGGACGGCCTCATGAACAACAATTGTTTCAAATATTGTCCAGATCTAACTTAAAATTGCCTAATTTCATATGTTGAGTGTTGAGAAACATCTAAAAACTTATTTAGATGTGTAAAGAAATGAAAAAAAAATTTTGACCACTGCTGGATTTGAACCGCTACTCTTCATATTTCAGTTACCAAGTGGTATATGTACTATTGTGAGAACTGCTTTTTAGACATGGTGGCATTATCTGTTAACCAATTTGGATGAAATTTACCAAATTGAAAGAGGACTTTTAGTACTTCATGTATTCCATGTTTCATTAAAATCTTTCATGTGGTATAACAGCAGAAATGAAAAATGTGATTGAATTGTTCCTATACACCCTCATTTGGAAGTCTTAAAAAATTCATAGAAAATCCAAAAATTGAGATATTGACAAAATTCTTTCAAAGTAACAATCCTTACCATAATTATGATCACAATAGTCCATAAGAAATCATCATTATCAATTAACTAGGAAATATGACACTTTTTTCTGCATTAAATCACCAAGTCCAAAGAAATGTCGAAAAAAATTCTAAAATTTGATTTTGGAAGGGAACCAAAATGACAATACATCTTCACTCATCCCTCTAGATCATTTCTATGCATTCTGTTTGTCTCTGTATACAGCCCGTATGAAAAAGAATATTGTTAAACGAGGGAACTCTTTTGTGACCTACTCTTGACTAGGGTGGCGCCACCTGTAAAGAGGTCTGGACGAAAACAACAGAATTTGAAGAGGATCATAAGTGACTTATTTCTACCAAGATTTATTAAAATCCTTCAAACAGTTTTGTATAAAAAGTTGAAAATGTGAAAAATGGCCAAAACCCCCCCCCCCCCCCCCTTTTTTTTTTTGGAAGTCTTAAATGTAAAATTCCTAATTTCATATGTTGAGTGTTGAGAAACATCTAAAAACTTATTTAGATGTGTAAAAAAAAAAAAAATTTTTTTGACCACAGCTGGATTTGAACCGCTACTCTCCATCTTTCAATTACCAAGTGGTATATGTACCATTGTGAAACCTACTTTTAGACATGGTGGCATTATCTGTTAACCAATTTGGATGATCCGCACAAAAACCAAAACCTTTGAAAAGGACTATGAGTACTTGCATCCTACCCAGTTTTATCACAATCCTTCAAGTTGTTCTGTAGATCAAGTTGAAGATATGAAAAATTGTCCCCCCCCTCCTTTTCTTGGAAGTCTTAAAAAATTCATAAAAAATTCAAAAATCGAGATATTGAAAAAATTCCTTTGCACCAGCATTCTTTACCATAGAAATGATTAAATGAAACCAAATGAATGCATCAATGTTTACTAAAAGAAAATAATTACTCTTTAATGCATTAAAATAACAAAGTCCAAAATAAAAATGAAAAAACGTCAAAAATTTGATTTCGGAATGGAACCAAAAATATCAACACTTCTTCCCATATGCCTCTAAATCATTCCTATGCAGTCGGTTTGTCGCTGTATGCACCCCATCTGAATAAGAAGTTTGTCAAAGGAGGGTACCCTCTGTGACCTACTTTTGTCTGTGGTGGTGCCACCTGTTCATGGATCCTGACAAAGATGACCACATTTGTCGGGAACCTTGAGTATTTGATGCATGCCAAGTTTCATTGAATTCCAGCAAGTGGTTCCGAAGAAAAAGTTCAAACTGTGAAATGTTTACACCAATTATCCCACCCCCCTTTTTCTTGAAAGTCTTAAAAAATTCATAAAAAATCCAAAACATAAAATATTGAAAAATTTTCTTCGCAGTAGTATTTCTTACCATCAAAATGATCAAATTAAACCAAATTAATGCATCAATGTTTACTAAAAGAAAAAAATACCTCTTTTCTGCATTAAAACTACCAAGTACAAAAATTTGATTTCGGAATGGAACCAAAAATAACAACACTTCTTCACACATCCCTCTAGATCATTCCTATGCATTTGGTTTGTCTCTGTATGCCCCCGGTCTGAAGAAGAAGTTTGTCAAAGGAGGGTACCCTCTTTGACCTACTTTTGCCTGTGGTGGCGCCACCTGTTGATGAATCCGGACGAAAAACAACAACACTTGTAGGGGACCATGAGTACTACATGCTTATCCAGTTTCATCAAATTCTGTTCAGTGGTTCTGGAGAAGAAGTCGAAAATGTGAAAAGTTAACGACGGACGATGGACGGTGATTGATCACAATAGCTCACTTGAGCCTTTGGCTCAGGTGAGCTAAAAACAGTGTGTTCACTGAAGCGTAAAGTCACAGTCAAGGTCACTAAATTTTTGTATTGGTTGGATAGAACATTCAAGTATCTACAAACCTACCAACTTTGATATAAGTGCCCTTTAGGGTATGAAAGAAACCAAGCTAAACGCAACTAAATAACAAAATGTTGATGCCGTGCGCCCGGACAGAAAGACGGATGGACATCGCCTTACCATAATGCGTCCTCTTTTTCGATGGGCGTATAAAAATGAGGTACAGTAGTCAGCTAGCTAGTGTTTGAAGTTCTCGTCACTATGTGACCAACACAAAGAAAAGCCACAACGCTTTTCATATCAATTATGCCTATCTGAATTAGACTATAACGGGGAAAAAAGACAGTATACTGATCAATCTGCCATCAAAAAGCTTTCACAACAATTACTATATATCTTTAAGTTAATTGATATTTGTTGTATGTATCAATATACACGTACTACATGTACATGTACAAATACTAATTCAAACAAAAAGTTGAAATCTAAAGGTAGGACTACTGCAGGTAATATATCAAAGGCTTGAAGAGCAACAAAGGCGTCAAGCTAAATTTCATTTAAAGCTGTCAAAAGTAGCAGAAATTGACTAGTTGTGTTCATCTTTTTTGTTGAAGTCCGATAATTTTTGGAATAGAGTAAAAATAAAAGCTTAAGAACCACAGCCATTTAACATATAATATCAAACTGTGAATGAAAGTTGTCAGTAGGCAACATATCTCTCCGGCGGGGCTTTGTCTTAAAGTAAGATTTATGGTAAGCAGTTTCTTGAAGGGGTCCGTTGTCATGAGGAAGTGAAGGGTTATAAGTGGTATTGATTATGACATCATCATAACATTTTATTGTTCTTTACGTCATTCTTGCAGAAATATGTCAAATGTCTTAATACAAAGAATGTACATGTGAAAACAATCGAACACCACTACCATTTTTTACAAAGATAGAAATGGACGAGTTGTTACCATTGCCTGTAAAATATGGAAGCCTTATGCTTTATTTGTTTTAAGATATAGTCTATGTTACAGTTTTTGTCTACGCAACTAACACTGACACTAGGGCCAACAGCTTCTATATATCGTCCTAACACACTAGTTATTATTCGGTCGTTTATTGTATGTGCATGTGCAAGGGCTACAACGCTATGCCATTCGCCGTAATGACGCAAGCCGATTGTGAAACACAATTGCACTTTATTGGTTGATTTGGAATAAATCTTCACATGTGAGTTCCACTTAATTTATTTTTCATGCATTCAATTTAAAAATCCATCTTAATCCATGCTATCATCTTTTACATCCGCATTAAATTTTGCCATGTGATATATACACATGCTACCTCCCTAATAAGGCAAAAATGAGGCGTGGCTTTAGAAATTTTAGTGGGAAAATTCACAACTGCGCAAATAAAAATGGTTTCAAAAACAAGTAATTCCTATTTACATAAAGTTATTTAGCTTTGTGACCAACATCTTGAACATTTAATGCTATTCCGATTGCAACCTAAGCTTTTTAAAAAGCTATGCTTGTTTAAGATTGACTGGAGTAATCTGCTCTTGCTTGCTATTGCTGTGCGAAGAGACAAGTGACAACAGCCATTTTGTAGAGGCTATTCCCTGTTCAGCAAGTGTTATTTATAGCACAGGCGGTAAGGGCAGATAAACAAGAGGCACAAATGGGCCTATATCGCTCACCTGAGTACAATTTGCTTATTTACAATAAAAAGACAGCTCATTTCAGTAGAAAATTTTGCTTTTTTTCTACAAGACTTTGGTGATATTGGTTTGGTGATATTTTGTGCAGTCATTTTGAAGTGTCCAAAATGTGTCAACGAATCAGAGCCAATGGCGGCGATCTTGGATTACAGATCGGCACAAAAAACACAACTTGGTAGAGGACCACAAGTACTTACTTCCTATGAGGTTTGGTGAAATTCTGTGCAGCGCTTCTGGAGAAGTCCAAAATATGTCAACCAATCAGAGCCAATGGCGGCCATCTTAGAATATGGATCAGCACGAAAAACACAAACTTGGTAGAGGGCCTTGAGTACTTACTTCCTATGAGGTTTGGTGGAATTCTGTGTAGCGCTTCTGGAGAGGAAGTCGAAAATGTGTCAACCAATCAGAGCCAATGGCGGCCATCTTCGATTACGGATCGGCACGAAAAACACAAACTTGGCAGAGGACCTCAAGTACTTACTTCCTATGAGGTTTGGTGAAATTCTGTGCAGTGGTTCTGGAGAAGAAGTCGAAAATGTGTCAACCAATCAGAGCCAATAGTGGCCATCTTGGATTACGGATGGGCACAAAAAACACAAACGGATGAAAATGTAGAAAAGCTAACGACGGACGGTGATTGATCACAATAGCTCACTTAAGCTGTACACACTGCCTGTAGATATTTTTTAGCCTTGAGGATGTAATTAATTTTGTCGATATTTGTTGATTCTAGGTTAAATGAATGAAAACGAAATCCAGTGAGATAAAAATAACTGATAACATGTCACTTGAACCTAGGTCAGCCTCGTTATGAATTAGTGGTCACCTGTCTAGATATTTTAAGATCTTTATGACACGCATTGCTAGTCTATATTTAGGATTTTATGAAATATTTTGTTCTTTTTTAAACTGAAATTTATATCTAAATATATTTTTATAACATTACTCATATTATTATATATATTTTGAAGATCGCACAATCGGTTTCCATATTGGCGCTTTTATGACAAATTAGGCCATGATCGCGTGTCTCCAAATAAGGTAATATGTCACGTGGTCTTCCCCATATTTGGAAAAATTCCCATGAAGAGCGATTGTAATTCATAATCGGCTTGTGTCATTACAGTGAATGAAAATTTTAACACACACAATAAGCGACAGAATAACAAGTGTTTTAGCAGAGGCGTTGGAAGGAATTCGATATTGGGACGGCCAATTTAGGCAGGGGGTCTGGGTGCTGCCTTGAGACCCCCAGTGTTTCAGGGCAGCCCCCCCCCCCCCCCCAAAGCTCAATGATTTTTTAGTATTTTAGACATGTAAAATACACTCTGGTGAATATATTTTCTTGTCTCAAAGTAATTATTTTGAAGATAAATATGGTAAAATTCAACCAAATAATCCTCATAATAACTATGATAAAAATAAAAGATAAATGAGTACAATTTTCATTCATATTTCACTGCAATCCACATGATCAACAATTTTCTGTACTTTAATACAGGACATGAAATAAATTATTACTGTAACAATTACATGTGCAACCAAAGCTATATAACTTGTAGATATTTCAATAATTAAATCTTTTGAAGCACTACCATATTTGTTCGTCAGCACTACTGGAAATATCACTAGATATATCGCAATTCATCGAAACTTATGCTCAAAGGTCCCAAACATCGTGACACGGGACTCGTGCATATTAGCAAATTCATTGGCGACAACACGCAGATCCAGTATCTCTGTAGCATCCGTGTGAAAATGCAACATCAAAAGGTGGTTCAAGCGGTCCTGGGTCATCGTAGCATGCAAGTACGCTTTCACACGACGCAACGCAGAGAATGTTCGTTCGCTTGTAGCGTTGGTAGCAGGCATCACAAGGATAAGTTTTAGCAAAGTGATAACCTCGGAAAACATTCCACGGGAGGCTGGCGTCATGTTGCTGATGAGCTTGGTGATAGCACGCTCAGTTCCCACGTGCACTTTGAGAGTATCCAGCCGAGTCTTCAGCGTAGTTTTCTGGAGATCATCGCCATAAAACTTCGCAACAAAGTCAAGATCTTCTTCAGCACTGTGATCGCCAACCAAGGCCTTCAAAAGCACATCCTGCATCCTGGATCCAGGCTGGTCGAATCAGTTATTGACAAAGTTCACAACAAGATCCAGTGCTTCGTAATAGCGTTGGCAATTCAGATCTTTCGCCGTTGATGGATATTCGTGAGCGGCACTTCCGACCTCGTACCTCTTTGGAGCTTTTCGATGCCGTGGCAGAGGAGGTTCACTGATGTCTAGGTCCTCTAGCTTCGCATTTGTGTCCTCCCAGAAACGTTCAAAAGACTCCTCCTGTCTCATATCCATCAACAGTGTTAATGTCAGTTGTGCAAGGCGCTGTCCTTCTGCGGCAGAGATGTCCTTCTGTTGAAGAGTCCTGCTGAGATTGTCCGTGTGACGTAATATCTCGTTTCCTAGACATACTCCGAATAAGAAGTTAAAGTCTCCCATCTGTGACTGCACACCTACAATAAGAGAACGGGTCTCAGAATCCTTCACCACCTCGTAACACATCTCCCATAGCGACTGAAGCACTGAATTGTGTAGAACACTGTGCAAACTAGCCGCTCTCACAGTCCATCGAGTAGGGCACAGCACATGGCAACCTGGAATGTCTGGACCCATCTCATTTTTAACTGTTCTAGAAGAGTGTTCCTTCTGGGTGACAATTTGATCAACTTTGACATTTCAAAAACAGGACATCTCTCATCACTTTGGATCCCTTCATTGTATCGCCGACGGCAAGATTCAGCGCGTGTCCATAACAGTGAGTGTATACGGCTCTCCTCTCCTCGTTTGAAATGTAAGTAGCCACACCCCTCTTTGATCCAGACATGTTGCTGGCATCATCATAGCACTGTCCACGGCACTTGCTAAGGGCGATGTCCATCCTCAACAAGGTATCTAATATGACCTTAGTAAGCACACAAGACTGTATCAACGGTACCATGTGGAGTCCAATAAATTCCTTGTGCACTTGTAAGTCAGAGTCTACATGTCTCAGCACAATGACGACCTGCTCGCGGTTAGACTGGTCTGTTGTCTCATCCACCATGATGGAGAAGAACCCCTCGTCTCTGATGCGGGTGTCTACATCATGGAGAAAATCCTTAGAGCCATCACTTGCAACATCTCATTCTGTATATCGGTGGACGTGAATTTGTTTTGTTTCCTTTCGAGCCACTTTAGAATGGAATGATCACTTTTGCCGTCCAGATTTAGAATCTGGATGAAGTTGCTTTGTTCCTCCTGATGGCCAACAGCTGGCGTCTGTTGTCGGCTCTCTCTTCGGAATAGGTGGAAGATAGGGACTCTCCAATGTCCGTGTCTGCTGTGGTAGGGTAATTGTTTGCTCCACGTCCTCCTTGTGATAGTCTGACTTTTGGTGTTTGCAGAACTTGGATGTAGCGTCTTTCCAGTTGCTAGAAAATTTGGAAAGTGAGGGGGGGGGTGGGGGGTTGGGTTTGCAGCCTGTAAAGCCGAATAATGACCCCCGTCGAATTATGACCGGATAGGTCATTATTCTACGTAGAAAAATGACTCCCTAGCCGTAGAATAATGAGTCAAAATCGTAGAATAAATACCCGGGGAGTCATTTTTCTACATGTTCGATCTATAGGAAAATGACCCCCATAGAAAAATGACCCTATATTGTACTTAATAATATTTGGTATTTTCCATAACATGATAAGTCTTTGAATCACTATGCTGACGGGAATAATACCCCGTGGCAACAATATTTTGTATGCTCAAATTGAATATCAAATGTTCTAACAGGATCTTGACAATAAGGTTGTGACCTTGACCTTTCGCACACGACCTTGATACACGTTCATAACACACTAGCATACTTAAAGGAACAAATATACCGAAAATGATATATACCCATTCATACAAGTAACAGATATACACTGGACAAGAATTATGCAATAGTTACCTTGACCTTTGACCTACAATTTTGGTTCAAGGTCATGGCACATTGGCATCTCCATGGGAAAAAATGTACCAAGTACATGTATGATTATTACCAATTCATACAACTGCAAGATATCACATACACAAGAATTTTACAAAATAGTTAATAGTGACCTTTGTTCAAGGTCATGACACATCGATAACTAAAAAGGAACAAATATACCTAGCACGATCATTACTCATTTATACAACTGAAATATATAGCTCGAACAAACATTTTGCAAGAGAGTCAATATAGTGACCTTGATCTTCGACCTACGATTTTGGTTCAAGCATATTTGCATCTCCAGATAAGCAAATGTACCAAGTATGAACATCTACAATCGGAACATCGTCGCATCTTTTTTTTAACAAAAATCGTTGTTTTCGTATTTGCATTATGATTACATCATCTAATATCATGGAAAAACACACAAATCTATACCATAACGGATTCAGTCATGCAACCAATGCAAAGAGTTAATTGATAAAATGATACAAAATACAAAAGAATCTAGCAAAATTTTCATAAAACCTTTTAAGATAAATGCAAGATTGGTGTGGGTGGGTAGGGGTACTCCGATTTCATGATCAGCACTAGTGTTTACACATTTGAACTACGATTGGCTACAATTCATTCGGTTACTATTTCTATATTTCATGGACTCGTATTTTAACCAAAGATGCAAAAACATGCGCACAAAACATGATGATAATATACCAAATTCTATAGGCACTACACTGATCCTTACATGAACAAAATCTATTCGAATGTTTCTTTAAGCTCGCTGAAGATGCATTGGATTGCAATTAGATGGATTTTAAATTATTGCAAGCACATGTGATTTACATGCAGAACTCCAAATTCATATTCATTGCTTTGAGGAGCCATATTTGCATTTTTTTTGTAAGTTTCCTAATATAGCTCCGCCAAATTTTAAGATTTTTTTAGCAAATGCTAGAGACTTAAACACTCTTTCAAGCTCCATTTTTTTTATAATTGTACTCAAATTGGAGAGCTAGCTATCATGGGACTTTGATTCGAGACTGTATTTCATTTCAAACTACGAAGCAGCTAAAGCCCCAGTGACACCGGATCGTACGATTTCTATATCGTACGATTGATGGAAATTTGATGACATTGCGATCGATCGTCGATGTTTGCTACGATCTCAAAAGGTAATCGCATACTGCGATTAATTTACGATCGGTGGTAGGTCATCGCACGACATGTGGCACGATTGGTCATGCGATTACCATAATATTGATCGCACGATCAGTCGCAGGTGATCTTAGGACCGGTCCTGAGGATTAGCAACTGATCAGGCGAATTAAACATGGTCACCTACGATCAGTTGCATGGCCAATTGCAACCAAAAGCAGCACGTCGCAGCTAGAAGGTACGACCAATCGCTAAAATGTACCACCAGTCGCACAACCAACCACGTGACCACTTGCATGCGATATCTTATACGATTGGTGGTGCGTCCATGTAGGACTAGTCGCACGACGATACAAGACCTGTCTGCGACCAATGAAACTTCTTAAATGATTGTTCAATCGCAGGTGGTTGTAGGTAAATTTTGAACATGCTTAAAACTTGGCTACGACTTATTTTGATCGTGCGATCACCCAAAATCTTTCCGATTGGTCACACGGCTATTCTACGATTTACATCCGATTTCTATTTTTTCAGTCGCAGAAAGGTTGTATCCTGGTCGCAAGCCCAGTGCGACTGGGGCTTTAATCATCGCGATTCGTTTCTTCATAAACTTCGTATATCTGAAGTATGAAATCAAACTTAAAATTAATAATTGAAGCCCCTTTTATAAAAAAAAATAAAAATTTCTTTATAATACTTCATTACTGTCATCAAAATCAAAAATTATTTTAAAAGTGAACAATAATGAAATCAAATAGTGATTACAGGCGAGTTTCTTTAGACATACAGGTAACCCTTGAAAACCACCACGCACTATTAAACTCGGCGTTCTTATTCAACTATGACTATTAAAGTCACGATTCATATCAGAACTGTGTGTTCTGTTTCACGCCCATAATTTTCAATATTGTAGACTGCAATATTCTTCTCCAGATTGACTCAGAATGAAACATTTTGCGTAAAATTGTAAACAATTTTCCGGGGGGTTGGGATGCCCTCGAACACCCCTAGCAGGATCGCGCCTTAAGCGCTTCGCGAATCGAATCCCTCTCTCATAGTTTTCTGGCTATGGCCATGGAAATTCATGTTGAACAATCATAATTTGGGATTTTTAAATGTCGGACAATTATGTGGCACTGTTTTAATATTTTTAAGCTATTTCTGATATAAAAAATCATTTTGTGATATAAAAAAAACCATTTTCTGATATCAAAAATCTGAATACACTAGGAAAAAATTGTTTGACTTCCGGTATGAACCAAGTTCTCCTGTAGATGTAAAGACTCGGAACGACTTGTCCAAGGACGCATGTACGGGTCTAAAACACATAATTTACTTATGTTATAAATATTATAACATCCGATAAGTCACAAAATGAGGCGATATCCAGGTTTCGAAGGTCATCGGGTTTATTCAATTTATGAATCAGAATTACATACATATTAACCCTACCGATTTCGGCAAAAGTCTTTCGCCTACCGCTTTACAACTCAAATCTTCCGATTTCCTAACTTTCTACCAATTTCTCCCTTTGGATGTTTGGCTTCGGAAACCATTGTTGTTTACGAAATAAAACTTCGTTTATCCATTTCTCGTTTGATCTGGATCTTGATCGTGATCAATGAAAAAATTAGGTGGTTGAAAATAATCTCAAAAATGCATACCAGAATTATCTGAAGTATTATAAGCATCAACATGCACCATATCCACGAACTTTCAGTACACCAAGGTATATATATATAAAAAGTACACATTGAAAACATTTATCAAGAAATCAAGTCGGTTTGTAGGGGGTCATTATTCTATGGGGGTCAATATTTTTCACGAGGGGTTTGAAATTTTTGGGGCTGGTGCCACTTATTCTACGGTCGAATAATGACCCCCTTGGTCGTGGAATAATGACCGGGGGGGTCATTTTTCTATGTAGAATAATGACCCCCGGTCATTATTCGACGGGGGTCATTATTCGGCTTTACACAGCCCTCCCATGACCAATGTTCTACACTACTCGGTCTGAAAAGGGGGAGGTTTCAAGTCCTAAATCAAAGGACATGAAGGTCCTGAAAGATACTCTTACTCACATCTTGTTGTGAGTAGAGATCTATCTGTATCTCACTTAAAGGACACCCCGACCTCATTTTGTATGAAGTTGATAGAAATGAGTTATGTTAATGAAAATAAGGTAGTGCACAGAGAAACCTGTTCATAAGGTTATCCCATCATGTGTGATTCAATGGCTATAGTGTGTTTATTTCGGGGGGAGGTCGGCGCTCTTCCCCCTTCCGCCACTTATTTACAAGTAAAAATCCAGATTTGGCACCAAAAATGGCCGAGTAGTTTAACCAATACACATGTGGGCCCCCTTTTCAGAAATCCTGGCTCCGTCACTACATCAAATGTCCATCTTTTCCAGTTAGGTGTTTTTAATTTTTATTTCTATTGATTTGTATATTTAAAGGCTAGATTGGTTATTCCAATTATGCGATGGGATTGATGAACTAAAAGCAACAGCTAGTGTTCCATGCAACTCATTATCCCTTTAGTGAAGGCTACATGCTGGGTTATGATGTTTTCACATACGTCCTTAACTCTTCCCCCTTCCGCCACTTATTTACAAGTAAAAATCCAGATTTGGCACCAAAAATGGCCGAGTAGTTTAACCAATACACATGTGGGCCCCCTTTTCAGAAATCCTGGCTCCGTCACTACATCAAATGTCCATCTTTTCCAATTAGGTGTTTTTAATTTTTATTTCTATTGATTTGTATATTTAAACGCTAGATTGGTTATTCCAATTATGCGATGGGATTGATGAACTAAAAGCAACAGCTAGTGTTCCATGCAACACATTATCCCTTTAGTGAAGGCTACATGCTGGGTTATAATGTTTTCACATGCGTCCTTAACTCTCAGTAACGGCAGTGTATTGCAATGAAAATAGTCCGAGATTCTCTGCTCTACTCCCACCTTTGATATCGGCAGTTTGCGGAAATTCCAACGTTTGATGAACGAAGTCTCTCAGACCATCTCTCACAAACCACTGATATTAAAAGTGGGAGAAGAGCAGAGAATCTCGGACTACAATAAAAACTGTGAAGTAGTCCCTAGACAAGTCGTAGATTTGACTGTAGTTCGGGTAAAAGAGAGTATGAATAAAAATCATTTCATAAAACACATCGTTACACATTTGTAGTTTGAAATGTGTTATCTTTATTATTATATGAAATGTGCGAAAAAACATTTCAAAATGTGCGAAAAAACATTTCAAAATGTGAAAATTAAGAGAAAAGAGAAGAGACAAGGAGGTCGGCAATTACACGTACGAATATTGGTCAACGCCATTCGGACATCCTCGACCTTACGTTTTCTAAAAGAATTCACACGACTGTGGTCAAAACCTATCTTTAAGAAAAGACTCTTACAATGAATCGATTAAATCATCACAGCTGTCCTTGCTAGAATAGACAAACATTGACACAGACATCGCACTATTTCTTCAAAGGTTGTAGTTGAACTTGGGATAAGGAGTATCTTAAAAATGGTGGAAAATGACCTTATTTGGAAAAATGTCTAGTCCCTGCAACCCCACCCTAAATCTGCTAATGCATACAATTCAATTAATGTGTATATGAGCTAATTGGAACTGCCTAAATGATTGATGATTATCCACTAGGCCACACCAGCTTTGGAATTGCTGAAACAAAAAATCTATTCACTTTAAGACAACAGAAAAGCATATTTATACAGCCAAAAAAATATAGTGCAATTCTAGACCTGCTGAATGAGAGTTTTTTGCATACCCATTATAATTTATCTATTGACACTGCAGAAATTTCTTGTCATAAAATGAACATTGCAGATATAGCTTATATTGCTTTAAATAATATCATTGCTTGACAAGAGTATCAGTGAAACTGATGTATGCTCCCCAAATGCCAGTTATGATGCAGGAAATTGACGACTCAGTTCATATATAAATCAAAAGACTGAAAGTCCTGAGTAACACTCGTACGAAGAGGAAGAGGAATTCGTTTTGTCAATAGTATCAAGGACGTAGTCTGATAAGCAATTTAGGCCTAAAAGTAATCTGCATAATGGGAGGGAACTCGTAATGTCACGATGATGTATTTAGTCGTGAGAGAAAATACAGCAGTAATATTCAATATTTGTCTATCATGCATGTGTTTGTAAATTATCATCTGATATTGAAGAAAACCGTTTTTAGAGTTATTCTATTGACCAAAACTTGTTTACGACATACCGGTTTCCGTTGCTCTAGCAATGATTGACAATGCTGATATAGATCTATATGCCGGCAAATATGAAATGGGAAAAGTAAAATATGAGGGCGTATTTTAAAACCAAAAAAAGTACAAGAAAGTCAACTAAAAGGGAAGGCCAGTACATTTAATTATCCTGAAACTATCAAAACTAAATTTAATGAACAAGAGAGGGTTTTTATTTCCAACCCTCAGAGTGCTAACATATTTGAAAAGGTCTGCAGATTTACGTCATGCAGCAGAGGATGACGTCACTGAGACATTATGTCTCAATGACGTGACGTCGTCGCAATTGACTGATTGTCAAATGCCCGACATCGCACCTTTTGGCACACTTTTTCATAATGGCTTCATAAATAAATGGCCTGTCAAGGATGGTTTTAACTGTGACGTCACAATGAAACAACGTAATAGGCGTGGTAAAAGTTGGATCTGGCGATCCCTCAATAGACTGATCGTGAAATGCCTGACATTGCACCTTTTGGCACACTTTTTCATTATGACGTCATAAAGAAATGGCCTGTCAAACATGGATTTACCTGTGACGTCACAATGAAACTACGTAATGGGAGCAGTTAAAGTTGGACTTGGCAATCCCTTAATTGCTGTATATGCTGTCTGTTGAAAAGTACGGTGTCTTTGAGCCATTATATCTCCGGACTTGTTCACAGTAGAGGTATGATTTAAATATCATTAAAAAAAAGACATCTTAAACTTTTAAATAATACTACAATGTTGTTACTGACATATTCATTGAAGTAGTTATATATGTACCACAAAGGCAGATTTTTCAAGGAAATATAAGTACTTGTTTTCCAAATAGCCTCCATCCTCCCAAAAGGGGGGAGGACATTAATGTGTTTATATATTTTGATTATATCAAATCTAAATATGGTTTTAGTTTGAAATGTTGTTTGAAGCTAATATGTATACAAATCAATACCTTTCTTGATCATGAAAAGGAAATATTTCATTTAATATATATTACACACAACTGAGGTTATAGCAAAATGGGGGAGAAGGGGGGGGGGTGTAATATCTATTAAATTTCTTTGTAAAATGCTCCATTACCTATTGTCATTTTTTGTTGTTTTGACTTATGACAGACCATTGCGCATTATAGTGTAATATCACAGTGATGCAGATTTCAGAAATTATCAAATAAGTGTACTTCTTGTGAAATTGTCATCATTTTAGTAGGTTTGTTTAATTACTATAGCCACTATGAAAGGATTCATAAGTTGTCAGAGCTTTACCTAATCCTTTAATATTTTTTCAATCAATCAGTATAAATTCATAAGTTTATCTACCAAGATAAAAAAACCCAAACTTTTCTGTGTCATTTGTGAAAAAAAAAATATAAACTGCTCTAAAATGACATTTCTGTATATCAAAATAGGTATGACACAGTGTTAATTTGCATTGATTCTAGTACAATAATTTGCTCCATAACATGATACATTTTTGTTATTATTTAATCTACCTCTGTCTGTTTTTATAAAATATGCATGAAATAGCCAGATGTAGATTTTAATTCTTCTTACAAGTTCACCAAACTACCCCCTTAATTCAGGACTAGTTTCATTCTTACAAGTAACAGCACAAATTCAAAATGACTCTTGAATCATTATTGAGTTGCTTTAATCAAATTTCTTTTAATGAAACAAAACTGAAGTAGGAATAGGTATATGAAGCTTGCATTCAAGTCTGCATCCCAAGATGAACCATTAGCACAAGTTTGGAAATTTTCACACACTGTTTACTCAAGGTGACTTGGCATACTGCCAAGTCAGAAGTCTTTTATTTTTACTAGTTTGTTGCAAACTGAGGTACCCCCAACAGGTTAACCAAATTACTGAAGTGGAAAAACTGTTACATGAAGCAATCAAACCAGGTACTCTAGTGTGCATCCCATAGATGAATCATTGGTGCAACTTTGGTACTTGTACTGTCCATAACTGAGATACTTGTGCCCAAAACAGGATACCAAAATGACTCAAATGGAACAAGCATATTCAGAGAATTGAGGTCCCCCGCTTTTGACGCTCTAACAGTAAGGGTGCAATGATCTGTGACATTGTCATTGTTGTGCATGTCTACAGATACAGGAAAGGTATTGCAACTAGGCACAAACATGCAAAATATGGTGGCCCCACATTATGACCAAGGATAAAGTGTTTGTGACAGACAGACAGACAGAGAGACGGATGAACAGACAAATGAGATTTCATGTCCCCACGTTTTCACAAAAAGCGGGTGACAAAAGTATGTCAGGTCAGCTTGAAACATATTTTCGAGTCTGCATTCCAAGATGAATAATTAATTAGAGTAAGTTTGGTACTTGTAGTTTGTCCAGAATCGAGGTTCACTAAAAGGCTAACTATGCCACTCAAACCCAAAAATTATGTCACATGCAGCATCCAAAGCATGCCATCAAGTGTATATCCCAAGATGTTTGCTACTTGCAGCATTTGTATTTTGTCCAGAACTGAGTTTTCCAGTTGTAGATGTCAGGCCTATAGCACAAGATCATCAAAACTATGTGATGGTGATCTAAAACTGTCCTTGCTCTGACCATTTGCTGTGTATTTGATGTGTACAAAGACAGAAAAGACATGGTGAATCCATGTTTGTAAATAGGAGGGGGTAATAATCAGATGAGGGTGTTCCTGAGGATACATAACTGTCAAGATAAACAAGTGAATTCAAAGAATTCCAAGATGTCAAAAGTAATTATCTTAAATGGAAAATCTCATCACAAGGAATCTACATGTGAAGTTGTACCCCTACTGGATCAAAAGTTATAGCCCAGGTTAAAGTTTTTGTGACAGACTGACAGATGGAGGAATGAGTATTATGAGATGTACTGTAATGTCCCCTTGCTTTCACAAAAGCGGGGGACAAAAAGTGATGTTAAAAAGACATTCTAATTCACTTGTTTTGTTTTGATAATTCTGATTGGTCCACATATTAGCGTTCAGACATGTATAACCATGATATACCTTCCTCAAATTTATTTTAATACATTATACCTACTCTTTGTCCACATTGCCTCTGACTCCAACTATCAAAAATCCTGTCTGAAGGAACTTCGTTCACTGCTTTTAATGTCCATCTTAAATCTCATATCAAGGACGATTTGCAAGTTCTACCATTCACGTGCACAATTATTACAATCAAGTTAAACTGACAACGTACATGACGTGCATGCGTACCACTGTGCAACATGCTTTTCATCATGTTATTTCATCTCGCCGCGCTGGAGCAAATCTGCCTGTTCAGCTGTTTACGATGCGATGTCAAGTCACTCATGTATGAATCAATTTGTGATTAATAATTTAATAATAAAATTTTAAGAATATGAAACCGAAGAAACTTCTTATGTCGGTGCACTAAATATCAATTTGTTTCTCGGAAGAATTTTATACATGACTCTATTCGTCCCTTACCAACGCGGAATGGGGGGGGGGGGGGTGGTGGGCAATTTCACGTTAAATCCAGCTCTGGTAAAACTTACGCAGAATGTTTACAATACAGTAAGGAATAAATTTAACTTATACAGTCTGCTGTCCCACTTTAATCAATTAATCAATTAATCAATTTCACGTTAAATCCAGCTCTGGTAAAACTTACGCAGAATGTTTACAATACAGTAAGGAATAAATTTAACTTATACAGTCTGCTGTCCCACTTTAATCAATTAAGACATCAATATTTCGGCATAACGTCATAAAATGCATACTGTTATTGTTGTTGGCAAGGGCCGACGGAAAGGCCCGAAAATGTGTGATCAGTGCGTAGTAATCAACAACTGAATGAAAACATAGGTTACATGCCAGTTAGTTTCAAAAATAATCATCGTGTTTGTTCAGCTCTGGAATAGACTTTCCATACATCTTCCTAAATAATTTGCTGAATATGTAGTTCTTAACATACCAGAAGTATCAAATGTTCATGAATATTTGCAAATTTAATGCACATAATCATGGACCTATTTCACTGAGTGTAGGAATACATCAGCAAAGGGGTGAATCCCAAGATTCCAATATGGCAGTGCCCATGACCCGATCCATAACAGTGTAACACTTCGTGTTACAAAAATCAGTAAAACCGATGGATGCTCCAAGAAGCACAGCAATAATGAAGGAAATGAATGACCAAGTATATAGAAATGATTTTATTGATTGATGATGATTTCAAATTTCAATTTATCATATGGATATTCAATTGAGTCAACTGTAGAACAACAAGTGATCACAGTATCTTAAACTAAAATGAGTAAGCTTTACCTTGATTAGTTATGAAATAAGGCTTTTTATCGTGAACATGACTTTTCAGAAATGACCTTGAGTGAACTCTGTCCAAAAGCTCTTAACCTAGATTACATTTTTGGTGAAGTATAATCAAATTCTGATGAAAGGTGTAGGAGATATAAGTACTTCATGATATTTTAAGTCATAGTTAATAAGTGACCTATACTTTTCAGAAATGACCTTGAATGATCTTTGTCCAAAAGTCCTTAACCTAAAGAACATTTTGATGAAGTATGATTGAATTCTGATAAAAGGTGTAGCAGATAATAATTAAAAAGCGACATTGACCTTTCAGAAATGACCTTGAGTGACCTTTATCCAAAAGTCCAAAAACATTTTGGTGAAGTATGATCAAATTCTGAGAAAAGATATAGGAGATATTATTGAAAGTCATAGTTAATAAGTGTTCTTGACCTTTCAGAAATGACCTTTGTCCAAAAGCTCTTAACCTAAATAATATTTTGGAGAAGTATGATAAAATTCTGATGAAAGGTATAGGAGATATACGTACTTAGTTGTACTTTAAGTCATAGTGACTAAGTGACCTTGACCTTTCAGAAATGACTTTGAGCAATCTTTGTCCAAAAGTCTTTAACCTATAGAACATTTTAGTGAAGTATGATCAAATTCTGATGAAAGGTATAGTAGATACAAGTACTTCATGTTAAGTCATAGTTAATAAGTCACCTTGACCTTTCAAAAACGACTTTGAATGACCTTTGTACAAAAGCCCTTAACCTAAATATTATTGTGGTTATGTATGATCAAATTCTGATGAAAGGTGTAGGAGGTATATGTACTTCATGGTATTTTCAGTCATAGTTAATAAGTGACCATGACCTTTCAGAAATGACCTTGAGTGACCTTTGTACAAAAGCCTTTAACCTAAATATTACTGTGTTTTAGTATGATCAAATTCTGATGAAAGGTGTAGGAGATATACACACTTCATGGTATTTTCAGTCATAGTTAATAAATGACCTTGACCTTTCTGAAATGACCTTGAGTGACCTTTGTCCAAAAACCCTAAACCTGAATAATATTTTGATGAAGTATGATCAAATTCTGATGAAAGGTATAGGAGATATGAACTCAGACGGAAGACGGATGGTACGACAGAAACACGGACACGGCAGCAACTATATGCTCCCCCAAAAGTATTCAGGAAGCATAGAATATAGAGGGTATAATGCAGATATATCTAATACTGCTTTAAATGTAAACATCGCTCAAACATTAGAAGGTATGACATGCCAAATCCATCTTGAAGAATTATTAAATTATTATGACTACACCTACTTATACTGCCATCCTGAACATATCCTTGGTAAGACATGGGTTAACATCTGTTACCGAGCCTACAATTTGGAGAGTCTGCTGCATTCATTTTTATATACGAGGCTTAATGTATTTTAAAATGGGGTTAAGACTTCTGTCCTGAAATCTGGATTAACTCTGTGTAATATAAACTCTTGCAATAGGCAAGCTAATCATTTACACCGAGACAGATAAGATTTCTCTACAAATTTCGAAAATTTAAACAGAGATCCTTGATCCTTTTTCAATATATATTACTGTGAATTAACTGATGATTTTAGCATGCTGTTTATTTATATCATTTTGGTAATCTGAGAGACAGTCTAAATGGAAAAAGGAAACACAATGACTTATAATACTTATGCTCCTTATCTGACTAATGCATGATTTGAAGTTTCAATCTTTGAGTATTATGTATAGTCTAGTAGATTTTATAGTTTATTATAGAAAAATTTTCCTTCTATTTCATAACATTTACATGACCATAAGAAAGGAATTTCATTTTGTTTGTTATTACTATTGCACAGTTTACAAATTCTATTGTCATGCTGAAAATTTCATATGCCTCTAACTATGTGAACTCGGTCTCATTTGCTATTGTAAATCTCTCTAATCCATATGTAAGGATATTAACAAAAGAAGACGTTGAGTTCATTTCATAAATTTTCTAAAAACATATGATGAAAATTTAAATGTGTCCTTGCAAACTGATGCAATATGGTATAGCATACAGTAGCATGTAACATATATATCCCTAAATACTTGTAGAGAGTCTATTGTTTAGGCTATGCACCAGTCCTGTACCACCTGAAGAATTCATGTGGAAATCATTCATAATTATGTAAGTATACCTTTGCATATTGTATATTTCATAAATCTCCAGCATTAAAATGCTGCTCTGATCTCTCAAGACCTTTTGCATTATTTACTGGTTTGTCATTCACAGCAGGATTGTATTTTAAAAAGCTGGGGGAAGGGGGGCAACCTTGAATTTAGTAAATATAGTAAACATACGACAGTATACACATTACACTACCGGGTAGTAGAAAAGTAGGCTCTACCTAGTCTAGATTAGGTCTTGTTGAGAAATTACTTATTAATGAGTGTTAGGGGTGAAGTGGAAACAGATTACAGAGCTGGTGGACTTTTAAGGTGTTGAAAAGTTTTCAAGAGCTCATATTTCGTCTTCTATGTTAGTTTCAACTTTGTAACTTTGAAACTGACGGGTTCGATACTTCTTCAAGTTCTTGTTTATGCTCATATATAATGTTCATTTGAAAGTTTTCAAAGTGATGATATTGTTTAATATGTATTTCAATTTCCTTTTGAAGACTTGAACAATTATTGTAAACAACTGTCTTCATCAAAATCACATTTTAAATCGATTTATTCAATGTTTTAGATACGGGACTTTATGATAGTTTTCTCAAGTGTGTCAAACGTGTATTTCCCTGGAAGTGTTAAAGTGCAAGCGCGACATTTATCATGAAAGGGTCTATTACACCTCCAAGATAAATCATCATCAAGTTACCGTTTAGAAATTGCACAAGAAACTAATTTCAGACTAAGAGACGCAATTCTAGAAAAATAAAATAAAAAAACTGAAGGTCCTGAGTGATAGTATTAATTCAGGACTAGTTTCACTCTTATAATCAACGGCACAAATTCAAAATGACTCTTGAATCATTTTTGAGCTATTTAAATCAAGTTTCTTTTAATAAAACAAAATTGAAGTGGGAATAGTTATATAATGCATGCATTCAAGCCTGCATCCCAAGATGAACCATTAGTGCAAGTTTGGGAATTTTCACACACTGTTTTTTCAAGGTGACTTAGCATTTGGCCAAGTCAGAAATCTTTTATTTTCACTAGTTTGTCGCAAACTGAGGTACCCCCAACAGGTTAACCAAGTCACTCAAGTGGAAAAAATGTCACATGAAGCAACCAAACCAGGTACTTTAACGTGGATTCCATAGATGAATCATTGGTACATGTTTGGTACTTGTACTGTCCACAAATGAGATACTCTTGCCCCAAACAGGTTAACAAAATGACCCAAACGGAACAAGCAAATTCAGAGAAATGTGGTCTCCCACTTTCAGGGCTCTATCAGTAAGGGTGCAGTGATCTGTGACATTGTCATGGTTGTACATGTCTACAGACACACATGCCAAATATGAAGGCCCTACGTCTTACGGTTAAAAAGTTATATTGAAGTAGGTCAAAGGTCACGGTCAAAGTTACATGAAAAAATTTTTGTACCACCAGAAAGGTATTGCAATTAGGCACAGACATGCCAAATATGAAGGCCCTACCTCTTACAATTAACAAGAAACTGCAAGGACGGTAAGACCGGATTGCAAATGCTAAACGCAAAATGTTGACGACAGACGGACGGAGAGACAGATGGACGGACCGATTTTGCCAATTTATAGACCAGAATTGCTTTGCATTACCATTTACAATACATGTATGCAAGTGGTCACCCTAAAGGCAAAAACAGTGTGTTCACTGAAGTGTGAAGTCAAGGTTACTAAATTTTTGTATTGGTTGGATGGAACATTCAAGTATCTACAAACCTACCAACTTTGACATAAGTACCTTTTAGGGTATGAAAGAAACGAAGCTAAACGCAACTAAAAGACAAAATATTGACGCCGTGCGGACGAATAGACAGACCGACGGACAGATTTCGCGAATTTATAGACCAGAATTGCTTTGCATTACCATTTACAATACATGTATGCAAGTGGTCACCCTAAAGGCAAACCAGAAGTCTCTGTCGAGACTGAAGCTCTACTGGTTTCCTCTTATTATCTTTTAAAAGGGTGGGGCAGCAGCGGGGGAATGTGCCCCTCTTTCAAATCAAGGGGGGGTATGTTCCGCCCCCTTTAATCTTTAAGATTTTTTATCATCAAGTAGTTAGAATATCAGTTAAAGTGTGGAAACAAAGCAGTAAAACGCTAGTTTTTCTTCTGGTAGCAAAAGGGACATGTGCCCCATCCCCTCTTTTTTCAAAACAGGGGATGGAATGAAGTATTTTTGTAACACCCCCCCTTTTCGATATTTTCCAATGTCGGTTCAAGTGTAGAAACAAAGTATGCAAACACTAGTTTTTTTTCCGACTAGCTTAATTATTTTTGCTAGCCATATATACATTTATATATAAATCATTATCCCATTTTTTTTTTTCATTGCCCGTCAATGCTTTAGAGAAATGACTTCATACTATTTTAAGAGGAGTTTACGGCACTGTTATATGTTTAATAATGTCTTTTGTCTGTTTTCTTTTTTGCCATCATAAAGTTCATGAGTCAGAGGAAATTCTGGAGATTACTTGACATAGTATAATAAACGCACTGTAGGCTAATGTGTTTATTTTATTTACAAATATACACAATTTATCTTTTTGGTGGTTTTATTCACACTGTTCCATTCTTATCTAGTGCTTATTTCTTTTCTAGGACTATGATCTTTTCTCAATAATTTATTCAAAATGGCCGCTGTTATATAAACATTAGAAGACAACTCGCCCAAAATCAATTCTGACTAGCATACAAACACTGCGATCTTAAGTCAACCATACAGGAAATAATTAAGAGAGGAAATTGAAGATAGTTAAGATAAAAATACATACATGAAATACAAATGTTGAGGTGTTGCACATATGTCTACAAAGCTATAACCCCCCTTTTAAATTACAGTACACTGTAGTGAGAATAACAATTGGGGTCATTTCTGTATGGGTAACTCACGCCCTTTGAGGGGCCCCAGGGGTCCAGACTAGACCAAAAATTGCACATGCACAACTAGACCACCCAAACAAGAAGAAACCACAAAGAGGTCTCTGGGATTTATACCCTCAGGGAAAAAGAAGGCACAGAATCTTGGGACCACACCCCTTTGTGGGGGTCCAAAGTGGTCCAGACTGGACCAAAATTGCACATGTACAACTAGACATCCTACCAAACAGGATTAGACTATAATTTAGTCTGTGGGACATATATTGTTAGAGAAGAAGAGGGAGCAACATCTTGGGACCACATCCCTTTTGTGGGACCCAGGGAGTCCGAACTGGACCAAAATTGCACATGTACCACTAAACCACATACCAAACAAGATGAGAATGTTATTGGGTCCTGGGAACATATACCTTTATAGTAGAAGACATAATACAATTTTGGGACCACACCCTTTGTGGGACCCCAAGGGGTCCGAACTGGACCAAAATTGCACATGCACAACTAGACCGCCTACCCAGCAAGATCAGACCCTAATTAGCTCTCTGAAACATATACCTTCAGAGAAGAAGAGGGAACAAAATTTTGGGACCACGCCCCTTTGTTAGGACCCCAAGTGGTCCGGACCGGACCAAAATGGCACATACATAACTAGACCATCTACTTTACAAGATGAGACAATAATTAAGTCTCTGAGGCAAATATGTTTAGAGAAGAAGATGGAACAAGATTTTGGAACCACGCCCCTTTGTGGGACCTCAGGGGGTCCGAACTGGACCAAAATTGCACATGCACAACTAGACCACCAATCGAACAAGATGAAACCATAATTAAGTCTCTGGGACATATACCTTCAGAGAAGAAGAGGGAACAAATAAATTGTTTACGGATGGACGTCCGGGCGGCCGGACGGCTGGACAACGGACGAAGGACCATCGCATGAGCTCGACTGGTCGAGACCAGTAGAGCTAAAAACAGTGTGTGTTCATTGAAGTGTAAAGTCAAGGTCAAGGTCACTAAATTTTTGTATTGGTTGGATAGAACATTCAAGTATCTACAAACCTACCAACTTTGACATAAGTACCCTTTAGGGTATAAAAGAAACCAAGCTAAAGGCAAATGCTAAATGCAAGTTTTTGAGACAGACGGATGGACAGACAGACGGACATCGCCATACCATAATATGTCCCTTCTTTCAACGGGAATATAGAAAATAAACTATTCTGCATGCCACCATCATAAGCTGGATAAAAATTGTTCAGCAAACTTACCATGAGTTAGACATAGGTAAATCTGAGGGATGTGATGTGTGACTAGATCTTCCATTACTCATCTCTGCCCCACACTGTCCTGGCATTCCATGAGGGGTAGGGGCCTGAGAAGGCACTGGAAGTAAAGGAGTCCCTGGGGGTTGAGGTCTAGGAAAACTGAAGAGAGGTGGAGGTTGTACAGTGTTCTGTATACACGTTGAGGAATTTATAGTTGTATGTGCAAACAATGGCATACCTGTGTGAGATGAAGAAGTATACAAATTATCCTCTTGTTTGTAATGTAACAAAGTTTCTATACTTTATTCTAGACCTTGTCCCCATTCTAAAAGTAGTACTTAAGAGCCCAAGTAAATAATTAAATGTAAATTATCAGAGTCTTGCTTTATATATATATATGTTTATATATACCTTTATATTTACTGCATTTACATCACAGTATTAGAATAATGTAGTAAATATCATTTTCATGAGATATTGAAAATATTACAGGAAAATCACTATTTATTTATTTGATTTGTGTGAAAAAGAAATGGTGACATTCCTCACATGAAAGGAATTCATTCATTTTGTAGATGTAATAATCAAATTAGTGTCCTGAATTTTATAAATATCTACTGTGTAATTGATTTAGAATGCTTCTGCAATAGTAGATATGTAATATGATGAAAATATGAGATTATTGTTGTATATTGGTTCAAATGGTTGTTGGGACAACTATGCAGATGAGAACAATTGACATTGAAAAACAACATATTATTTTAAAGTTAAGTCAAGGCTTTTTGTTTCAAATTGTAAGACATTCCTTTAATAGCACTGACAATTTCTATGTAATATTCATACGCATATATTAAGACCAATCATTCATCCCACAGAAATGTCCAAAGTAACAAAATTAAAAGTAGAAGGTATTTGTTAATTTCTTTTATCTAATTACTTTATGTTGATTGATAAAAACATTAATTTTAAGTTCTATTAAATGTCAAATGGAACTATTTGTTTCAGCGGTTTGTATTGGTTTTGATGTGCTATCCCGTTTAGAGCTGCAACAATACGCTTAGCCCACGATACGATACGTATCGCGATTTTTACTCATGATACGATTCGTATCGCGATACTTTATTCTTAATGTAGAAATAAAGACATTTTTTTAATTCGTCAAATATTTTAATAAAACAAATTAAACTACAACAAATTAAGATGAAATCTTTATAGAAACAAGTTATTATGAAACAAGTTAAATTACAACAAATTAATGCTTTAAGATCTAGCAAAATTATTATCTGTGATTTGCTTTCCCTTTCAGCCGCCGCCATGTTGATTTTTTTATCAAGTAACTAAAAATGCCAAAATGATGTGAATTTTTTATCAAGTAACTATAAATGCCAAAATGAACCGTAAAGCTTCGATAAGGACTGGAGCCAAATCGTGTATCGAACCGTTGTCGTGAATCGCAGTATATCGTGAACCGCGGTGAATCATTGCAGCCCTAATCCCGTTTTGTATGGGATTCCCCTCTGCACGACTGCACTGTGTCAGCTTTTCTAATCGACTCAAAAGTTACCGAAAGACACACAAACCGACGAACACTAAACAAAATCTGTTGAAAAAAAAGCTCATTATAGCTTTAAGTCATGTGAACTTAAAAAGTTTTTCACTGTAAAATTGAGTAAATGCTCCCAGTAGCTTTCCTGAGAATGCTTTATGGGAAAATGACTGATATTACCCTCTATATTCCTGGCTGTAATGTCTGTAATTGGGGGCTGTGGTAATAGCAGTGGTACCATAGCTGTTGATGGCACAGGAAGTGGTGCTGGATGGTAGTGGTGATGATGTATGTGAGCCCGAGGAGGGTGAGGTGTTGGCTGATGGATATGTGGCATGTTTCCATGGGATGGAGAACAATTGCCTGAAATAAAAGTTATCATAGTTTAATATTATTTTCCAGTTTTGAAATTTGTAAAGGAATCTAAGTTCATAGTGATACTATAACTAATTAAAGATATAAATGTAACTAGAACCAGAACTAATGGGACAAATAACTGCATTCCCCATTCCTGAAAGCCACATCATACAATCATAAAACAAGAAATTAAATCATAATCTCACAGATACCATGGTGATATAACCTTGGAACAGGTTTATGACACATTCTTCAGTCATAGATAACAAATGTGCTTTCCTATGTGTAAAACACTGTGATTCTTGGATAACAAACCATTAAGTTACAGTCAGAACAGCTTTTGAATAAAGAGACTTGTGACCTTGGACCCCCAAAAAGTAAACTTTTTTTTTTTTTGGTTTGAGCATGCTAAGTGCTGTTTATCATTACTACAGGAAGAAAGTGAATCAAAACTAAGACTGTAGTTGTTGGTAATCAGAAAGATGTTTACCAAGCTTGTCCAATATCTTAAAGGATGTGTGGAAAACTTCAGTAAAAGTAGGTCAAGTGTGACATACCCTTCACCTGAGCACCTCAAGCACATATTAAGCAGTGCATACACTGCATTAAACATTTGTCACAATTTCAGAGTAGAAAATTTCTGTGTAGGGAAATGACTCTTGTCACAAACAACACCTGTACAAATAGCAGAAAAAATCCAAACAAGAGCAACACCTAGTATGGCATAATTAGCCTGTCATGTAGTTAGAAGGGATGAAATTTGAAAGTATGGAAACATTCCCCTTTTCTCAACAATTCTATGAAATATTATTCACATCCGTGAGATGGGATAAAGTTTTTGAAAAGTAGGTAAAAGTCCAAGATCAAGGTTACAATGTCACATAAAAATGCAATTGTAATGAAAACCCTTTCCAATGTTTTAGAAACAATAAAACGTATATGTGATATTAATGTATGTTATATTTATGTCGACTTCTGTTATAACAATTAATCAAGTGTACATCTTAACTAGGGGAAATCCGTGTAATTCTGGACAGCGGGTAATTCCGGAGAAAGATGACACAGGCACTTCTTGGTATATCCCATACAAAAATAGAACATACTTATACTGACCCCGAAACTTCAATAAAAACCAGAAGTCTCTGTTGAGACTGAAGCTCTACTGGTTTCCTCTTATTATCTTTTAAAAGGGTGGGGCAGCAGCGGGGGAATGTGCCCCTCTTTCAAATCAAGGGGGGGTATGTTCCGCCCCCTTTAATCTTTAAGATTTTTTATCATCAAGTAGTTAGAATATCAGTTAAAGTGTGGAAACAAAGCAGTAAAACGCTAGTTTTTCTTCTGGTAGCAAAAGGGACATGTGCCCCATCCCCTCTTTTTTCAAAACAGGGGATGGAATGAAGTATTTTTGTAACACCCCCCCCCCCCCCTTTTCGATATTTTCCAATGTCGGTTCAAGTGTAGAAACAAAGTATGCAAACACTAGTTTTTTTTCCGACTAGCTTAATTATTTTTGCTAGCCATATATACATTTATATATAAATCATTATCCCATTTTTTTTTTTTCATTGCCCGTCAATGCTTTAAAGAAATGACTTCATACTATTTTAAGAGGAGTTTACGGCACTGTTATATGTTTAATAATGTCTTTTGTCTGTTTTCTTTTTTGCCATCATAAAGTTCATGAGTCAGAGGAAATTCTGGAGATTACTTGACATAGTATAATAAACGCACTGTAGGCTAATGTGTTTATTTTATTTACAAATATACACAATTTATCTTTTTGGTGGTTTTATTCACACTGTTCCATTCTTATCTAGTGACAATGATTAATTCATAGCAAATAGTAAGCGCTGAACCGTGGTGCAGATAGAAGAGTTACGTGCTCCTTGGTTCAGCATATCTATAACCACGAAGAACATGGTTTATTAAAAAAAAAAACAGATTCCCTCCGTACTTTTGGATACTGTGAACATCGTTTACTTGCAATATTTTGGTTATTCCTAGTTAAATGAAACTGTAAATGTTGGAGGAAATCACTGGTTGTGACTTTTTTTCCTTCATACATTGCCGTTTCCTTACTATAATTATTTTATAAATGATATACTCACGGCCTACTACTGGGCATTAAATAATTTCGGTCAACCATTATTGATAAAAACTTTAAGATATTGCATGCATTTATTTTTTACTTTGGATATTCGCTTTTTCGTAGTGGCCAAAAGCACAACGCCAGCAGTCAACACCACCCCACCTAGCCTTTGTGGACAAGAGCGTGGGGTGCTTCCTTTGACGTCCGCTTTAAACTAATAAATGCAGAGGTCAACGACCGTAGTTTCATCCGTTTCTTAGAAGAGAAGAGAAGATATCTGCTGCTAGTTACACAAACAAAATATGAATGCATATTTTACACTTCAATGTTTTTCTCCTCTTATTTCTTTTCTAGGACTATGATCTTTTCTCAATAATTTATTCAAAATGGCAGCTGTTATACAAACATTAGAAGACAACTCGCCCAAAATCAATTCTGACTAGCATACAAACACTGCGATCTTAAGTCAACCATACAGGAAATAATTAAGAGAGGAAATTGAAGATAGTTGAAAGATAAAAATACATACATGAAATAAAAATGTTGAGGTGTTGCACATATGTCTACAAAGCTATAACCCCCCTTTCAAATTACAGTACACTGTAGTGAGAATAACAATTGGGGTCATTTCTGTATGGGTAACTCACGCCCTTTGAGGGGCCCCAGGGGTCCAGACTAGACCAAAAATTGCACATGCACAACTAGACCACCCAAACAAGAAGAAACCACAAAGAGGTCTCTGGGATTTATACCCTCAGGGAAAAAGAAGGCACAGAATCTTGGGACCACACCCCTTTTGTGGGGACCAAAGTGGTCCAGACTGGACCAAAATTGCACATGTACAACTAGACATCCTACCAAACAGGATTAGACTATAATTTAGTCTGTGGGACATATATTGTTAGAGAAGAAGAGGGAACAACATCTTGGGACCACACCCCTTTTGTGGGACCCAGGGGTCCGAACTGGACCAAAATTGCACATGTACCACTAAACCACATACCAAACAAGATGAGAATGTTATTGGGTCCTGGGAACATATACCTTTATAGTAGAAGACATAACACAATTTTGGGACCACACCCTTTGTGGGACCCCAAGGGGTCCGAACTGGACCAAAATTGCACATGCACAACTAGACCGCCTACCCAGCAAGATCAGACCCTAATTAGCTCTCTGAAACATATACCTCTAGAGAAGAAGAGGGAACAAAATTTTGGGACCACGCCCCTTTGTTAGGACCCCAAGTGGTCCGGACCGGACCAAAATGGCACATACATAACTAAACCATCTACTTTACAAGATGAGACAATAATTAAGTCTCTGAGGCAAATACCTTTAGAGAAGAAGATGGAACAAGATTTTGGAACCACGCCCCTTTGTGGGACCTCAGGGGGTCCGAACTGGACCAAAATTGCACATGCACAACTAGACCACCAATCGAACAAGATGAAACCATAATTAAGTCTCTGGGACATATACCTTCAGAGAAGAAGAGGGAACAAATAAATTGTTTACGTACGGACGGCTGGACAACGGACCATCGCATGAGCTCGACTGGTCGAGACCAGTAGAGCTAAAAATCAATACCCTGGTTTTACCTGTAAAAAAATCCTATACTTAAGAGACAATCCGAAAGAAATTTATTTATATGCAAAGTCTCTACGTCACCTACTTTCGCTTTACAAAGTGCTTCTTGCGGCAATTTTAAAGTCAACCTCAGTGTATACACAGTTATCTTTCGTAGCACGCAAGTAAGTTAAGTTACGTTATTAAACTGTAAGAAATAGTTCTAAGTAAGAAGAAAGATCATATGATAATTATTCATATATTTTTTTGTCTAAGATAGTGTAAATATTTAGAGAATTTTATAATTTTTATCTCGTCCGCATTTACCCCACAGAAGTTTTAAAGGAAGGGGTAAATGCAGACACTGATCACTATCAGAATGTCATAAAAATCATAAAAAAAACTTGTGTTGAATGAGTAGAGGGGGTTATGGAGGGGGTTTAGTGAGTCTTTGTAAATGCATGAGGAAACAGGTATAGTTATGGATTAACTTTATGTGAGAGGAAGTGTTATGTAGAGGTGGAAAGGGAGCAGTGTGTTCGGATTTAATAGGATCCATCTCCCGACAGTGGCTCAAAATTTTACTTAAATCACTATGTCAATTTCTGATCAAAAGCGGCAAAATTTACTCTCAGACCCCTTCCTTTCCCAGCCATGGGGGCACTGCATTGGCCGCCACGAGGTGGGGGGCGGGAAAGTTAGTGAAAAGGGGACAGCAGAAGATTTTACCTCTAGCTTTCGAAGTTTCCTTTCCATTTTTGTAAATACATGTATGGTCATTGTGCAGTTTTACATAAAAAGGATGGGAACCGGGAAGGGGGGCATTGAGATGTAAAGGATGTTTGCGTTATATATACATGTGTTTTTATAGACATAAGAAAAACGCTACATACACGATTATTATTTTTGGTTTACATTAGGAAATGCCGAAAAAATACACGAAAAAAAGAAAAGTACATATTCAAATCAAAACAAAAGTATTTTGCCGACCTGCAACAGCTGATAAATCAGCTTAACCTAAGCAAGAAACCCAACCTCATCTGGAATGCATCATTTGAGCAAGACCCTGTAAAAATCCTGGCAGAAAGAAGATAAAAAAATGTTGTGGGAGGAGTTGGTCTACATGCTCTAATATAATAGTTATGGCTTGTGTCAGCGCTTCTGGTGAGAAGATGTCTCCAATGATGATTGTCAAAGGCAAAACTTCAAAAAGTCTCCATGGGTTTAACACCAACGCGTCGCCTATGAACACCAGATGGTCATATCAACCAAATGGCTGGATGACTGATGAGCTATGAGAAATGTGGTTTAAGGAGATATTTCTGGCTGAATGTGGTCCAGAGAGACCTCAACTTCTTATTCTTGATGGGCATTCGTCGCATGAGAGCCTGGCCATCATTGAATTGGCTATGGAGGAAAAACTCACTATTCTGTGTTTACCCCCTCATACTACCCATGTATTACAACCATTGGATAGAAGTGTATTTGGTCCTCTGAACACAGCCTACAATACAGCATGTTCAGAATGCCTCAATGAAAATATTCTGAATGTCATATCCAAATGGTCCTTTCTTGGATTTTTTAACATTGCTTGGGAAAAGGCAGTAAACCCTAAATGACAGACTCGGACTAAATGGAATAAGAATATGATAGGACTTGAAAGTTCTCAAGGTCGGAATCGCATGGTCAAGTACATCAAAGGTAATAAAGTCGTGATCCACCAAGAGATCATACACCAAGCGCGTAATGTTTAGGATCAGTATTGACAAAAACATGGTCTGCGCACAGGTGCTTGTTTTCATATAAACAACGGCTCCGCCTTGTACACCCCTGCACGTCTCCGCCTCGTACTATATAGTTATCTCATTCTCTCTTATCACTTGATCTTCACAGTAGTGTGAAATTAGGAATCTGGACAGTCTCCCGCTGTACATGTACATTTGGGGAAAACCACGTCTACACCTGTAGATCTATAAATAACTGGCTATTTTTAGTAGCATTACACATCAACAACTACCAAGACGTTTGTTTATCGTTGTGACGAGAAGATTGTAGAGTACTTTGAATTCCACTGCTATAAAAAGAAGCAAAATTCTCAAGTTTTATTAATTATAATACAACGGATACTAGTACGGACTAAAAGTGTACTTCTTAAATTATGGCACAGCTACACAATAATGTCAATCGTACTTTTTTGGGACTTTCCGTCGAGTATTCGGAAAGACTGCATGTCCTCCAGCGCATGAATATAACTCGTCTAAATCGATGGAATAACGGCACATCTATTTTCTCATCTGATCAAACTTATCTTGTACTGACTCGTACAATATGAATTATAAGTACTAAAAGTAAATCTAATCACGCATTTTCTAAATATCGATGCACTATTTATACACGAGGAGGTATTTTCTGCATTCCACGCGTTCACCACAGCATATTATAACGACTAGGGTCCAATCTGATTAAAACCATATCTTTATTCGCTTCACTATTTGTTTCATTGCGAATAAAGATCTGGTGAAACCCCGTAAGGGTTCACGTTCTGGTGACCTTTGATGACGTCTCAGTCACTGAAACCGTTATTTCCCATAGCCAATCGGTCACTCGGCTAGGCACGTGATAGTGACGCAATATGTAACGAGCACCGTTCAAAAACTACCTTGTGGGTCACGCACGCTGTGAATGATAATTCCATCCCTAAGATTTTGTAGCCGATCCACTGATTGGCTGAAAATCAGAGGTCACCAGAACGTGAACCCTTACGGGGTTTCACCAGATCTTTATACGCAATGGAACAAAATAGAGAAGTGGAATAAAGATATGGTTTTAATCAGATTGACTAGGGTCTGGAATTGCTATGCAATTCCAACCAAAAAACAAGAGGCCCAAGTGGACCTATATTGCTCACCCGAGTACCTAGATGATCAGTCATGCATGAAGGAAGAGTTCATTTATTTTTGCATTACTGTGACTAAGTCAACACAAATGTTGAAAATATGTCAAATTTTATTTCAGACTAGAATAAACAAGAGGCCCAAGTGGGCCTTTATCGCTCACCTGAGTACCTAGATGATCAGTCATGCATGAAGGAAGAATTCATTTATTTTTGCATTAATGTGACTAAGTCAACACAGATGTTGAAAATATGTCAAATTTTATTTCAGACTAGAATAAAAAACAACACTTATTTGTACATCCATTCAGGTGATTTTGATATTAAGCATTTCCTTTGTCTCTGCAAGAAGTCATTCAGGGCAACAAGTTAGTCATTTTCTTTAGGTGGGGCCTTTTGTTGACTGATTTCAAGTCTGGGTCATGAACAACAATTGTTTCAAATATTGTCCAGATCTAACTTAAAATTGCCTAATTTCATATGTTGAGTGTTGAGAAACATCTAAAAACTTATTTAGATGTGTAAAGAAATGAAAAAAAATTTTGACCACAGCTGGATTTGAACCGCTACTCTCCATATTTCAATTACCAAGTGGTATATGTACTATTGTGAGAACTGCTTTTTAGACATGGTGGCATTATCTGTTAACCAATTTGGATGAAATTTACCAAATTGATAGAGGACTTTTAGTACTTCATGTATTCCATGTTTCATTAAAATCTTTCATGTGGTATAAACAGCAGAAGTGAAAAATGTGATTGAATTGTTCCTATACACCCTTATTTGGAAGTCTTAAAAAATTCACAGAAAATCCAAAAATTGAGATATTGACAAAATTCTTTCAAAGTAACAATCCTTACCATAATTATGATCACAATAGTCCATAAGAAATCATCATTATCAATTAACTAGGAAATATGACACTTTTTTCTGCATTGAATCACCAAGTCCAAAGAAATGTCGAAAAAAATTCTAAAATTTGATTTTGGAAGGGAACCAAAATGACAATACATCTTCACTCATCCCTCTAGATCATTTCTATGCATTCTGTTTGTCTCTGTATACAGTCCGTATGAAAAAGAATATTGTTAAACAAGGGAACTCTTTTGTGACCTACTCTTGACTATGGTGGCGCCACCTGTAAAGAGGTCTGGACAAAAACAACAGAATTTGAAGAGGATCATAAGTGACTTATTTCTACCAAGATTTATTAAAATCCTTCAAACAGTTTTGTAGAAAAAGTTGAAAATGTGAAAAATGGCCCAACCCCCCCCCCCCTTTTTTTTTTGGAAGTCTAATACGTAAAATTCCTAATTTCATATGTTGAGTGTTGAGAAACATCTAAAAACTTATTTAGATGTGTAAAAAAAAAAAAAAATTTTTTTGACCACAGCTGGATTTGAACCGCTACTCTCCATATTTCAATTACCAAGTGGTATATGTACCATTGTGAGACCTACTTTTAGACATGGTGGCATTATCTGTTAACCAATTTGGATGATCCGCACAAAAAACAAAACCTTTGAAAAGGACTATGAGTACTTGCATCCTACCCAGTTTTATCACAATCCTTCAAGTTGTTCTGTAGATCAAGTTGAAGATATGAAAAATTGTCCCCCCCCCCCCCCCCTTTTCTTGGAAGTCTTAAAAAATTCATAAAAAATTCATAAATCGTGATATTGAAAAAATTCCTTCGCACCAGCATTCCTTACCATAGAAATGATTAAATGAAACCAAATGAATGCATCAATGTTTACTAAAAGAAAATAATAACTCTTTAATGCATTAAAATAACAAAGTCCAAAATAAAAATGAAAAAACGTCAAAAATTTGATTTCGGAATGGAACCAAAAATATCAACACTTCTTCCCATATGCCTCTATCTCATTCCTATGCAGTCGGTTTGTCGCTGTATGCACCCGATCTGAATAAGAAGTTTGTCAAAGGAGGGTACCCTCTGTGACCTACTTTTGTCTGTGGTGGTGCCACCTGTTCATGGATCCTGACAAAGATGACCACATTTGTCGGGGACCTTGAGTATTTGATGCATGCCAAGTTTCATTGAATTCCAGCAAGTGGTTCCGAAGAAAAAGTTCAAACTGTGAAATGTTTACACCAATTATCCCACCCCCCTTTTTCTTGAAAGTCTTAAAAAATTCATAAAAAATCCAAAACATAAAATATTGAAAAAATTTCTTCGCAGTAGTATTTCTTACCATCAAAATGATCAAATTAAACCAAATTAATGCATCAATGTTTACTAAAAGAAAAAAATACCTCTTTTCTGCATTAAAACTACCAAGTACAAAAAAACATAAAAAAAACGTCAAAAATTTGATTTCGGAACGGAACCAAAAATAACAACACTTCTTCACACATCCCTCTAGATCATTCCTATGCATTCGGTTTGTCTCTGTATGCCCCCGGTCTGAAGAAGAAGTTTGTCAAAGGAGGGTACCCTCTTTGACCTACTTTTGCCTGTGGTGGCGCCATCTATTGATGAATCCGGACGAAAAACAACAACACTTGTAGGGGACCATAAGTACTACATGCTTATCAAGTTTCATCAAATTCTGTTCAGTGGTTCTGGAGAAGAAGTCGAAAATGTGAAAAGTTAACGACAGACGGTGATTGATCACAATAGCTCACTTGAGCCTTTGGCTCAGGTGAGCTAAAAACAACACTTTTTTGCACATCCATTCAGGTGATTTTGATATTAAGCATTTCCTTTGTCTCTGCAAGATGTCATTCAGGGCAACAAGTTAGTCATTTTCTTTAGGTGGATCCCTTTTGTTTAGTGATTTCAAGTCTGGGTCATGAACAACAATTGTTTCAAATATTGTCCAGATCTTACTTAAAATTGCCTAATTTCATATGTTGAGTGTTGAGAAACATCTAAAAAGTTATTTAGATGTGTAAAGAAATGAAAAATAAATTTCTGACCACAGCTGGATTTGAACCGCTACTCTCCATATTTCAATTACCAAGTGGTATATGTACCATTGTGATACCTACTTTTTAGACATGGTGGCATTATCTGTTAACCAATTTGGATGAAATTACCAAATTGACAGAGGACCTTTAGTACTTCATGTATTCCATGTTTCATTAAAATCTTTCATGTGGTATAACAGCAGAAGTGAAAAATGTGATTGAATTGTTCCTATACACCCTCATTTGGAAGTCTTAAAAAATTCATAGAAAATCCAAAAATTGAGATATTGACAAAATTCTTTCAAAGTAACATTCCTTACCATAATTATGATCACAATAGTCCATAAGAAATCATCATTATCAATTAACTAGGAAATATGACACTTTTTTCTGCATTGAAATCACCAAGTCCAAACAAATGTGGAAAAAAATTCTAAAATTTGTTTTTGGAAGGGAACCAAAATGACAATACATCTTCACTCATCCCTCTAGATCATTTCTATGCATTCTGTTTGTCTCTGTATACAGCCCGTATGAAAAAGAAATTTTGTTAAAGGAGGGAAGTCTTTTGTGACGTACTTTTGACTATGGTGGCGCCACCTGTACAGAGGTCTGGATGAAAACAACAGAATTTGAAGAGGATCATAAGTGACTTATTTCTACCAAGATTTATTAAAATTCTTCAAACAGTTTTGTAGAAAAAGTTAAAAAAGTGAAAAATGGCCAACCCCCCCCCCCTCCCCTTTTTTTGTTGGAAGTCTTAAACATGTCAAAAAAGCGTAAAGTCTAATTTTATATGTTGAGTCTTGAGAAACATCTAAAAACTTATTTAGATGTGTAAAGAAATGAAAAAAAAATTTTTGACCACAGCTGGATTTGAACAGCTACTCTCCATATTTCAATTACCAAGTGGTATATGTACCATTGTGAGACCTACTTTTTAGACATGGTAGCATTATCTGTTAACCAATTTGGATGAAATTTACCAGATTGATAGAGGACCTTTAGTATTTCATGTATTACATGTTTCATTAAAATCTTTCATGTGGTTTTGTAGAAAAAGTTGAAAATGTGAAAAATGGCCAACCCCCCAACCCCCTTTTTTGGGAAGTCTTAAAAAATTCATAAAAAATCCAAAAATTGAGATAATGACAAAATTCTTTCACAATAAATTCCTTACCACAATTATGATTAAAATAGTCATTAAGAAATCATCAATATCAATTAACTGAAAAACATGACACACTTCAGCATTGAAATGACTAAGTCCAAAAACACGTCAAAAAAGCGTAAATTTCTATTTGACGGATCTTAACCCCGAACACAATTTTTAATAACCCATCTTTATAGATTGTTGAAATGCAATTAGTACATATATGGATAAGTACTGGTTCTGGAGAAGAAGATGTTTGAAGAGGGCACTTTTGGCCCCGCCCTGGATCCACCCCTGAGGGAACCTGGATCCCGAACACAATTTTAGTAGGGGACCTTGAGTACATCATTTACACAAAGTTTGATCCAAATCTGCAATGTAGTTCCAGAGAAGAAGTCGAAAATGTGGAAAAGTTAACGACGGACGGACAACGACTACGACGGACGGCGCACTATGACTATAGCTCACTTGAGCCTTTGGCTCAGGTGAGCTAAAAATCAAAGGACCTGAAGGTCCTGAAAGATACTCTTACTCACATCTTGTTGTGCTTCACACTTAAAGGACACCCCAACCTCATTTTGTATGAAGTTGATTGAAATGAGTTATATTAATGAAAATAAGGTAGTGCACAGAGAAACCTGCTTGTAAGGTTATCCCATCATGTGTTATTCAATGGCAGTACTGGGTTCAGTTGGGGCTCTTACCTCTTCCACCACATACTTACAAGTATAAATCCAGATCTGGCACCAAAAAATGGCAGAGTAGTTTTTGACTACTACACATGTGGGCCCCCCTTTTCGAAAATCATGGATCCGTCACTGCACTGAATGTCCATCTTTTCCAGTTAGTTGTTTTAAATTTTTATTTATACTGCTTTGTATATTTAAAGGCTAGATTTGTTATTCAAATTATGCAATGAGATTGATGAACTAAAAGCAACAGTGTTTCATGCAACACTATATCCCTTAAGTGAAAGCTACATGCTGGGTTATGATATGTTTCCACATACATCCTTAATTCTCAGTAAGGACAGTGTATTGCACTGAAAATCGTCAGAGATTCTCGGCTGCTCTTCTCCCACTTTGATAAAGGCGGTTTGCAGAAATTCCAACGTTTGATGAACAAAGTCTCTCTGACCTTCTCTCACAAACTACTGATATCAAAAGTGGGAGAAGAGCAGAGAATTTCGGACTACAATAAAAACTGTAAAGTAGTCCCTAGCCAAGTCGATTTGACCGTAGTTCGGGTAAAAGAAAGTATGAATAAACAAGAGGCCCAAGTGGGCCTATATCGCTCACCTGAGTACCTAGATGATCAGTCATGCATGAAGGAAGAATTCATTTATTTTTGCATTAATGTGACTAAGTCAACACAGATGTTGAAAATATGTCAAATTTTATTTCAGGCTAGAATAAAAAACAACACTTTTTTGCACATCCATTCATGTGATTTTGATATTAAGCATTTCCTTTGTCTCTGCAAGAAGTCATTTAGGGCAACAAGTTAGTCATTTTCTTTAGGTGGGGCCTTTTGTTGACTGATTTCAAGTCTGGGTCATGAACAACAATTGTTTCAAATATTGTCCAGATCTAACTTAAAATTGCCTAATTTCATATGTTGAGTGTTGAGAAACATCTAAAAACTTATTTAGATGTGTAAAGAAATGAAAAAAAAATTTCTCCATATTTCAATTACCAAGTGGTATATGTACCATTGTGAGAACTGCTTTTTAGACATGGTGGCATTATCTGTTAACCAATTTGGATAAAAATTTACCAAATTGATAGAGGACCTTTAGTACTTCATGTATTCCTTGTTTCATTAAAATCTTTCATGTGGTATAACAGCAGAAGTGAAAAATGTGATTGAATTGTTCCTATACACCCTCATTTGGAAGTCTTAAAAAATTCATAGATAATCCAAAAATTGAGATATTGACAAAATTCTTTCAAAGTAACAATCCTTACCATAATTATGATCACAATAGTCCATAAGAAATCATCATTATCAATTAACTAGGAAATATGACACTTTTTTTTTCTGCATTGAATCATCAAGTCCAAAGAAATGTCGAAAAAAAATTCTAAAATTTGATTTTGGAAGGGAACCAAAATGACAATACGTCTTCACTCATCCCTCTTGATCATTTCTATGCATTCTGTTTGTCTCTGAATACAGCCCGTATGAAAAAAGATTATTGTTAAAGGAGGGAACTCTTTTGTGACCTACTTTTGACTATGGTGGTGCCACCTGTAAAGAGGTCTGGACGAAAACAACAGAATTTGAAGAGGATCATAAGTGACTTATTTCTATCAAGATTTATTAAAATCCTTCAAACAGTTTTGTAGAAAAAGTTGAAAATGTGAAAAATGGCCATCCCCCCCCCCCTTTTTTTTTGGAAGTCTTAAACGTAAAATTCCTAATTTCATATGTTGAGTGTTTAGAAACATCTAAAAACTTATTTAGATGTGTAAAAAAAAAAAAAATTTTTTTGACCACAGCTGGATGTGATCCGTTACTCTCTATATTTCAATTACCAAGTGGTATATGTACCATTGTGAGACCTACTTTTTAGACATGGTGGCATTATCTGTTAACCAATTTGGATGAAATTTACCACATTGATAGAGGACTTTTAGTACTTCATATATTCCATGTTTCATTAAAATCTTTCATGTGATTTCGTAGAAAAAGTTGAAAATGTGAAAAATGGCCAACCCCCCAACCCCCCCCCCCCCCCTTTTTCTTGGAAGTCTTAAAAAATTCATAAAAAATCCAAAAATTGAGATAATGACAAAATTCTTTCACAATAATATTCCTTACCACAATTATGATCAAAATAGTCATTAAGAAATCATCAATATCAATTAACTGAAAAACATGACACTTTTCTTCATTGAAATGACTAAGTCCAGAAACATGTCAAAAAAGCGTAAATTTCTATTTGACGGATCTTAACCCCGAACACAATTTTTAATAACCCATCTATATAGATTGTTGAAATGCAATTAGTTTCCCCATTTATGTACTGGTTCTGGAGAAGAAGATGTTTGAAGAGGGGTACCCTTTTGGGCACTTTTGGTCCCACCCTGGATCCACCCCTGAGGGAATCTGGATCCCGAACACAATTTTAGTAGGGGACCTTGAGTACATCATTTACACAAAGTTTGATCCAAATCTGCAATGTAGTTCCAAACAGTTTTGTAGAAAAAGTTGAAAATGTGAAAAATGGCCACCCCCCCCCCCCCACCCTTTTTTTTTTGGAAGTCTTAAACGTAAAATTCCTAATTTCATATGTTGAGTGTTTAGAAACATCTAAAAACTTATTTAGATGTGTAAAAAAAAAAAAAATTTTTTTGACCACAGCTGGATTTGATCCGCTACTCTCTATATTTCAATTACCAAGTGGTATATGTACCATTGTGAGACCTACTTTTTAGACATGGTGGCATTATCTGTTAACCAATTTGGATGAAATTTACCACATTGATAGAGGACTTTTAGTACTTCATATATTCCATGTTTCATTAAAATCTTTCATGTGATTTCGTAGAAAAAGTTGAAAATGTGAAAAATGGCCAACCCCCCCCCCCCTTTCTCTTGGAAGTCTTAAAAAATTCATAAAAAATCCAAAAATTGAGATAATGACAAAATTCTTTCACAATAATATTCCTTACCACAATTATGATCAAAATAGTCATTAAGAAATCATCAATATCAATTAACTGAAAAACATGACACTTTTCTTCATTGAAATGACTAAGTCCAGAAACATGTCAAAAAAGCGTAAATTTCTATTTGACGGATCTTAACCCCGAACACAATTTTTAATAACCCATCTATATAGATTGTTGAAATGCAATTAGTTTCCCCATTTATGTACTGGTTCTGGAGAAGAAGATGTTTGAAGAGGGGTACCCTTTTGGGCACTTTTGGTCCCACCCTGGATCCACCCCTGAGGGAATCTGGATCCCGAACACAATTTTAGTAGGGGACCTTGAGTACATCATTTACACAAAGTTTGATCCAAATCTGCAATGTAGTTCCAAACAGTTTTGTAGAAAAAGTTGAAAATGTGAAAAATGGCCCCCCCCCCCCCCCCCCCCCCCCTTTTTTTTTGGAAGTCTTAAACGTAAAATTCCTAATTTCATATGTTGAGTGTTTAGAAACATCTAAAAACTTATTTAGATGTGTAAAAAAAAAAAAAAATTTTTTTGACCACAGCTGGATTTGATCCGTTACTCTCTATATCTCAATTACCAAGTGGTATATGTACCATTGTGAGACCTACTTTTTAGATATGGTGGCATTATCTGTTAACCAATTTGGATGAAATTTACCACATTGATAGAGGACTTTTAGTACTTCATATATTCCATGTTTCATTAAAATCTTTCATGTGATTTCGTAGAAAAAGTTGAAAATGTGAAAAATGGCCAACCCCCCCTTTTTCTTGGAAGTCTTAAAAAATTCCAAAAAATCCAAAAATTGAGATAATGACAAAATTCTTTCACAATAATATTCCTTACCACAATTATGATCAAAATAGTCATTAAGAAATCATCAATATCAATTAACTGAAAAACATGACACTTTTCTTCATTGAAATGACTAAGTCCAGAAACATGTCAAAAAAGCGTAAATTTCTATTTGACGGATCTTAACCCCGAACACAATTTTTAATAACCCATCTATATAGATTGTTGAAATGCAATTAGTTTCCCCATTTATGTACTGGTTCTGGAGAAGAAGATGTTTGAAGAGGGGTACCCTTTTGGGCACTTTTGGTCCCACCCTGGATCCACCCCTGAGGGAATCTGGATCCCGAACACAATTTTAGTAGGGGACCTTGAGTACATCATTTACACAAAGTTTGATCCAAATCTGCAATGTAGTTCCAAACAGTTTTTGTAGAAAAAGTTGAAAATGTGAAAAATGGCCACCCCCCCCCACCCCCTTTTTTTTGGAAGTCTTAAACGTAAAATTCCTAATTTCATATGTTGAGTGTTTAGAAACATCTAAAAACTTATTTAGATGTGTAAAAAAAAAAAAAATTTTTTTGACCACAGCTGGATTTGATCCGCTACTCTCTATATCTCAATTACCAAGTGGTATATGTACCATTGTGAGACCTACTTTTTAGATATGGTGGCATTATCTGTTAACCAATTTGGATGAAATTTACCACATTGATAGAGGACTTTTAGTACTTCATATATTCCATGTTTCATTAAAATCTTTCATGTGATTTCGTAGAAAAAGTTGAAAATGTGAAAAATGGCCAACCCCCCCTTTTTCTTGGAAGTCTTAAAAAATTCCAAAAAAATCCAAAAATTGAGATAATGACAAAATTCTTTCACAATAATATTCCTTACCACAATTATGATCAAAATAGTCATTAAGAAATCATCAATATCAATTAACTGAAAAACATGACACTTTTCTTCATTGAAATGACTAAGTCCAGAAACATGTCAAAAAAGCGTAAATTTCTATTTGACGGATCTTAACCCCGAACACAATTTTTAATAACCCATCTATATAGATTGTTGAAATGCAATTAGTTTCCCCATTTATGTACTGGTTCTGGAGAAGAAGATGTTTGAAGAGGGGTACCCTTTTGGGCACTTTTGGTCCCACCCTGGATCCACCCCTGAGGGAATCTGGATCCCGAACACAATTTTAGTAGGGGACCTTGAGTACATCATTTACACAAAGTTTGATCCAAATCTGCAATGTAGTTCCAAACAGTTTTGTAGAAAAAGTTGAAAATGTGAAAAATGGCCACCCCCCCCCCCCCCCCTTTTTTTTTTGGAAGTCTTAAACGTAAAATTCCTAATTTCATATGTTGAGTGTTTAGAAACATCTAAAAACTTATTTAGATGTGTAAAAAAAAAAAAAAAATTTTTTGACCACAGCTGGATTTGATCCGCTACTCTCCATATTTCAATTACCAAGTATTATATGTACCATTTTGAGAACTACTTTTTAGACATGGTGGCATTATCTGTTAACCAATTTGGATGAAATTTACCACATTGATAGAGGACTTTTAGTACTTCATATATTCCATGTTTCATTAAAATCTTTCATGTGATTTCGTAGAAAAAGTTGAAAATGTGAAAAATGGCCAACCCCCCCTTTTTCTTGGAAGTCTTAAAAAATTCAAAAAAAATACAAAAATTGAGATAATGACAAAATTCTTTCACAATAATATTCCTTACCACAATTATGATCAAAATAGTCATTAAGAAATCATCAATATCAATTAACTGAAAAACATGACACTTTTCTTCATTGAAATGACTAAGTCCAGAAACATGTCAAAAAAGCGTAAATTTCTATTTGACGGATCTTAACCCCGAACACAATTTTTAATAACCCATCTATATAGATTGTTGAAATGCAATTAGTTTCCCCATTTATGTACTGGTTCTGGAGAAGAAGATGTTTGAAGAGGGGTACCCTTTTGGGCACTTTTGGTCCCACCCTGGATCCACCCCTGAGGGAATCTGGATCCCGAACACAATTTTAGTAGGGGACCTTGAGTACATCATTTACACAAAGTTTGATCCAAATCTGCAATGTAGTTCCAAACAGTTTTGTAGAAAAAGTTGAAAATGTGAAAAATGGCCACCCCCCCCCACCCTCCCCCCCCCCCTTTTTTTTGGAAGTCTTAAACGTAAAATTCCTAATTTCATATGTTGAGTGTTTAGAAACATCTAAAAACTTATTTAGATGTGTAAAAAAAAAAAAATTTTTTTGACCACAGCTGGATTTGATCCGCTACTCTCTATATCTCAATTACCAAGTGGTATATGTACCATTGTGAGACCTACTTTTTAGATATGGTGGCATTATCTGTTAACCAATTTGGATGAAATTTACCACATTGATAGAGGACTTTTAGTACTTCATATATTCCATGTTTCATTAAAATCTTTCATGTGATTTCGTAGAAAAAGTTGAAAATGTGAAAAATGGCCAACCCCCCCTTTTTCTTGGAAGTCTTAAAAAATTCCAAAAAAATCCAAAAATTGAGATAATGACAAAATTCTTTCACAATAATATTCCTTACCACAATTATGATCAAAATAGTCATTAAGAAATCATCAATATCAATTAACTGAAAAACATGACACTTTTCTTCATTGAAATGACTAAGTCCAGAAACATGTCAAAAAAGCGTAAATTTCTATTTGACGGATCTTAACCCCGAACACAATTTTTAATAACCCATCTATATAGATTGTTGAAATGCAATTAGTTTCCCCATTTATGTACTGGTTCTGGAGAAGAAGATGTTTGAAGAGGGGTACCCTTTTGGGCACTTTTGGTCCCACCCTGGATCCACCCCTGAGGGAATCTGGATCCCGAACACAATTTTAGTAGGGGACCTTGAGTACATCATTTACACAAAGTTTGATCCAAATCTGCAATGTAGTTCCAAACAGTTTTGTAGAAAAAGTTGAAAATGTGAAAAATGGCCACCCCCCCCTTTTTTTTGGAAGTCTTAAACGTAAAATTCCTAATTTCATATGTTGAGTGTTTAGAAACATCTAAAAACTTATTTAGATGTGTAAAAAAAAAAAAAAAAATTTTTGACCACAGCTGGATTTGATCCGCTACTCTCCATATTTCAATTACCAAGTATTATATGTACCATTTTGAGAACTACTTTTTAGACATGGTGGCATTATCTGTTAACCAATTTGGATGAAATTTACCACATTGATAGAGGACTTTTAGTACTTCATATATTCCATGTTTCATTAAAATCTTTCATGTGATTTCGTAGAAAAAGTTGAAAATGTGAAAAATGGCCAACCCCCCCTTTTTCTTGGAAGTCTTAAAAAATTCAAAAAAAATCCAAAAATTGAGATAATGACAAAATTCTTTCACAATAATATTCCTTACCACAATTATGATCAAAATAGTCATTAAGAAATCATCAATATCAATTAACTGAAAAACATGACACTTTTCTTCATTGAAATGACTAAGTCCAGAAACATGTCAAAAAAGCGTAAATTTCTATTTGACCGATCTTAACCCCGAACACAATTTTTAATAACCCATCTATATAGATTGTTGAAATGCAATTAGTTTCCCCATTTATGTACTGGTTCTGGAGAAGAATGTTTGAAGAGGGGTACCCTTTTGGGCACTTTTGGTCCCACCCTGGATCCACCCCTGAGGGAATCTGGATCCCGAACACAATTTTAGTAGGGGACCTTGAGTACATCATTTACACAAAGTTTGATCCAAATCTGCAATGTAGTTCCAAACAGTTTTGTAGAAAAAGTTGAAAATGTGAAAAATGGCCACCAAATGTTTGAAGAGGGGTACCCTTTTGGGCACTTTTGGTCCCGCCCTGGATCCACCCCTGAGGGAATCTGGATCCCGAACATAATTTTAGTAGAGGACCTTGAGTACATCATTTACACAAAGTTTGATCCAAATCTGCAATGTAGTTCCAGAGAAGAAGTCGAAAATGTGAAAAAGTTAACGACGGACGACGACGACGACGACGGACGACGGACGACGGACGGCGCACTATGACTATAGCTCACTTGAGCCTTTGGCTCAGGTGAGCTAAAAATCATTTCATAAAACACATCGTTATACATTTGTAGTTTGAAATGTGTTATCTTAATTATTATATGAAATGTGCGAATAAAAAAATTATAAAATGTGAAAATTAAGAGAAAAGAGAAGAGATGAAGAAGTCGGCAATTTAGAAACACGTACGAATGATGATCAACACAATTCGGACATCCTCAACCTTTACGTAGGTATAAGTAAAGGGCGAAGTTTTCCGAATGGATCAACACGAGTGTTGATCGTGAACATAAATTCATAAACCGTCGTTTTTGCCTTAGCAGGGAAGGGGACGTTTTCTAAAAGAATTCACACAATTGTGGTAAAAACTGATCTTTAAGAGAAGACTCTTACAATGAATCGATTAAATCATCACAGCTGTCCTCGCGAGAATAGACAAACATTGACACAGACATCGCACTATTTCTTCAAAGGCTGTAGTTGGGTTAACGTAAATCTGACCTTTGAACCTTTAGCACGATAACAGTAAGATACTCCTTGATAAGGAGTATCTTAAAAACCAAACAGAATATGCTATATAATCCTTGGTCTCAAAAGACAACAGGGGCATACAATTTTTTACACCAATAGAAAGGTCACAAACTATGCACATTTGATCGAGTACCGTTCAAAAGTTATAGTTGAATGATTTTTCTTATTGATTAAATCTAGGTCAAACTCCAAGGGCAAGGTCACAAGGTCAAAATTTTTTTGTACTAGTAGAAAGGAATTCCAGCAATATATGCACATGTGAAATATTAAAGCTCTATCAATTAACTTTCAAAAATTACAGCATAAGGGTTTTTTCCTACATATAGGTCAAAGGTCAAAAGGTCAAATATCATTGGACAACAAGAGCAACGCCTAGCATGGCATAATACGCCTATCACTTAATTCGGACAGGATCAATTCGCATCTGGCATGATTTTCATGAAAAACATCTGACGTTTACCGAAGTTAATTGCGTTTCATAGCATTTTATCATAGGATAAGTCCAAGGGCAATAACTCCTGCAGAAATGGTCCTATCCAACTCATCTTGGAACTTGACCTGCAAAATAAAACTTGAAATTTTTTAGGAACAAGCCCCCCCCCCCCTCCTAAAATTATAAATTTCTCAAAAATGAAGAAAAAGATATCAATACCTGTAAAATATGTGGAAGTTGGTACATTTTATTTGTTTCATGGTAAATTTCATAATGCTGTTACAAAAATTAGATTTTTAATGAATTTTCAAAACGAAATCTTAAAAATTTATAAGTCCAAGGGCCATAAATCTGTCAAAAGTAGGTCAATCGTAACAAAACTCGAACTGGTACTGACGCTATATACCAAATTTCAACTCAATATCTTGAAAGACGGAAAAAAAAGTCCGGAAAACATGACCTAGGACACCCCCCCCCCTAAAATCATAAATTTCTCAAAAATGAAGAAAAAGATATTAAAATTCGTAACAAATGTGATAGTTGGTACACTTTACTTGTTTCATGAGAAATTTCATAATGTTTTGACAAAAAAAGATTTTTAATGAATTTTTTAAAAAAATTTTAAATTTGTAAGTCCAAGGGCCATAAATCCGTCAAAAGTAGGTCAATCATAAAACTCAAACTGGTACTGACGCCGCTTGAAATAAAGCTATATACCAAATCTCAACTCAATATCTTGAAAGACGGCAAAAAAAAGTCCAGAAAACATGACCTCCGACAGACTGACAGCGCCATAACATAATACGTCCCGTCTAATGACGAGCGTATAAAAAGAAATGTCTTTCCACAATTAATACACAAAGTCATGTGAAATATGACAGCCTTATCATCTACATTTACAATGTTATGCCTCTTTTATTGCACCAAAGTTCAAAAAGTTATTTTTATAGTGAAGCTCACTGTCAGGGTCAAAAGGTCATCGACCTTGGTGTCATTAGAAAGGGCTTCATTGGCTGAGTTGCATGTCAAATATGAAGTCTTTATCCCTCACAGTTCAAAAGTTATAGCCAAGGTGAAAGTTGACAACAGACAGACAAACAACAAACAGGACATAAACAACATGCCCCCGATCTATTAATCTGTGGGAATGAAACTTATACACTGCTCCTACCAGAGCACGCAGTTCCCTGATGTGTTTGCGATCTGATGTGATGGCCATGCATTGGGGGATGTGTCCTGTGATGACTGCTGTGATGGGTATGCATTGTCCCATTATGGTGTACTCCAGAGGAATGCAGAGGGCCATTCATGCCTGGATGTCCCATATGTGGTCCCCGACTAGGATGTGGATTGGACACTGGCACGTGCTGCATTTGACATGGATCATGGAATGTACAACCAAGCCTATCAGGTGGGCAGAAATGAGCATGTGGCATCTGAAAACATAAGCAGCTGTACTCCATCAATCCAGAAAAAATGTGTTCCATAATGTTTTCACATTTTTATAATGAAGGCACAAATAACTTTCTTATAGAAATTTTATGTATATTTCATTTTCTTTACACATGTAAAACAATGAAATTATAAACTTTTAACATTTCAATTTCTATTGTTACCATAACAAAAATGACATATACCTGCTATTGGTACAGTAATAATAGTACATGTATTTTACATATACATCATGAAATGCAAAATAAATTACTTCATCTTTTCTTCACTGTACCTGTTGACAATTGTGACTATGGCAAAAACCAGGATGGTCAAACATTCTACATGTGCCTCTTAAAGAATGTCCAAAGTTATGGACATGAGCAGGTGGAGGTTGCCTGTAGAGGGTATGTGGGGGGTGGGAATGAGTAAATGTGGAGGGTATGGATACCACAGGTCTCCAATTACCCCCTTGTCCTTCTACAGGTGCTGCATTGCTGGCTGGAGCAGATTTGGTTTCATTTGGTAGACAAGATTCACTTTCTGATGGGGGATTCACAGTTCTACTTTGCTCTGAGTCTAAAAAGAACATGGTACATGTAATACATTAAAAACATTCTGCTAATGGAATCCGAATTTTGAAGGAAATTAAAATTATGCATAATCTGATGTAATACAGTATTCCTGAACATGTTTGTGACAAACGTATCAAAAGGTACATTCTCTTTGAGAATGACATCAAGGTCCCAAAGTTAGAAAATATGGCATCAATCACAGCTCTTTCAGAAATTACCTTGAGTGACCTTATATATATTTTGGTGAAGTATGATCAAATTCTGATAAAAGCTATAGGAGATATGAGATCGGACGGATGGACAGATGGAAGGACGGACAGACAAACAGACAGACAGACACACGGACATCACAGCGACTATATGCTACCCAAAAAGTTTTCGGGGAGCATATAAACAACACTGAATTTAAAACAATTGTCCAAAGAATCCTTTTTCTTACAGCCTTTATGGAATAACAGACAATTTCAGTTTAAAGGTAAATCACTAGATTTTTAATGAATTTTCAAAACAAAATCTTGAAATTTATAAGTCCAAGGGCCATAAAATCCGTCAAAAGTAAGTCAATCGTAACAAAACTCGAACTGGTACTGACGCCACTTTAATTAAAGCTATATACCAAATTTCAACTCAATATCTTGAAAGACGGAAAAAAAAGTCAGGAAAACATGACCTAGGATATATGGTCAACCCCCCCCCCCCCCTAAAATCATAAATTGTAATGACATTCAAAACAGTTCAATGTAATATCGTGGTACATATCGTATCATGAGGTCTATATCGTGATAAGTATTGTATCCTAAAGTATCTGTATCATTGCACTCCTAGTATTTATAAGCAAAAAATGAAAGACATTGAAGACAAAAATATTGCTAATAAGTTTAACTTAGATTTGCTCAATTCTCTATGTTTAGAATATATTTAAAGGAACATAGTCCGAGACCGGAAAATTTTGGCATGAAAAGGATAAATTACGACATTATCTTATTTTTCCTGTATTACATAAATTATAAACTTCGTGTTAATTGCAAAATTTAAAACTAAAATCCCTCAATGTTTTCGTAGAATAAATGTAATTGAGTTGAATTAAATTCGGCTGGTATCAATTCCCCATATAAGGCGATGCTCCACCCATAATCATGCGCGTATATTCACTGTAGAAAACAACAAAAATGGTTCACATGGAGGAATATGAGCACCAGAAAAGCAAAAGTGTGGTAGAAAATAACTATACACAAACTCAGAGGCCAAAAAAGAAAAGTGGAACAAATGTTATAATCGGGTAAACCTCGAGTTTCATTGTCACGTGATTTCCTCTGACCGACCTCATCAATATTCAAGGACTTGGCCTGGTTATGTTGCAAATTTAAAACGGGCATATCTCGGTGAGGACATTGACTTTGGTAACGATACGTTTTACACATCGATTGCCGTTTAAGAAATCCATTTACATTTTTTCATACTTTTCCCGACTTCAATCGGACCATGCTCCTTTAAATTCATCATGTCCCCTATTATATGAAATTCTGCTTGTTATCATACTGCATTCTGTTAAACACATTAACGTATTGTGGGGAGCACAGAATAGTGAAAATTATTAATGAAAACATAGCATAGAGACTTGAGCAAGTCTATGTTTAACTATAAACTTCTTAATAATATGGAATATAATAGAAATTTAGTAAGTAAATAAAAACAAAGAGATAGATATTGTTGCTTATGTGATAATGTAACAGAGGAAAGCAAACATAAAATTTTACTTTTTGAATGTAGAAAGGCGTAAAATACTCAAATTTGATTATCTTGGAAAACTATTGTTGTTGGGTTCTATCTTGAGATTAATGAAAAAATGATCATGTTGAACAACCTTATTTCTTTCAATGCTTTTAGAAATTTTACAAATACATGTATAAAATTACCTGTAGAATAGAAGGCACTGAAGAAAGATTTATTAGTGTTAGATTGCATATTAAACAATCCCTGCACAATTGTAATATCCTTAATAGAATTTTAAAAAACAAAAATATCACTGCAATTAAAACTCTCTCAAATGCACTATAAGTTGAACTACTTGGATGTGATGATACTGTTATGTGGTCTAAACTCTAGGAAAACAAAATATATCTATATGCAACAAATTATTAAACTCCTATGAATTAAGTTTATCTCTGTAAGTAGCCAGTCTGAAGCAGTTTGTCAAAGGACCTCCTTTGTTACCTACTTTTGTCTGTTGATGAATCCTGACAAAAACAATAGACTTGCAGGAGACTCATGAGTACTTCATGCCCACAAAATTTCATCAAAATCCTTCCAGTGGATCTGAAGGAGTCAGAAAATATGAAAAGTTTACGATGGCGAACGGATGCCAGACAACACGTTATAACAATAGCTCACTTGAGCCTTTGGAGAAAGACCATATTCTGTAGAAGACCTGTGTGTTTAACGAAGCTGTCTATAACATCTGATGATGACAATGATGGTTTATGGGTATAACATCAGTTATCCTGTCTCAGTGAGCTTTCTGAAAAACACTATAAGTCTAATTGGTGGATCGATGAGCACACATTTACTTAAAGAATTTGTGTACAGATAAATATGGCACAGATGTCATAGAAAGTTCAAAGTTGATATATCTTTAGTGTAGTGTGAAACATTGTATGTTGCACAGTTCATAGTGATTTAGCCCATAGTGAAAACATTAAAATATGAATTTATACTGAATTTTCATCACTTATAATAAAGTCATATGTAACATTTCATCACTCTATATCTTTTAATGTACTTAACTTCTACTCCACTTTCTTTCCAAATTTCAAGTATATTTTACTTAGAGAAAACCAAGGAGGAATACAGAGTGCACTATTCAATTATTAAAAATTGGACTCATCTGTTCAGTTATAAAAATCAATACTACAAAATTTTTCTACTACTAATTCTTTTTAATAACATTTATTTCATTATATTTTGAGCAATAATTAATCTACAGGTGACAAAATCAAAAAAAAAAAAATTTTTTTTGACCACAGCTGGATTTGAACCGCTACTCTCCATATTTCAATTACCAAGTGGTATATGTACCATTGTGAGACCTACTTTTTAGACATGGTGGCATTATCTGTTAACCAATTTGGATGAAATTTACCAAATTGATAGAGGACCTTTAGTACTTCATGTATTCCATGTTTCATTAAAATCTTTCATGTGGTATAACAGCAGAAGTGAAAAATGTGATTGAATTGTTCCTATACACCCTCATTTGGAAGTCTTAAAAAAATCATTGAAAATCCAAAAATTGAGATATTGACAAAATTCTTTCAAAGTAATATTCCTTACCATAATTATGATCACAATAGTCCATAAGAAATCATCATTATCAATTAATTAGGAAATATGACACTTTTCTGCATTGAAATCACCAAGTCCAAAGAAATGTGGAAAAAAAATTCTAAAATTTGATTTTGGAAGGGAACCAAAATGACAATACATCTTCACTCATCCCTCTAGATCATTTCTATGCATTCTGTTTGTCTATGTATACAGCCCGTATGAAAAAGAAATTTTGTTAAAGGAGGGTACTCTTTTGTGACCTACTTTTGACTATGGTGGCGCCACCTGTACAGAGGTCTGGACGAAAACAACAGAATTTGAAGAGGATCATAAGTGACTTATTTCTACCAAGATTTATTAAAATCCTTCAAACGGTTTTGTAGAAAAAGTTGAAAATGTGAAAAATGGCCAACCCCACCCCTTTTTTTTGGGAAGTTTTACACTTAAAATTGCCTAATTTCATATGTTGAGAAACATCTAAAAACTTATTTAGATGTGTAAAAAAAAAAAAAATTTTGACCACAGCTGGATTTGAACCGCTACTCTCCATATTTCAATTACCAAGTGGTATATGTACCATTGTGAGACCTACTTTTTAGACATGGTGGCATTATCTGTTAACCAATTTGAATGAAATTTACCAGATTGATAGGGGACTTTTAGTACTTCATGTATCCATGTTTCATTAAAATCTTTCATGTGGTTTTGTAGAAAAAGTTGAAAATGTGAAAAATTGCCAACCCCCCATTTTTTTTTTGGAAGTCTTAAAAAATTCATAAAAAATCCAAAAATTGAGATAATGACAAAATTCTTTCACAATAATATTCCTTACCACAATTATGATCAAAATAGTCATTAAGAAATCATCAATATCAATTAACTGAAAAACATGACACTTTTCTTCATTGAAATGACTAAGTCCAAAAACACGTCAAAAAAGCGTAAATTTCTATTTGACGGATCTTGACCCCGAACACAATTTTTAATAACCTATCTTTATAGATTGTTGAAATGCAATTAGTTTCCCCATTTATGTACTGGTTCTGGAGGAGAAGATGTTTAAAGAGGGGTACCGTTTTGGGCACTTTTGACCACGCCCTGGATCCACCCCTGAGGGAATCTGGATCCCGAACACAATTTTAGTAGGGGACCTTGAGTACATCATTTACACAAAGTTTGATCCAAATCTGCAATGTAGTTCCAGAGAAGAAGTCGAAAATGTGAAAAATTTAATGACGGACGACAACGACGACGGACGGCGCACTATGACTATAGCTCACTTGAGCGTTTGGCTCAAGTGAGCTAAAAAATAACACCCCCCCCCCCTCCCCCCAAAAAAAATAAAAATCAGATGTTATTCTTTTCATCCGTCAAGAAGTCTTCATGTTTTGAAATTGTGATACCACACCAAACCTTCAAAAGCATGTTGTGTGTCTAGTGTAATATAGTGCAACGGAAATCACCGCAAGCAATTGTTGGCAATACAATACTACTAGTTAAACTAAATTACCATCGAAGTTATATTTCAAAGATCTCTACTAATACTGGCCACATACTCCAAAACGATTTTCAGCATTGCCAAAAAACCCAAAACAAACAAACAAAGAAAAACAACACAAACTAAAACCGGGTGAAAATACCGCATGAAATTTTGAAATCAGCATTGAACTCGAAACCAGGAGGTAAATACCCTTTGAACTCAAAAATCATCTGCTGCTCTGCATTTGACCTTTGACCTTAAAATTTATAGAGATCATTTTCGTGTCATGAAAAGTTTGGATGTCCATGTTGATTTCAGGTAAAAAGGAAATCCATGAGAGCCCTGAAACCATTTACCTATATCAATGTCCAGTACACTTGACCTGACCCCAAAATCAATATTTTGACTCTAGGTGAAAAGGTAAACATTATAGAGCCTGGTCACCACTGCATCTGCCCCCCCCCCCCCAACTTTGTTGTGGAAGGTATAACAACACTTGTAAAATATTATTCTAGATGTCATATTTTGCCTGCCCTGGATCCACCCTTAGATGGATGGGACTGAAAAACAACAAAACGTATAGATCTTGCTTACTTTGTTCATACTAAGTTTCATCTAAATTGTTTCAGTCTGAAGAAGTCCTTAATCTCTTAATATATCTTAAATAAATAAAATCAAAGGCTTGATGAGCCACAAAGGCATCGAGCTAAATTTGATTTATAGCTGTCAAAAGTAGCAGATATTGACCAGTTGTGTTAATCACTTTTGTTGAATACCGATTATTTTTGGAATAGACTAAGAATAAAAGCTTAAGGACCAACAGCCATATATAATATAATATCAAAATGTGAATGAAAGTTGTCAGTGGGCAACTTTCCGGTGGGGCTTAGTCATAAAGTAAGATGTATGGTAAACAGTTTCCTGATGGGGTCTGTTCTCACGAGAAAGTCAAGGGTTATAAGAGGTGGTACAACGCCATGCCGTTCGCCGTAATTACGCAAGCCGATTGTGAATCACAAATCGTCAATCCCACTTTATTGGTTAATTTGGAATAAAATCTTCGCATGGAAATTCTACTTAATTTATTTTTCATACATTCAATTTAAAATTCGGTCTTAATCCATACTATCGTCCTTTACATCCGCATTAAATTTTGTATGCGATTTGAAAACTTTCTCGGCTGCCATTTTTGTGCCATTGTGCTAACTTTTCCAAATATGAGAAAGACCATCTGATATATACATATCACCTTTATTTAAGATAAATTGGAGTTACTTGATCTTGTTTGCTATCGCTGCGCGAAGAGACAAGCGAGCACCGCAATTCTGTAGAGGCTATTCCGTTTCCAGCACGTTATTTATAGCACAGGAGGTAAGGGCAGATAAGAAGCTGTACACACTGTGTGTACAGTAGATATTTTAAAAATTCATCTGCAGTAGCACACACAGCATAAGTATACAATACCTGATGTAATTTACGAGAGGGTCGATGTTTTGACTTGAGGATGTAATTAATTTTATCGATATTTGTTGATTCTAGGTTAAATGAATGAAACAAAATGAAATCCAGGGAGATAAAAATAACCGATAACGCGTCACTTGAACCTAGGTCAGCCTCGTTATGAATTAGTGTCACCTGTCTAGATATTTTAAGATCTTTGTGACATGCATTGCCAGTCTATATTTAGGATTCTATGAAATATATTATTTGTTTGTTTTAACTGAAATTTATATATAAATTTATTATTATTATTACGCTCATATGTCAGATTAGGCATTGATCGCGTGCATATGTGTTACAAGCGTTCTACTACGATTTCTCTAAATAAGGCAATATGTCACAAGGTCTTCCCCATATTTGGAAAAATTCCCATGAAGTTCAATTGTAATTCATAGTCGGCTTGCGTCATTATAGCGAATGAATATTTCAACACACACAATAAGCGACAGAATAATGAGTCTTTTAGGGCAATATATATTGATAATTTAAGTTAAGCAGACATATGCTTAAACCTATTTCTGTGCAATGAAATTTCAATAACAATGATAACTAGAGCTCACCTGTTGCCGACGCAACAGGGCGGGTCTTCCTCTTTTGAAAGAGAAAAGAAAAATGTGTTGATAGAAAGAAGAAATAAAGAAAAATTATCAGGAGAATGACTTACATGTACATAACTCATAATAGTACCGCCCCTCCCCCCTCCAAAAAAAAATACAAACTCAAACGAAAAATAAATTAATAATTGAAATTTAAAAAAAAATTTAAAAATATTTAATATCTAAAGAAAAAAAAGAATCAAAAATCAAGTAAAAAATCAAAGGACTGAAAGTCCTGTGTGTTGTCTAGTGTGAAAGGAGTTACTAAATATGAACTCTGCAACCTATCAAATGTCTACATACATACCAATTACAATTAAATATTTGTAAGATAATGAGACAAGTCAAGAAAACTATTGATTTCTCAGAAATGATCAAAGTCCAAGGTACATAATTCTGTCCACATGAGTTAATTGGCACCACCTATTGAGATCTAGACAAAAAAATAAATTTAATAGGGGGTCATAAGTATTTCATTTCTTCTAAGCTGGTCACAGTGGGCATTTTTAGAGTGGGCATTAAAAATGTCCACTGGACACAGTGGACATTCTTGTAAGAGCCAGTTAGAATTAACATTCAGGTAAGTGGACAGCTTGATAGCTCAAGTAAATGTCCACTCCTAATGCCCACTGTAATTTCAGGTGGACTGCCCACTGTGAATAGTGGGCATTCAAAGTTCCATCCGGACTGTAGTGTATACAAATATATAATAAGCAACAATAATATAGCATAATGTCAAGGTCAACATAATGAATTTATATATCACATTAATTCAAAATATAGATATGTTTATATGTCAAATAGAGTACAACATATAACTATAAAATGTGACTAAAGTCTTCATTATGACTTAAAGTACTTCTAATTTTGAAAGCACATTTTAGAAATTTACCAAAAATGCAAAGTTCCTTTGTGTTATTGGAACTCAGGAGTTGAACCAATTTGAAGATGGAGGGTCTTCTATAATAACAATTTTTCAAATATTTAATTCCTATGTTTTCAAAAGCGGAACATTTCAAAATAAAATGAAACTCGTCCTCTCTGTCTAATTTACAAATATTACATAAACGTCTTTCAACAGGTATATTTTTATATTGCCCAGTCTCAATACTCGAACAATGTGACGAAAGGCGCAATCTGTTAATATGTTTCTTTGCATATAAATAGGTTTGGTCAAATAAAGCTGTAATGTAACGTGATCAATAATGTGTTTATATAAAGAACATTTCAACGATGCATTTATTTCAGTTATAATAGACTGCTTATACATGTATATATATAATTATATATATCAATGAGACGTTGCTTAACTTCCATTACAATGATTTTTTCATCTAAAGTACAATATCACCCAAGGGCATTACCAATTAATCATTTTGTAAATTCTAGCCCAAATGTAGGCAATTCATACAGATAATGTACACAACTCATAAACTATATATATATATATACAAAAAAAAAAAAAAAAAAAACAAATAGAAAAGAAATATACATGCAGCATAATTTATTAGAGAAATTGATTAATTGATTGATTTTTCTTTAACGTCACACCACCAATATTTCACGTATATGGTGGCGGCATCTGTCTGATACAAATTTTGACCTTTGCAACGGACCCACCCGAGCAGTGAGGGATCTTTAACATGCCATGCATACCATGACCCGGGGCCTTGGTTTTTACCGTCTCATCCGAAAGATAGGACACTGGCATGACCAGAGCGGGAATCGAACCCCGACCTCTCGCTCAGGAGTCCAGCGCGATACCACTAGGCCACACCGGCTTATTTATTAGAGAAAAGTCACACAATAACAAATATGTGCACAGTACAAAGTACAAGCCCCTTTATTTTGTAGAGACTATTATGATATATAAGAAGAAAAAGTAATTAGAAACAGGGAAGCTTTTATGCCAGTATTAATTTTTTTTTTACTCTAAAGGCAGTTCAACAAGTTTTATTGATTTCAAAAAATACTTCTGTCTATAAGGTAGTGTTAAATCTAGGATTCCAAAAGGGCACACAAATTTCCCCATCAAAAGGGCACTTTTTAACGTGGTATTTGGTAAAAAGGGCACTTAATTTAGCAACTTTAAATGTCACCAAATATATTTAAAAATTTAGTTTAAAATTGCATTATATCCTCGTTTTATTTACATAGATGATATTTGAAAATGTAAAAAGACAATTGTTATTGATAATTTGATGTAATTTGCAATCCTTAACATTGCTTTGGTTGAAAATCTTAATTCCAGCTTCTCTTCAGAATAAATTCCTTTTCACAGTTGTAGGAGCTATAATTACTTAATATCTGTTACAATTACATTATTGCAATAATTATATGCTTTTGAGTATTGCATAAATTCCCAATTTGTAAACTTATACTGTTTCATGTTCATAAAAATTTATTCAAACTTCTCCAAGTCCAGCACTGCCCCCTCTGTCTATTACTGGCAACATGAGATACTGCAAGTTTTGTCATTGTACCTTGAACAGTCTTTATAATGTATCATTATTTTTTACATAACTTAAATATTTGAATGACATGCCATTATTTTAGCTGAAAAGAATGTGTTATTAAACGAAATGTTATGTGGGATCTAGAAGTATGCATGTGCACAAAGGCATAAACAAGTTTATAAGTCCTTGATGTGCAGTTGTATTTCTGGGTTGATATAAATTTTTAATTAATCTGACCAATATTTTGATGAAAATAAAGAAAACAGTTTGCTACTAACAAAACAAAAATTTCTCTCAGCCTCCAACATCCACCCAATTTTCCTTCACAAATAAACTCCTGGATCTCGGTGTTACAGGAAGGATGTGTGACTGACGTTTGAATAATTCAAATTCAAAATCTTAGAGGAAACTGCTGGAAGCATTAATAATGGGAAATATAAAGTGTATCTGTCCCCTTAAAGTTATTAGTTACTTGAGTTTTGTGACTGCTTTATACCACGATCTTTGTAAATAAGTTGCTGGCCCAAATGATTGTCTCAGCTCAAAGTACTTAAGTAATAGTAATAAATTATAATGGTTAATGTTCATTCTCATTTATTGACTTACAGATCGTAGATATTCTATTGATTCTAGCAAGGACTTAGCCCTTGATTCTAGAAATACCAAAAAGTCATGTTTTATAATCAGTTACGGTTATGTTGATCGTAAAAAACCGACACGTCTGACAGCATGCGCGGATACATAGGGGGGGTTAGGGGGGTCTGGACCCCCCCTGGAATCCGAAAATTTTACCAAAAAAAGGTAATATTTGGGCATTTTTGGGGTTGGACCCCCCCTCGTCTAAGAGAAAAATTTACCTTTTTTGGTTGGACCCCTTCTGACAAAAAATTCTGGATCCGCGCATGGACAGTGTGAATACACTTCGTGTGTTTGTTGCCTCTCTTGTTGCAACTACTTAGGATGATATTGTTGTATCAAATGAAAAAAATGTTCTGAAATATCATCTTCGCCGGAAGTACTAAACAATGTTCAAAATTATCAGAGGAAATGTGGAGAGTAGATCTTTAAATATTTGGTGTCAGATTGAGAAAATTAGTTAAATGATATTAAGTAAAACATTTAAAATGGGTAGCGATCGTGACCTGCTATGTAAACCAGTCACTTTTCATTTAATGTTTTACTTTTCGTATAATCCTAGAATAATTGCTTGTAAAGATCAAACATCCTTTAATTTTCTTTAATATCTGACTGATAACAGATGTGAATTTGATCTGCAAAATTACTATTTCGGCATTCAGACAACCATGTCAAACTCTGTTCGTGTACAGATGTAATCTAAATATAAGAAGGTATTGATTAAATTGCCCCAATTAACACCTGAAAAGTAGCAGATAGTGCAGTACACAGGTTACGGCTGATATTTAGCGGGTCAAACAGCTGACTTAGACCATTACGTAATGTACGGAAAAGTGTTACCAAATTCTAAAGAGGGCATGTCCGAAGCGATATTCGTAATATACTGGCCCTGTAAATAACGATCTTTTTGAGGGTTTCGTATTACGTGAACAAAGATTGATCTTCTTTAGTCTCATAAAATAATCACATAGGGAAAATAAGGGCATGGCGCTCAGAAAAAGGGCATGGCGCAGCATAAAAAGGGCATGGCGCGGCGCCATGCTATTTCGCTTTAGATAAAACACTATAAGGGCAGTGTAATCTTTGATAATAATAGATATTTTTTTCAATTATTTCGATTTCTTCGTATGAAATTTCAAATGTTTGGCTCTTCCTTGAGGTGGCCTCCACGTGGCAAGAGCGGGAAACTCAGTTCAAAATTCAATATTCATTTATTAAGTGATTTCCAAAATTTCAACAAATAAATCCGTTTAAAAAAGAAATTTAAAGTTGGGCCATTTTGGTGTGGGCGGTTTTGTTTTTTGGCTGTTTTGGTGTAGGCCGGTTTGTTTTTTGGGCCGTTTTGACTATAATTCAGGTTAACCAGCAAGAAGCTTTCACTTGTTCTGATACTCACTGATCTGTTCTCACATGTCAACTCTCAGTTCAATATCTGAAGAAATAGCAGAAAGAAGTCTAGGAAACTAGAATTTCTACGGAATTTTCTTTCCAAGTCCAAGAGCTGTAACTCAGCAAATAATGAGATATCACTATGAAACTGAAATTTGCTCTGTGACCTATTGATATGTACTTGCATACAAAATTGATATCTGCATAAGCAGCAGAAAGAGTCTGGAAATCTAAATATTTTTAAGTGAAGGAACTGCAACAATAAGGCTAATCACTAAAAGCTTCCCTTGCTCCGCAACTTATTGATCTGTACTCAAATGCCAACTGTCGGTGAATTGAAACACCGAAACGGCACCCTAAACACAGAAACGGCAGGGTAAACACCAAAACGGCACTTACTATTAATCAAAGAAACAAAAGACAACTTTTTTATGATAGATATATATATTATACATACAATGACCAAGTTATATTATGATTTGATGCATATTGACAGTTATTGCACTTTCTTTTCCATGCTATTTCAGGTTGTGAAAATGGGCGTCTTCATGTCATGAAGAGGTTTATGGCCAGCATATATTCATTATTCTTATTATCGCAATTTGTAGCATTTATAGTAGTATTAATATTAAAGAAATGAAATTTTATAAATTTGCAATATCAAAACTTTGAACATTTGGATAATAGTGTGACTTTGATTAATTTGGCAAGTTTTTGTTTACAAGATAATTGGCGAAAGTTCCCATGACAATCCTTTATTATGCACAGTTACTTCTAACTGCTCGGCAATTGCACCTTTCATGTATGCATTAAAATGTTAATTGCTTTTAAATTAATTGAAACTATTATATTAATTGGATATCAATCAGAGGAAATTCGAAATACCAAACTTTTTATTTCTAAGTCAAAATTAAAAAAAAAAAAATCAGCATTTCCAATGTTGCTTAGCCTATATATCATGGAAATGGGCAAATTTGTCATTATAATGAGTATATAAGTGCCGTTTCTGTGTTTATGTGCTGTTTCAGTGTTTCGTTTCACCCGCCAACTGTCGGACCAATATCTGATGAAACAGCCTAGAAAGTCTGGAAAACGACAAGTCTAAGCAATTTTCTAAGTCAAGAATCGCTGCTTGGCAAAGAATGAGTGAAACACTACGAAAACTTTGCCTTACTCTGTAACCTTTTGATATGTACTTGCCAAAATTTCAGTTTAATATCTACATAACTCCGTGACTGTTTCAAGAGCTTTTCAAGAAAACAGCTGGGCGGAAGTAGAAACAAGATAGGCAACTCGCGCAAAAGTAAATCGTGTCAAAATACCGATATTCGAGAATATGCTTTGTATTTTATTCAGATGTATGTACAATTATTAGGACCAAAACTATCTAATTTTAGGAAATTCATATATCATTCATTCTCAAAACGCACCCAAGCAATAATAAGTAAGGTATATAATAGATGCGAATTTTCGTAATATAATCATACGCGATTTCTCAAAACAAACGAAAAATATTTCGAAATTTACAATGCAATTATGTGGAATAACCCCAAATTCTATAAAGAGACATATTTGCATTTTTCAAAGGCCGTTTTGTTTCGATAAATCAATTTGGATAAAGTGTTCCACTGACAAACAGAGAATTATTTCTCAAGGCGTACTGTTGTTGATTTAATGAGTAGCTGTTCGCCTGCAACTTCCACACGCTGCACGACAGTATAGTATGTTGGCTTTTCTAGCCAACACAAAAAACCTTTTAGAATTTCCATAAAAATACACTGGATATTCATAAACAAAATCGAGATACTCCAATGAGTATACGCATTCATTGCGGCATCATAGATATGCCGATTAGGACAAAGGAGAAGTATATACATAGATACATGTATACATATCACCGAGACACTATGTAAACACAATCCTGTAATAAAAGCAGCATGAATACAGCTATAGAAAGTCTGTGTATTACAGAATTCCCATTCAGAAGCGTGGTGACGTAATGCGACATAGCTGGATACAGTGTGTGTATTACGCATTTCAAAGGTCAAGTTAGCTGTATAATACCACTGAGATGACTACTATGGCAAGGAAACAAAGGAACTCAAATTGTGTAAAACATACATATTGAGGGATTCCTTTATAATAGTCGATTAGATATTTCATGGGTAAAGCGCAGTAACTCATGACTGAATTAACTGCGAGTTACTGCGCTTTCCCCGTTGAATATCACACACGTCTGAAGTCCTCTATAAGAGCGGTGCTGTGCCAGGTATTAAGCAAGAAAAATTCATCGCGCTTCTCTGATGTTTAATCCTGACTCTCCGAGAAGATTAGTTTATTACATTGTTCATCAGTAGCGGGTAGAGTGCAAAAAATTTGATTTTTGTTTAAGAATTCGAATTCAAAATACTTTCTCAAACTCTCGTTTTTATACTTTGTTCATACGACAAATAAGATAAAACATGAAAGTTACGCAAGTAAGATATTTTTTAAATATCTTTAAATTGCTCACTTTCAAATACTGTTTCATACTAAAATCGTTACGGAAAATCGTTTGGTAATGTTTTGGAAACAGTAAGACTAAAAATAAAAAAGTTTTGCAAATTACGTAATTATTCAAAAACTTTAAATTGAAATAGCAGCCACACTAAAACAGATAGATAGTATCGGTCGATGAATGATGTAAAGATATGAATCTAGAGGATATGACAGATAAAATTTGAATAGTCTAGCATTTAAAATAACGCTGTATGGTTGAGAATTTAAAATTTAACTCATTGGTACGTAATGTTTTTGAAACATTTATTTTTGATTTTTTTCTAACTTAAACGGGTAACGGTCTCTTTGAGAGTCTATAGACACAATATAAAGTGTGTACATAAAATCGTTTTTCAGAAAATGGAATTGAAAAATCAGGGTGAAATTCCGCACTTTAAGACCCTCTCCCAATAGGGTCTACGCACGATTAAGGGAAGGGGGCAAATATTTCCATGTTTTTGAAAATATCATTTAAAAGAGTAAACCCTTCTCACGTGCTGTATGGTTTTTTCTTGATCATATGACGAAAAATAAGCAAGTTATAAAGCAATTACGTAACTAACCAAATTTGTGAAAATCTTAAATTTCTCAATTAGAAATGGATAGAAAATATTAAAAAACCTCTTCACCATGAAATTGACATTCTAAATCGTTTTGTAATATTTTTTTAACGCTAAGACCTAAAATAAAAAAGTTTTAATGTTACGTAATGAGTTGAAAAACTTTAAACACAAATAGCGCCTTTACCGTAAAAGTTACATAACCAGTGTTAAGTTTGTTGTCAGGATCTACACCTGTACAACATCATAAAGAAAGTTTGGGGAGTCTAGCTTAAATAATGAACATTTTATTTGAGAAAATTTAAAACCTACTTAAAAATGAATTTAAAATTTTGAAATAACTGTTATTACCCTTATATTGACCCTCTAAATCGTTTGGCAATATTTTTGCAGCCCTAAAGCTTAAAATAAAATTTTTTTGAAATTACATAATAAGTTGAAAATTTCAAACTCTTATAGCGTCTTAACTATAATAGTTACCTAATTGGCGTTAATTCGGTTGTCAAGAACTACACCTGTACAACATCAAAGAGAAAATTTCAGGAATCTAGCTTGCATAATAAAAGTTATACTTGAGAGATTTTAAAAATTAAAAATTGTTACATAATTTTACTTAGAACTTGAATTTTAGCAAAATTTTCTTTTAAATCTATCAGGTTTTGTTTTATTAGTTAGTAAAAGATAACAAAAATGTTGACAGTAAATCCGTTTCTGAGAAAATTGCAGTAAAAAAAAGTGCTAAGAATAAAAATAAGTAAAAGAAACATTTAGAATTTCCATAAAAATTTACGGGATATTCATAAAGAAAACAGAGATACTCCAATGAGTATACGCAGTTATTGCGGCATCATAGATATGCCGATTAGGACAAAAGAGAAGTATATACATAGATACATGTATATCTCTCGCCAAGACACAATGTAAACACACTCAAGTAATTAAAGTGGCATGAATCCAGTTATAGAAAGTCTGTGTATTACAGAATTCCCATTCAGAAGCATGGTGACGTAATGCGACATAGCTGGATAGAGTATATGTATTACGCGTTTCAACAGTCAAGTTAGTTGTATATATACCATTGAGATGACTACTATAGTAAGGAGACGAAGAAACTCAAATTTAAGTAAAACATACAATTCTTTTACAATTGTCGACTAGATATTCCACGGGCAAAGTGCAGTATCTCACGAATGAATTAATCGCGAGTTACTGCTCTTTCCCCGTGACTATCACACACGTTTGAAGTCCTCTATAACAGAAGTGCTGTGCCAGTTATTAAGCAAGGCAAATTAAACGTGCTCTTCTAATGTGTAATCCAGACGCTCGGAGAGGATTTGATTATTGCGTTGTTCATCAGTAGCGGGTAGAGTGCAAAAAATGTTATTTTTGTTTAAGAATTCGAATCCAAATTCTTTCTCAAACTCTCGTTTTTATTCTTTCTTCATACGAAGAATAAGAAAATACATGAAAGTTACGCAAGTAAGATATTTTTATAAAATCTTTTGCTCACCTTCAAATACTGAGAAACATATTTCATACTAAAATTGTTATGGAAAATCGTTTCGTAATACTCTGGAAACAATAGGACTAAAAATAAAAAAGTTTTAAACATTACGTAATTATTTAAAAACTTTAAATTGAAATAATGGCCAAACTAAAATAGATAGATATTAAGCGGCTGAAAAAAGTTGTAAACATATGAACCTAGAGAATATGATAGTTCAAATTTGGATAGTGTAGCATTAAAAATAAGCTATATGAGGGAGAATTTAAAATTTAACTAATTGTTACGTAATGTTTTTGAAAACTTTCATTTTTAAACTTTTTTTTTACTTAAATGGGTAACGGCGTCTTTGAGAGTCTATAGGAAAAATATAAAGTGTGTAGATAAATCCATTTTCAGAAATGGAAATTGAAAAATGATACTAACTACGGCGCGTATTTCTTGCTTTCTGAGGGCGGCTTTTGATAGCTTTGACCGATAACCTATGGCAAAACGGCAAATCATAGGAAGTTTTTGAAAAATAAATTTAAAACAGTGGTCCCTTCTCACGTGCAGGATTTATTTTGTTGGCCATCCGACCTAAAATAAGTGAATGACAATTAAATTATTTTAATCACCTGATTTTTAAAAATTTTCTAATTTTCACTTTAAAATGGTATTAAAATGGTTTTCAAATCATGAAACATAGTCTTTCATAGTGAAATTGATATTCTAAATCGTTCTGTAGCATTTTTGAAATGCTAAGACTTAAAATAAAACATTTTAAAAATTACGTAATTTTTAAACTTATATAGCGGCTATACTATAAAAGCTAGATAATCGGTGTTGGCTTCAATGTCAAGAGCATACCTGTCAAAAATGAAAATGAAAATTTAAGGAATCTATCTTGAATAATAAACTTGTATTTGAGAAATTTAAAAAATAAAGCACTGTTATGTGATTTACTTTAAAAGCATAATTTTTCAATTTTCTTCATATGAATCAAATTCGCTTTGGCTAATCAAGTTAGTAGCAGAAAGAAAAGGTTGTTGGTAGAGCTGTTTCTGAGAAAATTCCAGTCAAAGTGATAGGAATTAGAATAATTATAATAATAATAATAATAATAACAAATGTAAAGAAAAAACTTCACAACAACAGAAGAGTTTTCCGATGGAATCGGAAGACCCTAATAAAGCCGGTTTTGCATGAACTTTTGCTACTTTAAGTACTTTAAAGAAGGTACTACTTTGTTACGTGAATTGAGATTGGTGGTACAGAGGTAAAATTTTTATGATCGCTAGAAGACTGTCAAGCAAATGCTCGATGCCTTAAAAATAATAATGCACCTCCAACTTCTCCCTTTTTCAATTCTTAAAAAATAATAGTAAGCATCAATTTTGCATTCAAAATTTTCAATCTGAACTAAAGCATGTTTGTAAAACATATTAACCTGTGTGGGTTTAATTTATAGCTGCAACAAACTTTCCTAAATTACAGGTTTAATGGTCCATAACTCCTTTAAATATTACTAGTAATGTAGTATTGCTCTCTGACATACTGACCCTCAAACCTATAGGCATCCTTCTTTTTTAATAAGATTTTAAAATTACCTCTGTTTAAAAGAATTTGACTTGTAAAATATGTGAAATATGATCAAATTCTGGTGAACATTTAATAATATATGATACCGGGTAATATATAAGAATCACTTGGAAACCAATAATTTCAGCCTTTTCTATCAGCTATGACCTTAACGTAGGGATGTAACGATACGCTTGCCTCACGATATGATACATATCGCGATACAACCCCACAATACGATACATATCGTGATACACTAACCAAGAGAAATAGAATGGCAAGGAATGCATGTGTCGCCTGTGAAACATAGCGACACTTAAGGATCTCTTCTTACAGAGAAGTGTGATGGACAGACAGACAGACAGAGAAAGGGACAACAGACAAAGTGATCCTTAAGTGTCGCTGTGCTTTGCAGGGCATTCTTAAATAAAATAATACTGTCTCAACTCTCAAACATTTAATTGGATTTGCTTATTCAGTTCATATTTTTCTTAAGAAAGATAAGTTTGTCCACAGAATCAGCGTCTAGTAAGGATCTCTGTGAAGTTACAATGTCTCCTGCTGTGGAAAACACACGCTCACTTGGAACCGAAGTTCAATGAATACTCAAATATTTCATTGCTAGGTGAGAAAGTAACGGATATTTCTCCTCGCTGCCCCTCCACCACACCAAAGGATTGGAATCCAAAGACAAAGGAGAGTTTATTCTATAATTTTGAACTTTCGAATGAATCGAAATCCGAAGTGATTCCAAATTTTTTATTTAAAATAAGACAGCGCATCGGCTAACACGGGCGCAGCCATTGTTGTGATAAACGAGTCTGAATTAAAAAAGAAACGGAAAAAAGAGTAGTCGATTTTATACGGAAACGGATTTGACAATACCGTGATATGCGTCCAGATCATACCGTGAATCAAACCGTGGCTTTTATACTGCGGTATACCGAACCACGGTATATCGTTAGACTCCTACCTTAACCATTGACCTTATCACCCCAAACTCAATGGGGTTCTTCCTCTCTTGATAAGTAAGCATATATCCAAAATTGGTTTGAATAAGATACTTGAGTTATCATTCAGAAACCAATAATTACAGTCCATTCTTATCAGCTTTGACCTTGATCTTTGACCCCAAGGTCAATAGGATTATTTCTCTCTTGATAAGTGTATATCCAAATTTGGTTTGAATATGTTGAAAGGTACTTGAGTTATCATTTGGAAACCAATAATTACAGTCTATCTTTATCAGCTGTGACCTTGACTTTTAACATCAAAATCAACAGGGTTCTTCCCCTTTTGATAAGTAAGCATACATCCAAATTTTGTTTGAATATGTTGAAAGGTACTTGAGTTATCCTTTAGAAACCAATGTCAGCTGGACAGAAGGCCAGAGGGACAGAAGGAGGGACAAAGCAAACACTTAATGCCCCTTGCCACATCTGGCAGGGGCATAAAAACAATTCTAAGGACATTGAGAAAGTTGTTCATACCTAGTTTCATCAAAATACCTTCAGCAGTTCAGAGAAAGTTGAAAATGCTCAGATTTAACAAAAAGGCAATGGATAGATGAAAGGAAAGATGCATTGCTATGGTTGAAGCTCACTTGAACTAAAATGGATATATATATATATATGATTATAATTGTAAACCTTACCGTCATCTGACTCTGTGAGATCTACAACAACAGTAGCTCTTCCTGCAGCAGCATTGCTTTCCTGTCGTGATCCTCTTCGAAGCCTACAAAAATTATTTTAAAATTCTATAAAAAAAAACAAGAGGCCCAAGTGGGCCTATATCGCTCACCTGAGTACCTAGATTATCAGTCATGCATGAAGGAAGAATTCATTTATTTTTGCATTAATGTGACTAAGTCAACACAGATGTTGAAAATATGTCAAATTTTATTTCAGGCTAGAATAAAAAACAACACTTTTTTGCACATCCATTCAGGTGATTTTCATATTAAGCATTTCCTTTGTCTCTGCAAGAAGTCATTCAGGGCAACAAGTTAGTCATTTTCTTTAGGTGGGGCCTTTTGTTGACTGATATCAAGTCTGGGTCATGAACAACAATTGTTTCAAATATTGTCCAGATCTAACTTAAAATTGCCTAATATCATATGTTGAGTGTTGAGAAACATCTAAAAACTTATTTAGATGTGTAAAGAAATGAAAAAAAAATTTTGACCGCAGCTGGATTTGAACCGCTACTCTCCATATTTCAATTACCAAGTGGTATATGTACTATTGTAAGAACTGCTTTTTAGACATGGTGGCATTATCTGTTAACCAATTTGGATGAAATTTACCAAATTGATAGAGGACTTTTAGTACTTCATGTATTCCATGTTTCATTAAAATCTTTCATGTGGTATAACAGCAGAAGTGAAAAATGTGATTGAATTGTTCCTATACACCCTCATTTGGAAGTCTTAAAAAATTCACAGAAAATCCAAAAATTGAGATATTGACAAAATTTTTTCAAAGTAACAATCCTTACCATAATTATGATCACAATAGTCCATAAGAAATCATCATTATCAATTAACTAGGAAATATGACACTTTTTTCTGCATTGAATCACTAAGTCCAAAGAAATGTCGAAAAAAATTCTAAAATTTGATTTTGGAAGGGAACCAAAATGACAATACATCTTCACTCATCTAGATCATTTCTATGCATTCTGTTTGTCTCTGTATACAGCCCGTATGAAAAAGAATATTGTTAAACGAGGGAACTCTTTTTTAACCTACTCTTGACTATGGTGGCGCCACCTGTAAAGAGGTCTGGACGAAAACAACAGAATTTGAAGAGGATCATAAGTGACTTATTTCTACCAAGATTTATTAAAATCTTTCAAACAGTTTTGTAGAAAAAGTTGAAAATGTGAAAAATGGCCAAAACCGCCCTCCCCCCCCCCCCCCTTTTTTCTGGAAGTCTTAAACGTAAAATTCCTAATTTCATATGTTGAGTGTTGAGAAACATCCAAAAACTTATTTTGATGTGTAAAAAAAAAAAAAAATTTTTTGACCACAGCTGGATTTGAACCGTTACTCTCCATATTTCAATTACCAAGTGGTATATGTACCATTGTGAGACCTACTTTTAGACATGGTGGCATTATCTGTTAACCAATTTGGATGATCCGCACAAAAAAAAAAAACCTTTGAAAAGGACTATGAGTACTTGCATCCTACCCAGTTTTATCACAATCCTTCAAGTTGTTCTGTAGATCAAGTTGAAGATATGAAAAATTGTCCCCCCCCCCCTTTTCTTGGAAGTCTTAAAAAATTCATAAAAAATTCAAAAATCGAGATATTGAAAAAATTCCTTCGCACCAGCATTCCTTGCCATAGAAATGATTAAATGAAACCAAATGAATGCATCAATGTTTACTAAAAGAAAATAATAACTCTTTAATGCATTAAAATAACAAAGTCCAAAATAAAAATGAAAAAACTTCAAAAATTTGATTTCGGAATGGAACCAAAAATATCAACACTTCTTCCCATATGCCTCTAAATCATTCCTATGCAGTCGGTTTGTCGCTGTATGCACCCGATCTGAATAAGAAGTTTGTCAAAGGAGGGTACCCTCTGTGACCTACTTTTGTCTGTGGTGGTGCCACCTGTTCATGGATCCTGACAAAGATGACCACATTTGTCGGGGACCTTGAGTATTTGATGCATGCCAAGTTTCATTGAATTCCAGCAAGTAGTTCCGAAGAAAAAGTTCAAACTGTGAAATGTTTACACCAATTATCCCACCCCCCTTTTTCTTGAAAGTCTTAAAAAATTCATAAAAAATCCAAACCATAAAATATTGAAAAATTTTCTTCGCAGTAGTATTTCTTACCATCAAAATTATCAAATTAAACCAAATTAATGCATCAATGTTTACTAAAAGAAAAAAATACCTCTTTTCTGCATTAAAACTACCAAGTACAAAAAAACGTCAAAAATTTGATTTCGGAACGGAACCAAAAATAACAACACTTCTTCACACATCCCTCTAAATCATTCCTATGCATTCGGTTTGTCTCTGTATGCCCCCGGTCTGAAGAAGAAGTTTGTCAAAGGAGGGTACCCTCTTTGACCTACTTTTGCCTTTGGTGGCGCCACCTGTTGATGAATCCAGACGAAAAACAACAACACTTGTAGGGGACCATGAGTACTACATGCTTATCAAGTTTCATCAAATTCTGTTCAGTGGTTCTGGAGAAGAAGTCGAAAATGTGAAAAGTTAACGACGGACGACGGACGGACGCCGGACGGTGATTGATCACAATAGCTCACTTGAGCCTTTGGCTCAGGTGAGCTAAAAATAGTAGAAAACTTAGCCCCAGTTTTATAAATATTGTGTTGTTAAAAAGGTAATTTATATAAACCAGATGAATACCATACAAAAATATTTTATAGAAACCAGATGAATAAAATACCAAAATACTGCCTCCATCTCACTTTGCTAAGAAAGTTTATACATGTATTTATCCACTAGGCCACACTGGCTTGGCATAATCATGAAAACAAGAATTTTGATATGTGCACACTCTGATCTTACCTTGTATACCGGTATATAACCTTGGTTCAAGGTCATAACACACCTTTTTGTCATGGACAACAAATAGATGAAATATAATATCCCTTTAACACACAAGGGAACAGGAATTCTGATTTTTTGTGCACTGTGACCTTGACCTTGAAGATTTGACCTTGGTTGAATGTCATGACACACTCATGGGTCATGGACAACATTTGGGTGAATTATAATTTCCCTCCAACATATAGGAAGAAAATATTGCCCAAACTGGAATTCTAGTTATTTGTGCAGTGTGACCTTGACTTTGTAGATATGAACTTGGTTCAAGGTCATGATACACCCTTGGATCATGAACAATAATCGTGTAAAATATTATCTCCCACCAAATTAACTCATGGCTCAGACAAGATTCATGGACAGACAGATAGACAGACAGATGCCCAGTTTGAGGGGGATATAAATGCATATTATCAAATATATGTATAACTCAATCAATGTTGGTGACATTGATCAAATGAGCTTCACCGTTTGTTATCAGGCGGCACTTATGTACCATAAGCTCAGTGTGGAAAATTATTTTTTATGTCGTACAGACTGATACCATTTACTTCAGACATTGTCTATCAGTTGAACGTTAATCTTGCATACTGTGAGTTAGAGACAACGTTAAATGTTAGCAACCTTATGATGTGATAAGAACGTTTCATTATTCTTTGCGTCATTTTTGTGTGGATACATTTTATTTTCTCCCTTAACATTAGGACCGCAGTTAATGGTGCCTAAGTTCATTGAAAATTGAAACTGAAAGTACGGTCATACACACTTGATTAACTCTTATTCCCATTGTTATATTTGAGGAAGGACAGTAGGAAACAAATAGAGCAAGATGTGTTTGTGAAACAGAATGTAAACCCAACTGCAACAAAAGTCCAAATAAGGCAAATTTTGAATGCAGGTCAAAGGTCAAACTCAACACGGTCAAGGTCATGATGTCTATAAAGTATCTATCTCTCATGGTTCTAAAGTTAGGGTGAAGGTTTAAGATGACATCAGACAGATATACAGACAGACAAACAGACAGGTAAAAAACAATATGCCCCAATCTATCGATCCAAGGGTATAAAACAATTAGATTAAAAAAGTTACAATAATAACAATGAAATGTAATCAATTCAATAAATCTGATTGAGTCTTGACACACAAAGTCTAAAACACATTTATGGATTCCCTTCTAATTTTAATGAGGTAGGTCAGTCCTAACTACAATAATGTACCCTACCCTATTTGTAGCTATTTTGATGTTTTCAACTGTCCAATATCAATGAGTCTGATAGATGTACATTATTGTAGTTAAGGCAACACCTGGATAAAATTACCGCATAGTTTTATTTTCCCAGTTGATAACTTTGTGACATTTTAATGTATCATGAAATAATAACTGAATATCTCATTGAGATAGCACATGTAAAGAACTGTTGTATGTTTAATGGACCAATGATATATGTAATCACACTTCAAGTGCCTAGAAAAATGTACATGACTTGTAAAGTGAAAATTTTAAGAATAAGGAAATTTGTTGGCCAAGAAAGATACCTCTGAATAATCATCAATAATCAAAATGCTGTATCTCTTACAGATGCTTATATGTTTCTTTCATAGATGCTTACTGAAATTCTATCAAATCAATGAATAAATTTATATCTGTTTTATCCATCCCTCCTAACAAATGGGCCTATATTGCTTACCTGTACACAATTTGCTCATTCACAAACAATGATTGCTTGAAGAAACTGAGAGATACATACTGTATGTGTACTTATTTTAGCGGGATTCATATTTTAGCGCGATTAGCGCTGTCCAAAGTGCGCTAATTCATGACTACGCTAATATAAAGTACATGAAATGATAGAATTAAATGGGCATTTCAGTTTCAACTTTATAGATCTGTCTATCAAATAAGTATCAGGAACAAATTCATCATTTATTTTGATAAAGCATAAAGAGGACACAAGTAACAATTAAAGATGTTTGAATTACCGGACACTGTCGATATGATTATGACAAAACCAACGCAAGAATTATAATAACGTGGTTTGAAGTTTAGGAATTAATCCCCCGCTATGGATCCCCCGCAAAATCGCTTCTACAATACCGTCTATTACGTAATTATAGGCAAAGAGCAGTCAGCGATACAAATAATTTATCTTATATCAACTTAGGAAAACAATGGCTTCGTCCGTAAAACATAAAAATGGCATTTTGTTTTCTATATGTCTTTCTTTTAAAAAAATTAATACTTATCATTATAACTAGATGTTGTGCTTTCAATGATATGGTAGGTTATTGGATAAACATGAATAAAATGAGGTTGTATTTGATTCACTGCATATACTGTGAGTAAGGTAATTGACCTGACGCTTGTCATCCAAGCCAATCAACAGTTTAACAACTCCAGGTACATGTACTCGTTAATTTTGTCCAATGGCAAACGTGTCATACCAGCCGATTCGATAGTCGCACGTCTGGCATATATTTCAATTCCTCGTAAGATACTTAAACGCATTATTTTATACCCAAAAACAGTTTTGAATGCGCTGATTTAATGGATAAATTGCGCTAATCGAACATGACAAATGCGCTAATTCATGACTACGCTTAAATATTGCCGACCCCTTTTTCGAGCATTTTGCACTAAAATTTGATTGCGCTAATATATGTACACGTACAGTATATTCCCTTGCATAATGTTTTTGACAAATTACAAAAGACTGTAAACTTGCTTCTCTACTTTGAAAAAATTAAAACAAAAACACAAAACTAGAGCACCACTAAATGGGTGCATGATACACTTGTTTAATGGCATTATTCCTACACCAGGGGCCAAACCAAATATTAAAACCCAGGTGCACAACTTCAAAGTTAGACCTTTTCATATACACAACCAAATTATCTGCTTATTAAATTATGTACCTTTCCTTGATAAAGAGGAAAAGGGCAGATGAGATATTTTTCATCCCATCCTCTTTCCCTACCCCAGAGGCTAAACACCCAGTTTGAAACCCAGGTCCACAACTTCATGTCAATTCTTTCATATGCCACCATCAAATCATCTGCATTTTATACGATAAAGGAGAAGATGGGTAGATAATTTTCCTTTGAATGTTGAATGCCCCCCCCCCTGCATACTTTTCCCTGCCCCAAAGGCTAGACCTCACATTAAAATCCATGTGCACAACTTCAAGTAACAGACTTTCAACACCACAACCAAATCATCCACTTCTGTCTTGGTTAGGGAAAAGAAGCATTTTTTTTACCCCCCCCCCACCCAATCTTTACCTGCCCAAGGGGCCAGACCAAGAATTAAACCCAGGTGAGCAATTTCAAGCGAAACCCTAGCATACACTACCACCAAATCATCTTAATCTGCATCTTGGTTGAGTAGAAACAGTGCTGACAAATTGTTTAATTTTTTTTTAAACCAGCCCATTTTCCCTACCCCTGGGGCCAGACTCCAGTTTAAAATCCACAAGCCTGTTTTACTAAATACCTACAACAAACTATTTCATAACACTGTAAATGTAGATATTTGCAGAAATGACAAATTTTCTACTTGAAGTTTGTCTGTTTTTCATGAAAACGGTATTTCTTTTAGAGTATTAAAGAAAAACTTTAATTCAAGTGTACAATACGTACGATTTATAACAGGCTTGAGTCCACAAAGTTCTGTGAAATATTATTCATATCCATGCAAGGTTAAAAAATATGGCCTGGACAAAGATTTATCCATCATATGCATTGTGACCTTGACCATGCAGATATGACCTTGAGTCAGGTCATGACACATCCTTGGGTCCTGGGCAATAATTCTGTGAAATATTCAAATGGCCAGCTTTGCACAGCGGGCGTTGATTGGTCCAACTGTATGCAAAGAACGTACTAAGTGCAATTAACTTTTCAAAATAGACTGACATTTCAAACTTTACCTGAGTCAAACTGCTTTGGCATTTAATTCATATGCGAAATCACGATTGTGGACCCTGAAATTTTATTAATAATGGTCTAGCATAACAATTTGACAGTTTTAGACCCAGATTTGACATTAACTTTTGAGAAAGGTAGTCCAGTTGGACAAACTCAAGGAAATTATAGCCGTCAAATTTCTAATCCAGGTGGTCCATTTCAGCATCATGTAGTTGAAGTTACTCAGGTCCAGATACTAGACTGAGTATTACATGTTATAAGAGACTACAAATGTTTTAATAAGAAATAATCATTACAAATATGTGGTATTTGACTAAATAGCTGCAATGCAGCATGTAAGACAAGTTTGCATGCAACCTCATCACACCACAGAAGATTTGGTATGCATACCGATAAAGTGTTAATTTCACAACATACACATTATAGTTTAATAACAAATAATCATAAGAAGATTGTAGTAACTAGCATTATACATTATATCTATTCAATAAATATCTACTCTATAAATATTTTTTCATTATAATATGGCAACCATGAAAGTCACTCAGGTGTTTTATTTTACAAGAGGTAAAGCGTGAGGAACAGAGAGTCAGAAAGAGGTAAAGCGTGAGGAACAGAGAGTCAGAAAGAGACTCTGTGATGGAATGTGAGAGCAAAAGTGAGAGTGAATGTGATCAGGATGAAAGAGAGAATGAGTAGGGCTGCAACAATACCCTTAGCCCACGATATGATACGTATCACAATTTTTACTCACGATACGATTCATATCACGATACTTTATTTTTAATGTAGAAATAAAGACATTTTTTTTAATTTGTCAAACATTTTAATAAAACAATTTAAACTACAACAAATTAAGATGAAATCATCATAAAACAAGTTAAACAACAACAAATTAATATCAAATCATTATAAAACAAGTTAAACTACAACAAATTAATGCTTTGAGATCTAGCAAAATTATTATCTGTGATGCGCTTTCCCTTTCAGCCGCCGCCATGTTGATTTTTTATCAAGTAACTATAAATGCCGAAATGAACCGTAAAGCTTCGATACGGACAGGAGCTGGATCGTGTATCGAACCATTGTCGTGAATCACGGTATATCGTGAACCACGGTGAATCGTTGCAGCCCTAAGAATGAGGGAATGATTAAAGAATTTGTATATATAAAATTAAAAGAGAAAATGAAATCTTAATAAAGTGTATTAAAAGAAAACTAGAAGAGTGTGTCTGCCCTTGACAGTGGCAAAACTCATAGCGCATAATATAGCATAAATTATATGATTTGACTTGACTTTTAATACGTCAAAATGCCTGAGCTTGCAGCTAAGGTAATGAACTATAATTGCCAGAGAACTAATATTTTCAAGAAATTTTCTATGTTCAAGGGCAATTACTCCGTGAAAAATTACCACATCCATATTCGAACTTGACCTGCATTTTTCCTTGATTCATTTATATAACCACTATCAAATTAATTCATCACACCTTCACCAAGAAAATGAGTGGAAACTGTCATTTTTAAGAAATTTTCTATGTTCAAGGGCAATAACTCTGTCAAAACTTAACTTACCACACCCATATTCATTTTCGACCTGTGTTTTCCCTTGATAAATCTATATACCCAATACAAATTTAATCCATTTAACCTTCACCAAGAAATTGAGCAGAAACTGCCTTTTTAAAAAAATTTTTCGATGTTCAAGGGTAATAACTGTCAAAAATTACAGGACCACACCCATATTCGAACTTGACCTGCATCTTCCCTTGACATGTCTGAATACCCAATATCAATTTTATCCATCAAACCTTCACTGACAAAATGAGTGGAAACTCAATCATGACAGAAGGACAGAATGACAGAATGATGGAAAAAGGGGACAGAATGATGGAACAAGGTAACACTATATGCCCCCGGCCATTTCATTGCAGGGACATAAAAATTAAACTTTATTTAAATGTCACAGCAGCAGTTGCGATAATTTTTCTTGAATTCTGGTTCGGATTGACAGATTTTCATTTGGACTGACAGGCATGTGATTCCATCAGTCCAAATGTTTGACAAAATCTGAAAGTTTTCAGCATCTCTGAGCTGCCAATAATATGAAAGTGTGACTACCGGACACGGACACCGGACACCTATGTGCCGCTTTGCTCTGCAGGCGACATAAAAATGAACCGATTGACAACATCATGACACTGGTTGATTATGATATAGATGATATTAGAATATCATCTACTTATAATAGGACATGCTCAAATGTTACTTTATTTCAGATATCTCGTATATATGACAGTCGCTTTTGATAGTTTCTCTTTGAATTGTCTTGACATATTGATGCACAGTTGTTTTGTTCATAAAGACCCGTAATACTAATTGCTGAATAATAGACACTGATCTTATGTGTGTCAATTGTTTGATAGCATTCACAGTAAAATGATTCAGATATGAAAAAAATTGCATTGACTCAAAGGTAAACCCATCCGGTCGGGTTACTAGATAAATTTTTACCCATCCACTGCCCTTTTTTTCTAGACGATGCCGGTCGGATGTGCCTTAATGTCAAAGCCTGTACACAGAAAATGACAGACAGTTGACCGCTGACGACAGATGCATTACAATGTATAAAATAAAAAGCATTTGTGCAATGCTTTAACGGGCATGGCAGACAGGCAGTCACAGAAACTAAAGGTTTTGCATAGATGTCTTTACTGAAGACTTATACTTTTCTCAAACCTGACCCGACTTAACCTTCTTAACAGGACATCATCCCTGGGGTAAAGCATAACTCCAAGTAGAAAGGCCATAAAGGCATCGAGCAGGATAGATTATCAAGCCGTTTAAAGTGCAAGTGGGACAATGAGCAACTATGTTGATTAATTTCTTTAAATTTACTATGACTGGATGCATGTGACAACAAAGGTGTGATAGTAGGTCTCCGGACATTTGTACTGGCAAGCTAAACACTAGAGCTGTCCTAACTGGACAAATACCTCACGTGGCAAAAAAGTTGAACATGCAATAATTCAGGAAGCTGAACATTTAGTCTAGCCAAAATCCAATCATACATGAGTTTAGTCACCAAAGAAACAGCGACCTTGAACTATGCCATACCCTTAGGTCATGGGCAACAATCCTGTGAAATATTATCCAAATCTATTTACCCAATAAAAAGATATTGCCTGGACAGGATCTTTAACACCAAGTACACAGTGACCTTGATTGCTGACCTTCGGTCAAGGTCATGACACAGCCTTGGGTCATGGGCAATAATCCTGTGAGATATTATCCAAATCTATTGACCAAATAAAAAGATATGACCCGGACACGATTTAATAACCAAGTCCACATTGAACTTGACCTTTGAACTTGGGTCAAGGCCATGACACACCCTTGGGCGATGGGCAACAGTCCTGTGAAATATTATCTAAATCCATCAACCCCATATAAAGATATGACCCGGATAGTATTTTAACAACCAAGTCCACAGTAACCTCCACCTTTGACCTTTGACCTTGGGTCAAGGTCATGACACATTCTTAAGCAATGGGCAACACCTAATTCATCCATCCAGTAAAAAGATATGGTCCGGACAGGACTTTTACAACCAAGTCCACATTGACCTTGACATTGGGTTAAGGTCATAACACATCCTTAGTTCATGGGCAACAATCCTGTGAAATATTATCCAAATCTAGAGACCAAATAAAAAGTTATGTTCCGAACACAAAGAGGCCCAGGTTTTACTATCAAAGAGGTCTTAAGCCAAGGTCAAGGTCACAGTGACCAAATTTTGATACATGACACATCCCGTTCCCATGAGATATTCACATACCAAGTTTGATCATCCTGAGTCCTATGCTACATAAGTTATCAAGCGGACACGAATCTGGATGCACGGACAGACGAACATGGTGATTCCTATATTGCCCCCCACCCCCAAAATTCCTTGGCGGGGGGATCACGATATATATTTCCATGTCCTTGAAATTTGGAATCCCAAGTCTATAGAGTACATCAACGACTCTGGTGCAGTAACTCTCGTTACAACGGCCATGTCTGTATTTCTGAATTTTGTCGTTTAAACAAATTTAAAATTGCTGATATACAGTCAAACCTCGTTATCTCGAAGTCGGAGGGACCGTGGAAAATACTTCGAGATATCCGTAGTTCGAGATATCCAAATTTCGAGTTTAGGACCACAAATCTTGCAGTTGTTAATGTACGCCGGTTCATTTGACATTTGTGATTATTATAGTAGATGTATGAGATATACATGTATTTATCAATAAATACGCATGAAGATGTGCATATTGTATTGTTCCTAAATAATTAATCTAAATCTCATCATACCTTTTATATTTTATGAATATATAGAGAATATACTCCAAAACTAAAAACGTCATGTTTCCTTTTCAGTAACATCGTAATTTAAATCCAATACTGGATATAACGGTTGTATACTATACCTAAAACCGAGGTCGGGCTAACACGTAAGACAAGATAAAGACACACGTCATAATTTGATTTAGTTACTATTATTTTGCATAAAAATACATAGACATACACACGGATTGGAAATAGTAATAATTAATGAACAGTGTAAAGAAATTTCTTTAAACGCAGGTATGAAAAAGCACTAATTACAGTTAATGTTAATTATCTAATTTTGTGTCGAGTTTAATAAGCTATCATCATTTTTTTGGTATAAATAACAGGGTACGCACGGACACAATTGATTATGTAATTACTGCGGCTTTGTACACTGACACGGTCAATTGATCACACCACGCGAGCGGACTGTCATTTAGGGTAAACGCGCGGGGAATATTGTCAATAAGAAGCCAACTTCGAGATAAACCGGGTAAATCAGAACGTCGGGACTTGAAAATGTATTCGAGATAAGCATGGTATTCGACATATCAGTGTTCGACACATCCGGGGTGAATTTAATCATAATATGAAGGATTTTTTTCGGGACCGACGTTTGACTTCGACATATCCCGGGTATTCGAGATATCAGTGTTCGAGATATCGAAGTTTGACTGTATATAAATTGCTGCTATTTCGTATAAAATGATATAAATAAAAAATTTTAATTAATAAACTTGGAGACAACTCCAATATTTTTCTGTTGTATATTGACATGCCGACTTTAAATAAAGCTTATCTATCTATCTATCTATCTCTAATTACGGTCATTACCGAACTCTATTGTGTTCTGTTTAATTTATATGGTACAGTGTATGTAATGTATAAAATATTTACGAAGAAATACTGAGTCTAGAATAAACATATTCCAGTTGCTGCGTAATTAGTGATTTATTATTTCAAATGAAGCCATAAGTACAGGTAAACTTTAAAGGCATGTGCATTGTAACAAAGCAAATAACAGACTAAACCACGTGCCGGATATTTGGTGCGGTCAGCCATGAAATCCCTTGCCGATAGTTCCTAGATTGGCAGTTAAGGTAGTCTGCAGGTGTATAGAATTTCAATTGGTGTGAAAATGTACACTTGTTCCGTGCTGCCGATGCCAGAAGGCGAATATGCCGGTATAAAGAACACAAATAAGAGCATGTACTTTTATTACGGGCAGATTTCTGCCGATTTCGGAATATGCAGTTATTTCGAGTGACGTTGTAAAGAGAGTTGACTGTATATACCATTGAGGTTCATTAACAACAAATAAAGCAAATGCAGTTCAAACTTTCAAAATTCAATTCATTGCTGTATCTACAGTTGCATACTCATAACTACGCGCACAGTTCACAAATCGATCTTTAATGAAAACATGACATCATGACTATCCTTACGCCCCAATATCTCAGTTTATAAACAACATTCGGAACAATCTCCCCTTTTACATGAAAAAGGTCGAGGATATCCGAAAGCATAAACGTCGAATTTGACCCTTGGTTAAGGTCAAATCTTGTATATACCTTCGCATTATTTAATCATGAATCACAATGTTTATGTATGTCATTTACGTCACATTGCATATTAAATATTTCTACGAATAAATGTTTCAAGGCAATAGAAGACAATCAGGAAGTATAATTGCATTTCTAGAATCTAATATGAGCATGTAAAAGAAAGTACTATTTTCTTTCGCGAATGAGATTTGGCCAGGAAATGCGGTGAAGAGGTAAAATTTTATGATTGCTATAGGCTCTCAATCATGCTTCGCATGCTCGATGCCTAAAAACCCTCAACTTGATGAATAACGACTGGACAGGATTACTTGTATAAACCTTTGCTGGGAGAAAAGTGTATAGAATACACAGAGATTAACAGATATTGAACACTTACCTTGTAGGCTCTATTCTAACCACTTCTACATCACTGTCAATACCACTCTCTGAACTAGATAAGTGGACATCTGGAATAGGTGACTCAGACCTCTCCCTACCCTCTGCTTCTTCACGATATGAGGGTAAATCTCGATCATACTGAGTCAAGTCTATACTTCCATCAGTCTCAAAGGTCCCCATGCTTATGTTACAATCACATTCACTTGATCTCGACAGTGAACAGGTCTGTAAGTGGAAGTTACTGAACTCTGTGACTTGAGAAGTATTGTCCTGATTTTGCATAGGCAGTTTATTTTTCTTATTTGTTCTGTGAGGAATTTCTGGACTTTCTAGCTCCATCTGCGGAGCAGTGTCATTCACAGATTCATTTAATTCCCCTGATATGAAAGGATCATGGTTTTCTTCAATAAGAATACTGGACACACCATTATTTACCATGGAATCTTCGTCATTTCTGCATGTGCCTGATCTATTTCTACAAGACCGAAATGATCTGGATGCAGCAATTGCAGCTGTTTTGGAACGTGTTTGATATGCATTTAAAGAGTTCTTAACACCATTTACTGTTTCAGTCCTTTCTGTTCTTGGCCCTTTTGGTACTTGTCGAGGACGAACAGAACTCTCTGCTCCTGGGTAAGTCTCTGGCCGGGTAAAGGCACTAGTAAAACTCCCCAATCTAAACGGGGGCTCCAAAGAAGCAGGTGCTTCATGCATTCTCTCCCTTGTATTGGGATCTACAGCAACACAAGACAAAGATGACGGAGGAGGAGGGGGTGAATTTCTCAACCGGCGAATCTCCATTATGTCTGAATCATCTACACTCTGTATGTAACGTCTTGAAGGATATCCCAAAGCAGGAATTCTGTTTCTTGATTCTCTGTGATATGTTGGGTTCCTTCCACGGGAATCACCATGATGTGTAGAACCTCTATTTCTAGAATCTCCTTGATGATATGAAGAAGAGACATGAGGTGGCAAGTTAAAGAGAGCATATGGATTTTCAGCATCATACATATTGTATGGGAGTTCTTCATCCCAGGAATGCAGATGTGAACTAGAATGACTTCCATGTCGGTGAGAAGGATGTTGTGATACAGACAGCTTTTGTTGAGGGACTGCAATGATAAATAATCGTTATGGTCTTTTTTGTAATATTCTGAAGTCATATTAAAGTCAACTATTTTTTGAAGTGAAAACATAAAATTAACTGTATTTGTGAAATTAATCTGGAGTTTTTTTTAGAATCAGTGCTTTTTCTCACCATTATGGAAACTTGACCCATCGTGCTGTAATTGGAAAATCTGCGGTATTTTTCACAAAATTGGGAATCTTTTTAGCAAAATACGTTAAGATGAAGTTGTTACCACTTGTTTTTTAGGAAGAGATCTAATTGTATTCAGAATTTCTCATTCACACTCTTGTAAATTGCACCTAGTACCTGAAGATGAAGAGAGTGATGACAAGACTGCCTGTTTAATCACATCGTTTATGATGTAATCATTGTGTCAATAATTAGTGTTTTGCCATCTCGATTTTGCAATGTTTTGATACAATAATAAGTTATGTGACATTACTATATGATGTCCATACTTTCACTTAAGTATGGAAACTGATTACACTTTATGCTTGACCTTTTACTGGTTTACACAGGCTGGTACTTGGTCCCGGTTTCCTTCTTTACAATGGCGTCACCTTGAAATCGTGACATCATAGCTTTTCAAGCTCTTACATGTAAGGAGGACTATTGTTTATGTTTGTTTCTTTCAACCACATGCTGTGAAATTGCGAGTAGACTCTATCATCATACCTAAAAAAATTTTTCAGATTACACATTTACTGATTTTTTTTTTATCCTTGTTCATGATTGAGAATTTCTGGTTAAAAATTGGAGAACAAGAAAGTTGCTCAAAATTGCAATCTGCCCAGTTGCAATACGTTTCCATACCCTGGACTATATCTTTTCTCACTATGACCTTGACCTTTGATCTTTTGATCCCGAAATCAATAGGGTACATCCTCATTTGATGGGAGGTTTGTGTGTGAAGCTTCATTACTATACCTAAATAGTTGTAGGAGTTAGAGACTGACAAGCAATTGCTGAGATCCGCCAACCACCCCACATCAATTGAAAAGCCAAGTTTTGCAACTCAGCTAAAACGGATACAATTTGCAATGGGAAATACAGCTGAATAATACCTATAAATTAAGTGGAAACAAAGCCCTATGAATTATCAATTACTTTACATAAGATATTTTTGCCTTGAAAGGAAAAGGGATACTTTTATGGCATCTAAATATATTCATTTCAATTACTTACCATTAAAGAATGAATACTTAATCATATTTTATGGCAATTTTAATGATTAAACATTTCAATTGACATCAGTGCACAAAAACAATAAGAAGAAAACATCAAAGACAGTACAATACAAACTAATACAAAGCGGAAGCCATTAACATTCAGACGTCTTATTTGAAGCTGATTAGCTATGGGAAGCTTCATCACTTTATGACAGATACATCAAGACAAATGCAAAATCAGTCGGGTGTTCAGAGATGAGTGAAATCAGTCAGGAAGATCTCATCAATGTCTACAAAGCTACCATGTTTGAAATGTTTATATTAAAGGTATGCAAGAAAGTACACACAAAAAATCAATGTCAAGATCATCAAATTTTACATGTTATGAAAACTCATTGATAACTACAAACCTACTAAGTTCGAGTTTGACATAGGTATCATTAAATCAAGGGTATCAAGATAGGTATCATATGAAAGGACTTAAAAGTCCTCAAGGTCGGAATTGCATGGTCAAGTACATCAAAGGTAATAAAGTCGTGATCCTCCAAGAGATCACACACCAAGCGTGTAATGTTTAGGATCAGTATTGACAAAAATACTGTCTGCGTTGAACAGAACAAACAAAAGCAATGAACGACTTGATGCATTGCCTTCGGGCTTTCACCCATTCACACATAAAGAATTAATGTACAATGACACTAAATTTCATTTAAAAACTCCAAGCACATCCCGAGATATACGAGTCAAATCCGCATGGCCATGGGCCCAGCTAAGCATCCGATCGTATGGGGAAAGACGGTCCATTTTGGAATTGCAACACATGTCACGTTTAAAGCATATTTGACTTGAATTCTTTGCCTGAAATCGCAAATCAAAGTCAATCGCCTTTTCATTTGCCGATTTTGTCAAACAAATCCGCTATCATTTTCTCTTATCACTTTTGACCTTGACAATAGTATGAAATTAGCAATCTGGACAAAGTCTCCTGCTGTACATGTACATTTGGGGGAAACGACGTCTACACATGTTTAAATAACTGGCTATTTTTAGTAGCATTACACATCAACAACTACCAAGATGTTTGTTTATCGTTGTGACGAGAAGAATGTAGAGTACTTCGAATTCCACTGCTACAAAAAGAAGCGATATTCTGAAGTTTTATTAAATATAATACAACGAATACTAGTACGGACTAGTAGTGTACTTCATATTACAGCACAGCTACACAATAATGTCAATCGTACTTTTTCAGGACTTTCTGTCGAGTATTTGGAAAGACTGCATGTCCTCCAGCGCATGAATATAACTCGTGTAAATCGATGGTATAACAGCACATCTATTTTCTCATCTGATCAAATTAATCTTGCATTGACTCGTACAATATGAATTATAAAATCTAATCACGCTTTTTCTAAATATCGAAACACTATTTATACACGAGGACGTATTTCAGCTTTCCACGCGTTCCCCACAGCTTATTTTAATGACTACAGTCTGGAATTGCTTACGCCATTCCGACCAAAAATCAAGGCAAACATGAAATCAGCCTGTGTTCACTGGAGCATGAAATCAAGGTCAAGGTCATCAAATTTCACATCTGATGGAAAGAACTCATCAATGTCTACAAACCAACCAACGTAGGTATCATTAATGGTAAGCAACAATTCAAGATAAATGCAAAATCAATCTCTGTTCACTGAAGCACAATATTAAGGTCAACAAGGTTATTAAATTTTGAGTCAGTAGAAAAAAAACTGTCCATGTCTACAACTTAACCACACCTGACGCAAGTATCATTAATGGTCTGCAAAAATAAAGGTAAATGCAAAATGTGTTGACTGAAGCGAGGAATCAAGGTTAAGGTCACTAAGTTTCTCGTCAGTGTCTAAAAACATACCAAGTTTCACTCAGGTATCTTTTATGTTGTGCAAGAGATCAAAATAAATGCTAAAACAGTCTGTGTTTACACATGCATAAATTTGAGGTCAACTCATCAAATTGTATGAAAGAACTTGTCAATGTCTACAAATTAACTAAGTTTTTCATAGTGTCATTAATGTTATGCAAGAAATCAAGCTTGATGTAAATTGCTCAGACCTGGATGGATGGACAAAGCCTGGACTTGCTTTGCATAATATTCAGTTTAAGATCACCAAATTTTGTGTCAGTCCAGAAGAACGTATCAATGTGTACAAACCCACCAAGTTTGACAAAGGTATCTTTAATGATATGCAAGAGATAAAGCTAAATGGAAATTTGTTGATGCTGGACGAATGGACTGACATTGTCAATTCACAGAATGGATTTGCTTTGCAATCTGGTAAAAAATAATGACTCATTATCAATTTATACCAATCTGGATTTTACTATAATTCATCTTGGATGATAGCTCTTATTACATTATCAAATTAAATTAATATATATGACAAAATTCCATCTGATTAAAACCAAATCCCTACTTCGCTCATCGTTTCTGATACCTCTATCGCAACTTATCAGTAAATGGAAGTGAATTAGAGATCTGATTTCAATAAGATTGGACAAAATTAAAGATATCCAAGATTGGTAACAATGATGTGGATTATTTGGAAGATCTATTGAAATATGAAAGGTACACGAACTTGAGAGGTGCTCTACACAATTCAAAATTGTTATAATACTAAATATCTGAGCTAAGACTTTTGTTCATGTGATACCGGTATCTATGGCAATAAACAGAGAATCAGTTGTATAAGTGTTGACAAGTTACCTCTCGTGTCCTCCATCTCTTCACTTTCATCAGATGATGAACACATGTCTACCACTGATGCTCCTTGCCATGGAGTGGAAGACGAATCATGTGACAGGTGTGAAAGATGACCCATGTATGAGCGGAAGTTGTCTGAAATGTTGTTATCTACTGCATGATTGCTAGCTATGACGGGAAATTCATGTGGACTTTCATCTGCAAAAAATTATATATTTAAAGAGTTTTATTCAAATATAGTCTTTTATGTAAGATGTCATTCAGAAGATTCCAGAGACTTTAGCTTCATTTTATGTTTTATTAAGATGCCATTGTCCTTCACTCCACCAAATTTGTCAAGTTTCTGTCCATTTAAAAAGGTTAATAGACTACCATTACCTTACCAATGTCATTTAATGTGATTTAAGGTGTCACAACCAAACAAAGCATGTACAGCTAACAAATGGGGAACAATAACTGCATTATCAATTCCATCAGTAGATCACAAAATGAGAAAGTACTTATAATGAAACAAGATGAATTCATTAATATCATCATATGTCATTTCTATGTTTTAGTCTGTTGCAAGGCAGCATTCACAACTTTCTTGGGAATGATGATATGTTATCTGCTCTACTGATGAAATTTCCAAAAGAAATCTCCACTGGAACTTCACTAAAACCTGTGATCTGTAAGTTATACCTGAAACCTCTCATGCTTGCAGCAATGATCACTGTATTCTCTTTCATAATCTAACAAATAATGTCAATCACTTGGACTTTACTTTCTGAGCAGTCAGGACAGTCAGTTGATGTGATGGTCATCTGTAGTGTGGGACAGGGACAGTTTTTTCCTGTATTCAATGTATTCAATCAATCAAACATGTACACAGCCTGTACCTGATACAAACATTAAACTTTTCTAACCAACTATCACTGTTACTACACCTGAAGATAAGGTTCTATTCAAAACCATCAGACCAAGAACTCCTATCAAATGGACATTTGTCTGCTCTCTATATCAACTGCATCATCAATTATAACTGAATCTGGACAATTTCTACCAGAGGTAATATTAATGATATTGCTGTCATCTTGATTTCTTGGGTTAGAGAACTGATGCATTTGTCTGGTGTAGGTCAGTGGATGAGGTGCTCAGCCTGTGACCGAGTTCTCCCAGTATCACCTTCCACTATGGGCATGCTAGTGTTCTGTCATTTGGGCTAGACAGTGAAAACTGAGGTTCTATGTCGCAGTAGGCATAGCAAATAAAAGATCATCACTCATTGCTTTGAATAAGTCCATGGCAAAGGTTTAAATTTTCATGCAATGTATCAGACAGATGCCCTCGCCATACAAATGAAACTAGAGCTGTCTTAATGGGACAAATACCAACATCCCCCCCCAAAGGCAACAAAGTTGAAACATACAAAAATTCATCCAAAGATATGTCACTGATACAAGTGCAATGGATGTCCCACTAGTACATTTTGTGACACTTGCTTTGTTAAACTTCTTTATTCAACAGACAGACAGATGAATTAGTGATTTCTATATATCCCTTCAAGAGGTTTCTGATTTCAGCTTGAACTGTGACTTGGCAGTAGTGATAAGACAGTAAGGAAGAGTAATCAGAAGACAACAAAGCTTGATAGGAAGCTGAATGTTTGATGCTTATTAAGGGTCTTGTCACAAGAAATTTACCTGTGGATTATAGACTTCTTACCAAAAATAGATCAAATAAGAGGTACAGGTAAACTTTGTTATCTCGACATGGGATATTTTGACAACCAGGCTTGTCTCGACATCAATCGTCGGTCCCAACTTTTTTTCTACATAATCTGATTAAATTTTGCCCAGATATCTCGACATCTCCTATGTCGACTACCCTGCTTATCTCGACTTCATTTTGCAGTACCGTAAGTAAAATTTACCTGGTTTATCTCGACAATGGCTTCTTATTAGCGATTATTAACAGTGATCATTATGTGACACACGTACGTTGTAATTACTTGACCGTAACAACCTGTGCATTTATGGCTTGGCTTATAATCATAAGTGTGTAAGCTGTTAAAATTAATTCACCTTAATGATAAAATTGAATGATGTTTACAGATAACAATCAATGAAATGTTCATTTAATGATGAAATTGGTGATTAATTGGTGATTGGCTATGCGCAAACTTCAAATACTTTTATAAAGCTTTAAAAACTTTAAAAGAGTGTTCATTCCAAGTTTGTCATCAAAATCATCTATGCGATGTCACAGACAGTTTCTCCTACTCTGTTGTCTTTAGAAAATCCCTGTGCTAATGGCCAGGTAAATTCAAACAGTCAAGTAAAATGTAAACCCAAAGTTCATTCTATCAAGACAAAGTATCTTATTAATTGTAAATAAAACATAGTGATTCATTATACATGTAACATGTGAATAAAACAATCGTTAACAGTAATCTGTCTTATGTTTGTGTTACTGCTATGCTATTATGTGGCTACATTTATATTCTAACCAGCGATTATCAAAACCAACTTCAACACGTAACACTTTTCTTTTTTTACACTCAGTTTGGATATCTCGACCTACCGACATCTTGATATATATCTATTGGTCCCTATGATGTCGAGATATCAAAGTCTGACTGTATAATGAATAAAAAAATAAAACTCCAGACAAGTTCATGTCAATGGATAGCACCAAGTCCCAAAAATGAAATAAATGCACTATGTCCTCAAAATGGCAAAAACACCCAAAATGTTGAAAAACAACTCCTAAGAGATGAAAATGGGAGGTGCACCCCCTTATGTAATAATACTGCTAAATCTATAATTTCACTGCAATCTGTGGGCAGGTTAAATGACGATATCACTTCCCACAATATTTAATCTATGCCGAAGTTTTGAATAAAAGTGAAACATACAAAAATAAATTTTAATTTATTTTCTCATTTGTTTCTACTTTTTTATGTCGCACCAAATTTAGAATTAATCATTTCTCTGATGACGTCATGTGTGTTACATGTATGCTTAACATGGAAATTTCAATCTATATAACGGCCACATTGAAGTATTGAGCATCTTCTATGTGCTGACTTTCACTGACCCCCTTTATTGTTTCATTGGACCACAAAACATCAACAACCTAGTGGTGGGTATCAAACCAAGGACCTCTTTCCCATTATACTCTTGCACAAAATCAAATTTTAATCATTACTTCTATGGATCACACTGTCCAATACTTCTTCTAATTTTCACTTGAATCAACAGATATTGGATAATCATTCTGTTTTATTACCCCTATGTTATGCACGAAGTGTTTCATAGGTGGCTTTCAACACTATTGGGCAAGAAGCCACTAATTTGAACAATTTAAATGACTTCTAGTGCTTTTGAATATAAAATTGCTGGATTTGATGTTTGGGACTGTGATGCATAAAATAGGTGGGGAACAAATATTTCTGGATTAAGGGAACATCACTGTATATAGATACAAACTGGCAGTTGGCTTATGTGCTGTTGTTCAGATGACATTTAAAAATAGAGATTCCTTGTGTTTCAATTAATGTCGACAAAAAGGGATCCTGCAATGTTTCGGTGGGTTAGATGCATACTGGTTGATCAAAACCTATGTAAAATGCATCAAGCTCATGCCCTAACAGGATAAATTCTTTACAATTAGGGTGACAAACAAGAGGCCAAAGTGGGCCCATATCGCTCACCTGAGTATCTAGATGATCAGTCATGCAGGAAGGAAGAATTCATTTATTTTCGCATTACTGTGACTAAGTCAACACAAATGTTGAAAATATGTCAAATTTTATTTCAGACTAGAATAAAAAACAACACTTTTTTGCACATCCATTCAGGTGATTTTGATATTAAGCATTTGCTTTGTCTCTGCAAGATGTCATTCAGGGCAACAAGTTAGTCATTTTCTTTAGGTGGGGCCTTTTGTTGACTGATTTCAAGTCTGGGTCATGAACAACAATTGTTTCAAATATTGTCCAGATCTAACTTAAAATTGCCTAATTTCATATGTTGAGTGTTGAGAAACATCTAAAAACTTATTTAGATGTGTAAAGAAATGAAAAAAAAAATTTCTGACCACAGCTGAATTTGAACCACTACTCTCCATATTTCAATTACCAAGTGGTATATGTACTATTGTGAGACCAACTTTTTAAACATGGGTGGCATTATCTGTTAACCAATTTGGATGAAATTTACCAAATTGATAGAGGACCTATAGTACTTCATGTATTCCATGTTTCATCAAAATCTTTCATGTGGTATAACAGCAGAAGTTAAAAATGTGATTGAATTGTTCCTATACACCCTCATTTGGAAGTCTTAAAAAATTCATAGAACATCCAAGAATTGAGATACTGACAAAGTTCTTTCAAAGTAACATTCCTTACCATAATTATGATCTCATTAGTCCATAAGAAATCATCATTATCAATTAACTAGGAAATATGACACTTTTCTGCATTGAAATCATCAAGTCCAAACAAATGTTGAAAAAACATTCTAAAATTTGATTTTGGAAGGGAACCAAAATGACAATACGTCTTCACTCATCCCTCTAGGTCATTTCTATGCATTCTGTTTGTCTCTGTATGCAGCCCGTATGAAAAAGAATATTGTCAAAGGAAGGTACTCTTTTGTGACCTACTTTTGACTATGGTGGTGCCACCTGTAAAGAGGTCTGGACGAAAACAACAGAATTTGAAGAACTAGAGCTCACATGAGCCTTTGGCTCAGGTGAGCTAAAAAGATGTGTTGTTATGCCATGAATGCTCCACCAGCAAACAAAGTTTCAAACAATTTTTGGGTCAATGGAGTATAACTCCATCAAAAATTATTCCACGGTCACCAAATAAATACTTGACCTAGATATTATCATGATGTATCTATATACATGTACCAAATTTCAAGTCAATATGTACATTCATTGCAAAGGCAGAGGACAGAAACTGGCATAACTCTATCAAAAAATATTTGAAAGTAAGGAAATCAGAACTTGAACTAGATTATTTTGTGATGTATCAGTTTACTGAATTTCAGATCAATATGCATCCCTGTTGCAGAGATAGAGCCTGAAATGAAATGATGACAAAAGGGGCAACACTATACATGTATGACCCAATCATTTTCAAAAGAAAACAAGCAAGCAAATAAATTTGAATTTACTCTCAGGGATTTTTTTACTTCAATTTATCTAAAGCTTTAAATACATTGAATAGTGAGAGTAATGAAACAGTTATGTACTTTTATCCTCTATGTAAGGTGTGCACCTATAAAAAAGTTATCATGCATGACATGACATCTGATTATATTCAAAGCTGCTTACTGTTAGACAGACAGGTAATCTATACAGCACAAAAAGTTGACCAGATAAATGTAGTGTTGACATGTTAAAATGCTTGAAGAGCCACAAAGGTGTCAAGCTAAATTTGATTTAAAGCTGTCAAAAGTGGCAGAAATTGACCAGTTGTGTTCATCACTTTTGTAGAATTCCGATAATTTTTGGAAGAGAGTAAAGTTGAAAGCTTAAGCACCAACGGCCATATATCACATAATATCAAAATGTGAATGAAAGTTGTCAGTGGGCAACATAGCTCTCTGGTAGGGCTATGTCATTAAGTATGGTAAACAGTTTCTTGATGGGGTTCGTTGTCATGCGGAAGTCAAAGGTTATAAGTGGTATTGATTAATATGACATCATAATAACATTTTATTGTTCTTTACCCCATTCTTGCAGAAATATGTCAAATGTCTTATCAAAAAGAATATACATAAGAAATCAATCGTACACCCTTGCCATTTTTTTTACAAAGATAGAAATGGACGAGTTGTTACCATTGCGTGTAAAATATGCGACAGAATAATAACAAGTGTTATTAGGCAATATACTGATAATTCAAGTTAAGGAGACCTATGCTTAAACCTATTTCTTTGCAATGAAATTTCTATAATTTAATTTATTTATAAAGCCTATTTAACCGTATACAAAAAAATTTGTTTATACCTCGATGGAAGTAAAAAATGTCGTGTGATAATTGGCCACGCCTATCGCTGACGTTCTATGATAAGCCGTTAATTTTGATTGGTTAGCGTGGCTATCAATGCGCTAAATTTAAGAATTCCTTATTTACAATAAATATTTCAAATTTCATCAAAACGTTTGTTTATATTAATGGAAATAATTAAATTATAAGGAATGAAATTAATAATTTATTTTTCTATGGAGGTATAGAAGTAAAACCGATTTACAAACTACAAAAGGTTGTAAATCGGTTTTACTTATATACCTCCATAGAAAAATACATTATTAATTTCATTCCTTAAATAACAATGAAATATGCAGAAATTTGTCAAAGAAAAAAGGGGAGTTACTGGCTCAGTTATGTGGCAGAAGTCGCCATGGAGCTATACAATACACGAATATAAATAATATACTAGAACATATAACACATTACACAAATACTTGATTGTAGTGCAATTACGATACCGACTTAGGACGGTCATTTAATTTGACAAAAGCCAAACAAATGGTGTGGTTAACTGGTTTACGGGCCCACCTTCCCACTCACCGTAACAGCAGAACAATCAAAGGACGTACATTTAAAAATTTATAAATAATCCTCCATGTAAAGAACAAGGGTCAACAGGTATCGCATATTGAGAGGTCATAAAAATATAAACACGTAAGGTATTGTAAAACACATAATGGTATGAAAATATATGCGACATCAACATGATAAACCGTGCTCTGCCAGTCTGAAAGCGAGCTAAGACCCTAGATCTGTAGGAGTCCCGACTAACAGTCAGAGGGGACGAGATTCAGGACCATGTCTCCTCTGAAAGAGGTTTAGACAAGGCCCGTCATAAAGTCCCCAACGCCCTGTTAGTCAGCGTGCAACGTTCAAGTAAAAGTCTGCATAAGGCTGTAGAGGGGCCAAATACAAGACCTATAGTCTTTTTGATGATCTCAATATCATATTGTCTATTTAAAAGATGTTTGACTATTTTATTACATGATAAAATAACGTTATCGGAGCCTTTTACTTTCCTTAGTTTATGTACGAGATCACCGTAAAAATTAGGATGGGAAATACCATTGGATACAAACTGTTGAAAAGAAATATTTCCAAATTTAGATAGAAGTTCTGAATAAGATCTGAAGAATTTGCCGAATGTTTTTCTTAGCTTGTGATATCTGTAACCCTGAGTTAAAAGTTTAGTAGTCATTTGTAAATTTCATTCATGAAAGTCCAAAACATCGGTGCAGCCTCTGACAAATCGAACTAATTGAGATATATAGATACCATATGATGGGAGTCGAGGGACATCGCCATCCAAGTGAAGGAAATTTACAATAGGAAATCCAAAATCCTCACGTTTATCATAAATATTAGTATATATTAGGTGGTTGATAATTTTGATGTTTAAATCTAAGAAAGGTGTAGATTTATCTCAAGTATTAGCTTTATTCAATGTGAGCTCAGGTGGATATATTTCTGATATAAATTGTTCAAATTCAGGGTTGTCGATAACCAAAATGTCATCCAGATATCTGCAAGTATTATTAAATTTGTCGATGAGGTCAAAACATTTTGATTTTTGAATAGAAACCATAAAATCCCTCTCATAACAATAAAGAAATAACAATGCGAACAAAGCCGGTTTTGCACAAACTTTTACTACTTTAAGTACTTTAAAGAAGGTACTACTTTGTTACATGAATTGAGATTGGTGGTGCAGAGGTACAATTTTTACGATCATTAGAAGACTGTCGAGTAAATGCTTGACGCCTTAAAAAACTCCGAAAGTGGTTTAAGGAGGCAAATGGCATAGCTTCATCAATTAATTAAAAGAAAGGTAAAGTGGCTTGAGTTTCTCTCAAGAGCAAAAAATTTTTCAAATAACTTGTCAATTTAAATGCAATTTTAGAAATCTATTCAAAACTTTTCTTCTGGATTTGAAAATTTAGATTTCCAGATTATAACTTTTTGTTTGGATAAGTGGATTTCTTAGATTACAAGAGCATCATTGTAGTCATGTATTTAAGTGGTTACAGATCATGGCTCATTATAAATTTGAATCTATATCATACTACAATCATGTCTGATCACAGATGGATTACTACTTGCAATAGTGCTCAGCAACAAATTAATATCTAAACCAAGTAATTGCTTACCTGCTGATCTTGTTGTAGAAGTTGATGAATTAGTTTCCATAGACACCACATTAACTCCATCAGTATCTGGCCAATGAACAGCACCCTCTGTTAATTCTGAATAAAATCACATAAAATCCCTGTGTAATCATCACAACATGACATTTTGAATCTGATATTATATGGAGAACTAGACAAATGACAAAGTCAGAAGGGCCTCACAGGATGCCTGTCACCGAGAGGCGTAACCTTGACCTTGACCTTCATTTTGTTGCAGCAGAAAGGTCTTGTCATAAGGAAAGCAGATGCCAAATTTGAAAGCCATATTTCTAATGGCTCAATCGTTATAGTCAATGTTAAAGTTTTTCAAATGCAGGTCAAAGGTCACTGTCAAGCCTCAAGGTTACATGATCAAACATTTTAGTACCAACGGAAAGGTATTCTCATAGCGGCCGTAAATAATGAACAAACAAATCTAGAGATTTGTGGTTCGTTCAGTAAGGGTACAGTGATCTCTGACATACAATCATGGTTGTGCATGTCTACAGATACACATGCCAAATATGAAGGCCCCATGTCTTACAGTTAAAAAGTTTCACTGAAGCAGGTCAAAGGTCAAAGTCAGGTCACATTATAAAAAATTTCGGTACAACAGAAAGATATTGCAATTAGGGAGACACATGACAAATATGAAGGCTCTATGTCTTACCGTTAAAATGTTATGACCAAGATTAAAGTTTTTGTGAAAGAAGGACAGACAGACAGGCAGATGGACAGACAAATGAGATTTAATGTTCCCACCCTTTCACGAAAGCGGAGGACAAAAACACTCCATGTCCACAAATTTCCACTAGTTAAATGAGCCAAGCATAAACGAAACAAAACATGATGTCACAAACAAAGGCAAATAAATAGGCAAGAATATATGAAAATTATGAACAAGAGTTATATTTAGAGCCTTCAAAGATCATATTTATGTTCACATAAGTTGATAGAATTTAGACTTGTACTTATATGAGGATGTGATAAGAGTAACTTCCTGAATTCTAAAACAAACTATTTTTTTAACAAAAAAATAAAGATACCTATATGCATGACAGGATCAGCCTTTGGGACAATATCAACTCATTCCTGATATTTACTGAATATGAGAATGGTATTCATGACAACATCAAAAGGAACCTTTGATGAGACAATGGCCATATTGAATTAATAAATACTATTATTAAGTAAGAAAAAGGACACATATATATGCAGATTTGTATTGGAAACTGACAGTTAATCAACTACATCTATGACATGACTTTTGTTATCCTTCCAATGCTAAGAAATCATTGGTTTATGACTTAGGAGGGTATGCCAGAAAAAAAACAAGACTACCTATAAAACCTGAAAGAACACCTTCATAAATTTGGTTATAGTGGGAAATTAATCGAAGATCAGAAAACTGCTAATTTTAAGAAATTTCTAAGGGGAATAACTCTAACAAAAATTATTGAACCATAACCAAATTTGATTTTGATCTAGATATACTCAAGATGTATCTGTGTACAAAGTATCAACTGAAAATCTCTCTCCATTCCTGAGGAAATGAGCAGAAACTGCTAATTTTAAGAAATCTTCTAAGTCCAAGGGGAATAACTATGACAACAAGCATTCTGAAAGTATTGCTTAGGCAATGCTAAGTCCCCTACCGGCAAATGGAAAACTAAGGCCCCCAAAACACACATACACACAAACACACACACACACAACATACTGTCTTTCAGGCTGCCAGCAAGTTAAGTATTTGATCACAACCTTTGATGATGATGAAAACTAGAACTGTCTCAAACTCTCTGTAACTCATGGTGGTATACTCACACACAAATTGGATGAATATCTACAGGCATTTAGAAAAAAAGTCAGGAAAACTGCCATTTTAAAGAAATTTTCTAATTCCAAGGGTCGTAATTCTGTCAAAAATCAGTGGACCGAAATAGAACTCGAACTTGATCTGTAACTCATGGTGGTATACTCACATACCAAAAATTGGATGAATGCATGTTCAAATTACAATGACTTTGTTCTGAGGGCTAGGGGACTTTCAGCTAAGCTGCTCACCCAGGGTTATATATGTGCTAGACTAGCAACGTCACTGAGGAAGTTCTACGGTCGTTACGAGACTCTTATTACTCCATATGATATCTCGTTATCCAAACTTTTAAATGATATTCTGGACTGAGACCGATTCCAATCATTTTACACAGATTTGACACTTTCTATACTAGAAAGTTATCTACTTCGACTTCTCCATATATAAATACATATGGAATTCACACGATTTGACTCTTTCTACTGGGTATATGTGACAGGTGTTGCTAGCAAGCAGGAGATGCTCACTCTCCCCGGGCACCTGATCTCACCCCATCACAGGGGTTCACATATGCTCTTCAAGTAGACATACTTTGTTATTTTCCATTTGTTTTTCATTTTCACCGATTTTGTATGTCCTCTGGTTTCATGATTTTTGGACTTGTGGTTTGGATTTATCCATCATCTTTACATCTACAAGCATACAGAAAAAAAGTCCGGCAAACTGCCATTTTAAAGAAATTTTCTAATTCCAAGGGCCGTAATTCCGTCAAAAATCAGTGGACCGAAACAGAACTCAAGTTTGATCTGTAACTCATCGTGGTAGACTCGCACACCAAAAATTGGATGAATATCTACAAGTGTTTAGAAAAAAAAGTCTGGAAAACTGCCATTTTAAAGAAATTTTCTAATTCCAAGGGCCGTAATTCCGTCAAAAATCAGTGGACCAAAATAGAACTACAACTTGATCTGTAACTCATGGTGGTAGACTCACACACCAAAAATTTGATTAATATCTACAAGCGTTTAGAAAAAAGTCTAGAAAACATGTGTGTGACTGACGTATTGACATACTAACGGATGGACAGATGGATGGAGTGCAAACCTATAGTCCCCTTCAGCAATGCCGGTAGGGGACTAAAAATAGGGCATCATGTTTGAATGTGGTCTACAAGCCACATCCTTTCATATGACACCATCCAAAGTTTTGAAGCCGGCGTTGCCTAGTGGTATCGGGTTGGACTCCTGATCGGGAGGCCGGGGTTCGAGTCCCGCTCTGGCCATGCCGGTGTCATGTCTTTTGGATGAGACAGTAAAAACCGAGGCCCCGTGTCGTGGTATGCATGGCACGTTAAAGATCCCTCACTGCTTCGGGTGGGTCCGTTGCAAAGGTCAAAATTTGTATGCCCCGCATCAGGCAGATGCCGTCACCATATATGAGAAATATTCGTGGTGTGACGTAAAACAAAAAAATCAATCAATCAATCCAAAGTTTTGTTCCCCCTTTAGATAAGGAGTAGAAGCCCGGAAAACCTTTCCGACCCTGCCCATTTTCCCCAACCCCAACTGCATGACCCAAACTTTGAAACCCACATGCACAACTACAAGCCACATCCTTTTATATGACATCATCAAAAGTTGTTTTTGGGGGTTATTTTATACTCACTTTGCATGTTGTGACCATGACCTTTGACCTATTACCTTGGGTCAAGGTCATGACACACCCTTGGGCCTCAAGTAACAATTCTATGAAATATTATTGAAATCCATTCACAGGGGAAGAAGTTATGGCCCGGAGAAGGTTTTATTAACTTTGCATGTTGTCACCTTGACCTATTACCTTAGGTCAAGGTCATGACACACTCTTGGGTCCTAAGTAACAATTCTATAAAATATTATTATAGTCCTTGCACAAGGCAAGAAGTTATGGCCCGTACAAGGTTTTACTTACTTTGCATGTTGTGACCTTGACTTCTGACCTATGACCTTAGTTCAAGGTCATGACACACCCTTCCGTCCTAAGTAACAATTCTGTGAAATATTATTGAAATCCATGTACAGGGGAAGAAGTTATGGCCCTGAAAAGGTTTTACTCGGTTTGTATGTTGTGAACTTGACCTTTGACCTATGACCTTGGAAGGATGTTGCAGTGTTTGCAAAAACTCACCAGACCAGCACAAATATCTGGTAAAAACTCACCAGACCAGCAAAAATATCTGGTAAATATCTGATAAACTTAACTACTTTTTCATTGTAATATGAAGCTTTACCAGACAAATTTGTCCTTTATAGCTTTAACAAGTTTCACACACTATGATGCTGGTTTTCTACAATAATTTAGTTTAGTTTAGTGCAAAATTCAAGAAGGATTTTTTTCCCTGAAAATAGGCATTTTACAGTAAACTAAAAGATTATTTTAAAAAATACCATCAATTGTGGACGTTTGATATATATCACAATGGCACTTGCCTATGGCCTGTTCTGCAATCACCTCAGCTTGAGCATTAAGCTCTTCTTCTATCTTGATTTCAGGCAACAAATTCTCAGACATAGATGGTAATGTAATCTCAGGCTCCTGCAAATACAAAGAACATTATCTCAAACCATACCCAATACCTTTACCAGATATTCTGTAGAGAAAGGAGATCTTCTGTTCTAGTCACTAATAATAACTATGTAAGGATGATCTATATCACTTTTTCACATTATAAAAGCAACATTGCTTATTTTAGTGCTTACATCACTCATTAAGTGCTCACCTTAAGTGCCAACATTTTTTACCTAAGTGCTATGAGACATAACATGAGTGGAGAGCATGATGTAATATTGCAATAATGAAAATTAATACATGTATTGCATTCCATTCATCTTTCAAAATTGAGTGGAAAGCATATGTAATACTGTATTATTTTGGCGTCGGGAAATTTTGGTTGGTTGATGTTTTACGCCACATTCAACAATTTTTCAGTTATATATTATTATTATAATATTATTTTGCGACATAGAAGCAGGTGTTTACCAACCTTTTAAACAATTTGGGAATCGAAGCCAAATTGTCGGCCCTGCAAGCCAAGTGCTTAACCATTACACCAATCCTGCCCCCAAACCATGAATTTTGATATATGCTTACTTACTTATCAATTTCAGCAGATTTGCTCCAAAAAGGGGATTGGAAAATTTGGCACTTCTAAAATTGGCATATTTAAAAAAAAAGTGCCAAAGTTTAATGCATCAGATGTGCTGGTAAATCTGTATTGCACTCACATCACTTATTTACACAAATTGTATGTTGATGTACATACCAAGTGGCTGAAATTATTACAATACCGCATATCAGGTAATTTTGGCTTGATGAAAATTTTGGCTTCTTTGGCAGATGAAAAAAAATCGCCTAATTAAAAAGGGTCATGATTTTTTCCAACTGAAACAAGAGCAACGCCTAGCATGGCATAATATGCCCGTCCCTAACTTTAGACAAGATCAATGTGAACGTATGGTTTTATTACCCCCAAACATGGGTCTTTTTGCTAATACTTTTACGAAATACTAAAATCCAAACAAAGGGATCCAAGTCCCATAACTCTGTAACAACAAAATGGAATTTGCTCAAAACTAAAAAGTGGCTTCCCCTACACCATTTACGTATTCTGTGTAAGTTTCATGAGAAACAACTGAGGTTTACTTCGTTATCACGTTACATAGCATCTCCATAGCATCTTATCTTTTATTTTTATTCACTTTGCATGATGTGACCTTGACCTTTGACCTATAACCTTGGGTCAAGGTCATGACACACCCTTGGGTCCTAAGTAACCATTCTGTGAAATATTATTGAAATCCACGCTTCCATCAAACCCTTAAAACCATGATCAGTACATTTTGTTTTCAGTAGGAAAAGACTGGGATGAGGGGGTCCACCTACTTTTGTTTGCTGCTCATGAAGCAGTTCAAGAATCCCTTGGATTTAGTCCCTTTGAGTGGGGACCTTTAAAATTATTGAAAGAAAAATGGCTGGCTGAGACTTCTGACATGAATCTTTTGGACTATGTGTCTAGTTTTAAAGAACGATTGTACAATGTATGTAAATTTGCTCAAGAAAATTTTAAAATTTCACAAAGAAAAATGATGGTTTGGTATGATAAGAATGCCAGAAGTAGAAATTTTAAGCCAGGTGACAAAGTTCTTGTATTTTTGCCTCTTCCTGGTTATCCTTTACAAGCTAGATTTTTGGTCCATATGAAGTAGAGAGTAAAATTAGTGATTTGACTTATGTTGTTAAAACACCAGGTCAGAGAAAGGAAACAAGAGGCCCAAGTGGGCCTATATCGCTCACCTGAGTACCTAGATGATCAGTCATGCATGAAGGAAGAATTCATTTATTTTTGCATTAATGTGACTAAGTCAACACGGATGTTGAAAATATGTCAAATTTTATTTCAGGCTAGAATAAAAAACAACACTTTTTTGCACATCCATTCACGTGATTTTGATATTAAGCATTTCCTTTGTCTCTGCAAGAAGTCATTCAGGGCAACAAGTTAGTCATTTTCTTTAGGTGGGGCCTTTTGTTGACTGATTTCAAGTCTGGGTCATGAACAACAATTGTTTCAAATATTGTCCAGATCTAACTTAAAATTGCCTAATTTCATATGTTGAGTGTTGAGAAACATCTAAAAACTTATTTAGATGTGTAAAGAAATGAAAAAAAAAATTTCTCCATATTTCAATTACCAAGTGGTATATGTACCATTGTGAGAACTGCTTTTTAGACATGGTGGCATTATCTGTTAACCAATTTGGATAAAAATTTACCAAATTGATAGAGGACCTTTAGTACTTCATGTATTCCTTGTTTCATTAAAATCTTTCATGTGGTATAACAGCAGAAGTGAAAAATGTGATTGAATTGTTCCTATACACCCTCATTTGGAAGTCTTAAAAAATTCATAGAAAATCCAAAAATTGAGATATTGGCAAAATTCTTTCAAAGTAACAATCCTTACCATAATTATGATCACAATAGTCCATAAGAAATCATCATTATCAATTAACTAGGAAATATTACACTTTTTTTTCTGCATTGAATCACCAAGTCCAAAGAAATGTCGAAAAAAAATTCTAAAATTTGATTTTGGAAGGGAACCAAAATGACAATACGTCTTCACTCATCCCCCTAGATCATTTCTATGCATTCTGTTTGTCTCTGTATACAGCCCGTATGAAAAAGAATTTGTTAAAGGAGGGAACTCTTTTGTGACCTACTTTTGACTATGGTGGTGCCACCTGTAAAGAGGTCTGGACGAAAACAACAGAATTTGAAGAGGATCATAAGTGACTTATTTCTATCAAGATTTATTAAAATCCTTCCAACAGTTTTGTAGAAAAAGTTGAAAATGTGAAAAATGGCCCCCCCCCCCCCCTCCTTTTTTTTTTTTGGAAGTCTTAAACGTAAAATTCCTAATTTCATATGTTGAGTGTTGAGAAACATCTAAAAACTTATTTAGATGTGTAAAAAAAAAAAAAAAATTTTTTTGACCACAGCTGGATTTGATCCGCTACTCTCTATATTTCAATTACCAAGTGGTATATGTACCATTGTGAGACCTACTTTTTAGACATGGTGGCATTATCTGTTAACCAATTTGGATGAAATTTACCACATTGATAGAGGACTTTTAGTACTTCATATATTCCATGTTTCATTAAAATCTTTCATGTTGTTTCGTAGAAAAAGTTGAAAATGTGAAAAATGGCCAACCCCCCCCTTTTTCTTGGAAGTCTTAAAAAATTCATAAAAAATCCAAAAATTGAGATAATGACAAAATTCTTTCACAATAATATTCCTTACCACAATTATGATCAAAATAGTCATTAAGAAATCATCAATATCAATTAACTGAAAAACATGACACTTTTCTTCATTGAAATGACTAAGTCCAGAAACACGTCAAAAAAGCGTAAATTTCTATTTGACGGATCTTAACCCCGAACACAATTTTTAATAACCCATCTTTATAGATTGTTGAAATGCAATTAGTTTCCCCATTTATGTACTGGTTCTGGAGAAGAAGATGTTTGAAAAGGGGTACCCTTTTGGGCACTTTTGGTCCCACCCTGGATCCACCCCTGAGGGAATCTGGATCCCGAACACAATTTTAGTAGGGGACCTTGAGTACATCATTTACACAAAGTTTGATCCAAATCTGCAATGTAGTTCCAAACAGTTTTGTAGAAAAAGTTGAAAATGTGAAAAATGGCCACCCCCCCCCCCCTTTTTTTTTTTTGGAAGTCTTAAACGTAAAATTCCTAATTTCATATGTTGAGTGTTTAGAAACATCTAAAAACTTATTTAGATGTGTAAATGACCACAGCTGGATTTGATCCACTACTCTCCATATTTCAATTACCAAGTATTATATGTACCATTGTGAGACCTACTTTTTAGACATGGTGGCATTATCTGTTAACCAATTTGGATGAAATTTACCACATTGATAGAGGATTTTTAGTACTTCATATATTCCATGTTTCATAAAAATCTTTCATGTGGTTTCGTAGAAAAAGTTGAAAATGTGAAAAATGGCCAACCCCCCCCCTTTTTTCTTGGAAGTCTTAAAAAATTCATAAAAAATCCAAAAATTGAGATAATGACAAAATTCTTTCACAATAATATTCCTTACCACAATTATGATCAAAATAGTCATTAAGAAATCATCAATATCAATTAACTGAAAAACATGACACTTTTCTTCATTGAAATGACTAAGTCCAGAAACACGTCAAAAAAGCGTAAATTTCTATTTGACGGATCTTAACCCCGAACACAATTTTTAATAACCCATCTTTATAGATTGTTGAAATGCAATTAGTTTCCCCATTTATGTACTGGTTCTGGAGAAGAAGATGTTTGAAGAGGGTACCCTTTTGGGCACTTTTGGTCCCGCCCTGGATCCACCCCTGAGGGAATCTGGATCCCGAACACAATTTTAGTAGAGGACCTTGAGTACATCATTTACACAAAGTTTGATCCATATCTGCAATGTAGTTCCAGAGAAGAAGTCGAAAATGTGAAAAAGTTAACGACGGACGACGACGACGACGCCGACGACGAGCCTTTGGCTCAGGTGAGCTAAAAAGAGTATGTCATGTGAACATGTTAAAAGAATATGTTGAAAGAAATGATCAAAGTCTTGTAAAATCTGTATCTACCTTAGTTTATTTTAACAATGCCTCTGTAAATTATGATGAAGAAACCAATGTCAGTGTAGATTTTGTTTAAAATGATTTTAATCAATGTGTACGTTTGAAAAATTTGGAGATCTCGTCATCGTTGGACACAAAATTGGATCATCTACGTGAGCTGACTAAAGACAAAATGAAAACTGTGATTTATGAAAATTCAAGCTTATTTTCGGATGTTCCGTCAAAAACGAATGCAGCTTGTCATGATGTGAATGTGGGAGATGCGTTGCCGATTATACAGCATCCATACCATTTAAATCCAATCAAACTGCAATTCTTGAGAGATGAAGTGAAATACATGTTAGAGAATGATCTCACTGAACCTAGCAATAGTAACTTGAGCTCTCCTTGTGTTTTGGTTCCTAAACCAGATGGCTCTTCTTGTTTGTGTACAGACTTTCAAAAAGTAAATGCTGACATAAAACAGATTTGTATTCCAATCCCAAGAATCGATGACTGTATTGATAAAATTGGCAGTGCTAAATATGTAAGTAAATTTGATTTGTTAAAGGGTTATTGGCAAGTGCCCTAAAGAGAGAGAGCCAAAGAAATTTCCACATTTGTTACTCGGGACAGATTGTTCCATATAAATTCATGCAGTTTGGAATGAAAAATGCTCCAGATACATTTCAAAGGATGATTCACTTCATAACTCAGGATCTAGATGGATGTGAAGTTAACATTGATGACGTCATTATTTACAGCTCGACATTGGAGGAATATCTAAAAATCACACATGATTTCTTCAACCATCTTTCAAAAGCAAATTTGACTGTTAATCTTGCTAAGAGAGAATTTTGTCATGCTACTGTAGAGTATTTAGGTCATCAAGTAGGCCAAGGACAAGTAAAACCTATCATGGCTAAGGCAGACGCTGTAGTAAAGTTTCAAGCTCCTACAAATAAGAAAGAATTAATGAGATTTTTGGGCATGGTTGGATTTTATAGCAAGTTTTGTCCAAATTTTTCCACAGTTGTAAGTCCACTTACAAATCTTCTAGGCAAAAATGTCAAGTTTGAATGGACTGAAAACTGTCAAAACTCTTTCAAAAAAGTCAAGTCTATTTTGATCAGTAGCCCAGTTCTCTCTGCTCCAGATTTTACTAAGCAATTTCAATTTACTGTGGATACTAGTGATGAAGGAGTTGGCTGTATTATTTCAAGAGGGTGATGAACAAGTAGACAGAACTATTTGTTATTTTTCAAAGAAACTTAGCAAATGTCAACAAAATTATTCTACTATTGAAAAAGAATGTTTTGCATTGTTATCAGCTTTAAAATATTTTGATGTTTATCTTAGCATCACTGTACATCCTTGTATTCACAGATCACAATCCTCTAACCTTCTTACACAATATGTCAAACAAAAAGTCGAAGACTGACAAGGTTAAGTTTGCATACAAGAGTATGATATAATTGTAAATCATATAAAAGGCAAAGACAATGTGATTGCTGATGCTTTGTCAAGAGGGGGTTAGACACATATTATCATGTCAAAAAGTGAAGTATTTGTATTGATTATGCATTTTACAGCTGTACATATGTTTGAAATTTAAGTTTTCATTGACATTTAAACTTTTTCAAGGAGGGATGAGTTATGAGGGTCATATATCTTTTTGTTTGTTTATATTATTGAATGTTCTCTTAAGAACTAGAAAGTTCTGTAATTGTATGTTATACCGTAAATCTGGTTATTTTTGCAGTCGATAAATTTTTAGCATTTTTGCAAGTCAGCTGAACTTGCAAAAATATTTTTCCTAAAATTAAATCTAACGCAAAAAAGGGTCTAGATCCGCCAACGATAAAATAAGCTGGAATTGCAGATGCTGTCGACATTCAATTTAAGTACCGTAAATACTTGAATATAAAACACACTTTTTTAGCCAATTTATGTTATCAGGTTTTGACTGCGGATTAGAAATCTGTAACTTTTTCCATGCTGTTATCAACTTTGCCTTAACTATGATTCGACTGCAATTTGTCATCCACTAACCCCTTTCTCTGATTTTTCAATGGCCATGTAAACTTCCATATCTCGACATCCCCTCATTAAATATTTAACTACTTTATCAGTGACAAAGTGGTCATTGTCTCTGTTTATCATGACAGTGGTTTCTGATTGGCAGATTGAACAGGTGATAAAGTGATCTAGCCTTAATTGGTTAATTGATAGTTATACAATAGGCAAAATTACTTGTCCGTAACGGTACAAGCATCAACAGCTTGGCCTATTATCATAAGTATGTTAGATTAAGAAGAATTGTACTAGTACTTAAATTGGACTATGTCTGCAGATAACACTTGATTCATTCATTCTTTCTTTATTATTTCTTAGCAAACATGGGAAAACCCAGCATAAAGTTCATGTAATTTATGTGGACACGCACGTTCATTCTAACACAAAAATTAAAGCGGTCATTCGGGATGAGGATTAAACTACTAGTACAGCCACAATAGTTCAGAATTTTGAAGTCTAGTCGAGTTTGAATGTAAATGAAATGAACGAGAGAATGAGTGAAAAGCGTTGATATCACACGATGAATATAGGCTGGTCGTTCCGTGCCGCTTCTGATGATAATACATGTAATGGGATCACATACTAATAGGTATACAGCAAAGCAAATTCAATTGACAACATCAACGATGAAATAGTTAATTGAGGAAGTGCACAAAGATGAATTAGTAAACATAACAAGAGCAACGCCTAGCGTGGCATAATACGCCCGTCACTTAATTCGGACAGGATCAATTCGCATTTGGCATGATTTTCATGAAAAACATTTGACATTTAGGTGAAACTTTTTTTTAAATTGGATGACAGATTTTAAAATTCAAAAATTGGGTCGGTCGGTCGGAAAAAAATTAAAAAAAAAAAACAGAACACTTGAAAACTCAGTTTTTCCAACACTTTAAAACACTCGCGGTTTTTCTGGCCCTCATCTTCAATAATGTCAGCCACAATTATATTGCCCAACAGTATAACTTGGGCCTAATCTTTTCAACATAAGTGTAGTAAATTCTAAATTTTAGGGACATAGACATGTTTTTGACTGCTTATATTTAATAATTTATCTAACTGAACAAACGAGAAAATACTTGATTTACTTGGGACCACCTCCTTCATACAATCACTAGTCACTATAATGAATTTATTATGGGTGCCGAAACGTCCTAAACGAGTGCCGAATCGTCTCGATTATGGTGCCGAAACATCTTAATCGGTGCCGAAACATCCAGGTACCGAAACGTCCATGATTCCATCATTCTCGTACCACATTGGGATTGGAAATAATTGCATTCCTAAAGCACAGTGGCTATATACACGACGGTCGTGTATATAGCCGGTAGTGGCTATGTACACGACCGTAGTGTATATAGTCTGTCACAGTCTATATACACGACGATCGTATGAATAGCCTGGATGGATATTGAAGACCTAAATCAAAGACCTAAATTCTAAAATCACAGAGACTTTCTTGGTCTCAATGTGTTGCCCCTTGAGGTTAGTTGTGCATACATAGACCATAATTGTTGTAGACTATTGGCAATACTGAGGATTTGCAAGATCGTCGTGTATATAGACCATAAATGATGTTGTTGGCTATTTGTAAGATCGTCGTGTATATAGACCATATACATGGGCGGATCCAGAAATTTTGGTCAGAGTGGGTCCCACCAAAAAAGGGAAATTTTTCTCTTAGACGAAGGCGGGGGGGGGGGGGTTTGGGGAGAGGAGGTTCAACCCCAAAAATGCTCAAATATTACCCTTTTTTTGGTAAAAATTTTCGGATGCCAAAGGGGGGGGGGGGGTTCTAGGGTCTACGGTTAAGTCGCCCCAAAGTAAAGTCGCCCTATATCAGTTAAGTCGCCCCATAATGTCAAGTACCCCAATGTCATGTAGAAATCGATCTGTTTATGGTAATTGTTTGAGTTATCTATTTGTTCACTTGCAATACATGTTAATCAAATTGATGATTGTGCTACTTATGTCTTATCCTTCATAAAATTAAAAGATTTTAAATTACTAGAGAAAAGTTCTACATCAGTAATGGCAGTATAGATAGACACCAATCGCACGAGGCGACTTCATTTGATATCAATAATTATCCTATAGTAAACATACACCAAAATATTTATTCATAAAACTTTATTTTCATCAATAAAAAGATAATTAAAAACTCAAACATATATTTGAATATAATGATGAATCTCTATGTGGGGCCACCTTACTTGACAATATGGGGCGACTTAACCGATATAGGGCAATTTGATTTTGGGGCGACTTCACTTTGGGACGACTTAACCTGACTCCGGTTCTAGACCCCGGTACCCTCCTCTGTATCCGCGCATGATATACATGATGCTGTTGGTTATTTGCACGATCGTTGTGTATATAGACTATAATATACGTTTTGGTTGGCTATTTACACGATCGTCGTGTATATAGAGACAATATTGGCTAGTTGTACGCGGATGGTATGGTCTTTCTTCTAGCTCATTCAAGTTTCTCTTTTCTTCTTTCCACCTTGTGAGCTTCAGTAAGTCTCGGACGTTTACAATACCAACTTCTTCTTCTTCGTTGTCGTCTTCTATAAATCCCTCTTATCATACCAAGGACTTAAGAATTAACAACTTGAAACTTCATAATATACTTCTTATGGTTATATTCTTATTTCATTTTTTATAATGTATTAAAGTGTGATTAATATCTGCTCTAGTTTTGTTATTCGCAAGACCGTCATGTATATAGAATATTTCAGCGGTTTTAGCTATTCGCACGATCATCGTGTATATAGAAATTCTTTATGCAGTGGCTATATACACGACGGTCGTGTATATAGCATCGGCCCATTCCTAACCCGATCTATATTTAAAAACGAAAGTACTTGTGCAATCCGAGAGTTAAGTAATTTTATCAACATTTTAGTCATATCTTTCACGTTGGTTACCGTAGTTTAATTTTTTTTTTTATTGCTCATTTTTATAACTGTCGGCGAGAGAAAAAAAAATTTGAAATTTGTATTTTATTTTTTTTCTAAAAGTCAAAAATATACGGTCGGCGGATCCGTAATCCAACTAATAAAAAAACGTTCGCCTTACTGAAGTTAATTTCGTTTCATAGCATTTTATCATAGGAATAAGTCCAAGGGCAATAACTCCTGCAGAAATGGTCCTATCCAACCCATCTTGGAACTTGACCTGCAAAAAAAAATTGAAATTTATTTGGTACAAGCCCCCCTCCTAACACCTCCTCCCCCCCCCCTCCTAAAATTATAAATTCCTCAAAAATGAAGAATAAGATAGCAATACCTGTAAAATATGTAGAAGTTGGTACATTTTACGTGTTTCATGGTAAATTTCATAATGTTTTGACAAAAATTAGATCTTTAATGAATTTTCCAAACAAAATCTTGAAATTTATAAGCCCAAGGGCCATAAATCCATCAAAAGTATGTCAATCGTAACAAAACTCAAACTGGTACTGACACCGCTTGAAATAAAGCTATATACCAAATTTCAACTCAGTATCTTGAAAGACGGCAAAAAAAGTCCGGAAAACATGACCCCAGACGGACGGTACGACGCACGGACAGCGCCATAACATAATACGTCCCGTCTAATGACGGGCGTATAAAAACATAAATCATATATATGTGTTGAAAAATCTCGATTGCATCTCGCGGTCTTGCTGGTTCAACACGAAATTGAAATTATTTTATGGATTTTTTCCCTGCTTATTATACACGGAATTAGATGGGGGGGAGGGGGGGTTTCATGATTTTCGAGGTCATTTTTAGATGCATATTATACTCGGACGCGTATTATAAATTCGCAAAAATAAGAAACACAAAAATAAATCTATAGGCATTTTGCTTAAATTCGCAAAATAAATCGACGCAAAAATATCCAGATTTATGGTATAACTTGTTTACTCCCATAATGATTTGTGAATGTTCATGAAAGTTCTTTAGAATCTAGATGTTTCTATATTGAAAATCACTTGAACATTGTAGAAACTAGAAATATCTAGAAACTATGAAATGTATATAGGGCATGGACTCTGGCATTTCAGTAGCACTGCATTACATTACCTTTCTAGGTATATACTGGGGATTTATCATGTTTACTGACTGCTTGAATTGGATTTATTGAACTGTGAAATTATACACTGGACACTTTATTCATGTTATAAACAGTGGATGTAATATGGACTTCAGCGTTCCGGATTTGCTCCCTACATACACCTTCATCGGACTTTGTAGTTGTAAGCTTTATCTGTATTTTTTGTTATTTTTGTAAATTTGTAAATAAATTGTTAAATTTTATAGAATCTTTGTGATTTTTGTTGGCTTTACCAAAGGGTTTATTTCTGGCCATAACACTTAGGTAGAATGTTTACAATGTGGAAAGGAAGAAATGTAGCTTATACCTGTGTGTTGTCTCACTTAAATCAATTAAAACATCAATTTCTTAGCATAACGTCCTCAAAAGCATGTTGTTATTAAGGTTAACAAGGGCCATTGGAAAGGCCCGCACATCACCATGGACTTATTTCCTTAATGTAGTAATACATAAGCAAAAGGGTGAATCCCAAGAACTCAATATGGAGGCGCCCAGAACGATGATGATAACAGAGTAACATTTCATGTCACAAAAACTGATACAAGATAAAGTCATTTTAAACTAGTGGAATTAATAATATATTATACAGTTGAAGCTGGTTATATTGAAGTCAACAGGACCAAAGCAAGTATCTCCACTTATCTGGAATTCGAGATAAACATTAGTTATTTATATAACCATTTTGATCATTCTTATTAACATATGAAAATACTTGCATTGTTTTACCTGTCACTCTATATTTCAGTCTGTGTAATGCATCATTCTACCAACTAAATTTTAACTACTATATATCAACTTGATGAGAAGTCCATAAATGAAGAAAAATTTAAAAATAATGTATTTTCAACTCTTTATATTTTAATTTATTTATAATTAACAAGCTGTGACAATGAAATGGCCTTTAATCTGCCGAAAATTAAGATGCTTTTACTAATGAAATTAACATATCTTAAAATAACAAGTACGATGCAATCCATGGTCAAACAATCACTCATTACCGTACACCCCGCTGGGATATTTGGATGCTGGCATTTCTTCTACCTTTACTGCTATGTTAATAAATTTATTTTGCACAAACGTTGACACTTTGAGATAACGAGTGCAAAATATATATAGAAAGTGGAGTTTTGGGACTGTAAAATGCCTTTGACATTAGTGGAATTTCCACTTCACAGACTTCCACTTGACCAAAGTAAAATCAAATAGAAATTAAAGAACAAGAGGCCCAAGTGGGCCTATATCGCTCACCTGAGCACAAAGTGCATATTTACAAGCAAGCAAGAAATTCTGTGCAGGGGTTCTGGAGAGGAAGATGAAAATGTGTCAATCAAACAGAGCCAATGGCGGCCATCTTGGATAAAGGATCGGCATGAAAAACCTATACTTGGTAGAGGAAATTGATTACTTACTTTCTATTCTGTTGGTGAAATTTTGTGCAGTGGTTCTGGAGAAGAAGTTGAAAATGTGTCAACCAATCAGAGTCAATGGCAGACATCTTGGATCACGGATCGGCATAAAAAACACCAAACTTGGTAGAGGACCTTGAGTACTTATTTTCTATACAGTTTGATGAATTTCTGTGCAGTGGTTCTGGAGAAGAAGTCGAAAATGTGTCAACCAATCAGAGTCAATGGCGGCCATCTTGGATCACGGATCGGCATAAAAAACAAAAATGTGGTAGAGGATGTTGAGTACTTACTTTCCATGAAGTTTAATGAAATTCTATGCAGCTGTTCTGGAGAAGAAGTCGAAAATGTGTCAACCAATCAGAGCAAATGGTGGCCATCTTGTATCCCGGATCGGCAAAAAAAACATAAACTTGGTAGAGGACCTTGAGTACTTACTTCCTATGAGGTTTGATGAAATTCTGTGCAGCCGATCTGGAGAAGAAGTTGAAAATGTTTCAACCAATCAGAGCCAATGGCGGCCATCTTGGATCACGGACTGGCATAAAAAACACAAACTTGGTAGAGGACCTTGAGTACTTACTTTCTATGAAGTTTGGTGAAATTCTGTGCATCACTTCTGGAGAAGAAGTCGAAAATGTGTCAACCAATCAGAGCAAATGGCGGCCATCTTGGATTACGGATCGGCAAAAAAAACATAAACTTGTTAGAGGACCTTAAGTACTTACTTCCTATGAAGTTTGGTGAAATTCTGTGCATCAGTTCTGGAGAAGAAGTCGAAAATGTGTCAACCAATGAAAGCCAATGGCGGCCATCTTGGATCAAGGATCGGCATAAAAAACACAAACTTGGTAGAGGACCTTCAGTACTTATTTCCTATGAAGTTTGGTGAAATTCTGTGCAGCAGTTCTGGAGAAGAAGTCGAAAATGTGTCAACCAATCAGAGCCAATGGCGGCCATCTTGGATCACGGATCGGCATAAAAAACACAAACTTGATAGAGGACTTTGAGTACTTACTTCCTATGAAGTTTAGTGAAATTCTGTGTAGCATTTCTGGAGGAGAAGTCGAAAATGTGTCAACCAATCAGAGCCAATGGCGGCCATCTTGGATCGGCATAAAAAACACAAACTTTGTAGAGGACGTTGAGTACTTACTTCCTATGGAGTTTGGTGAAATTCTGTGCAGCAGTTCTGGAGAAGAAGTCGAAGATGTAGAAAAGTTAACGACGGACGCTGCACTATGACAATAGCTCACTTGAGCTACGCTCAGGTGAGCTAATAAAAATTGGGACTTGAACATGACTTTGAGATAAATGGAATTTTGGCTTGAGCAACTTTGAGATAACGAGTGTCAATTGCATTTGTGATTTATTTTTCTCTTGCCATATGGATGATACATTTAAAGGTCTACACTCAACCTCAAGCACTTCTTGTCATCTGCAGTATGTGGTCTTTCGTCATGCCTGAATTGATTGGTTGTTTGATTGGTGTTTTATGTCTCTTTCAACAATTTTTCAGTTATATCGTGACATGGAAGCAGGAGGTAAACAACCTCTTAAACATAGTGGCGCAATCCCGAAATTGAACTCGGATTATTGATGCCGCAAACCAAGCGTTTAACCACTACACCAAACCTGCCCCTTGCCTGAATTGAACAATATTTTCTACGACATCAAAAAATATTGTGAAGACACAGTGACTGAGGCACATTCCATTACCTGTATCATTACAGATCGAATGTCATAAATAAAGGTACAATTTGCTCTAATTAATTCAAACATCAAACTAGTTTGATTTTCATGTTGTGCACCTTGCCTCATTGTCACCTTTCTATGTTCCAAGCTTCAAAGTTATTCATCAACCAGTGGGTTTTGTTTTTTGAACAAAAAACACATGTCTCCCCTTCCTTATAGATGTGTTTCAGAATGGGCCATTACAAGTGGTAGAATCTGACTGGGATTTTTAAACATTACAGGAATATAACCTAAGATACCGGTGTAGAAATGAATGTACAGTAAAACATGCTTATAACAAAGTGCCAGGGATGACCAATTTTGATTCATTATAAATATATTTTGTTATAACCGTTGCATTTATAATAAATTTTCTGACAAAGGGTACTAAAACTGGCTTGAGTTAAATTCAGGGTCAAAACTTTTGACACAGTTCATATACAGTGTTTTTATATACTATGAGATTAAAGTCCATTAGTCAAACAATTTACAAATTACAATTTAGAATCTTTTTTAAAAGACCTTGAAACAGCAAGTCTTTTTTTTTTAATTTGACCTTGAGATTGGAAATGTAGGTCAAGGTCAAAAATTTTCATGTTGTGCACCTTGCCTCATTGTCACCTTTCTATGTTCCAAGCTTCAAGTTGCAAAGGGTATTCAAGTTACGGCCTGGACAAATTTTTTTTAATTTGACCTTTAGATTGGAAATGTAAGTCAAGGTCAAAAATTTTTGTGCTGTGCACCTGCCTTACTGTCACCTTTCTATGTTCCAAGTTTCAAGTTCTTGCCTCACAAGGTATTCAAGTTACGGCCTGTACAAAATTTGGATGAAGAAAAAGAAGAAGAAGAAGACAAGAAACCGTCAAGGATTCAAGTTTCAAGTTCTTACCTTGAAGGGTATTCAATTTACAGCTGGACAAATTTTTTTAAAAATATGACCTTGAGATTGGAAATGTACATCAAGGTCAAAACTTTTTATGCTATGCACCTTGCCTCACTGTCACCTTTCCATGTTCCAAGTTTCAAGTTTCAAAGGGTATTCAAGTTACGGCCTGGACATTTTTTTTTTTTTGACTGTGAGATCGTAAATGTAGGTCAAGGTCAAAAATTTTTATGCCATGCACCTTGCCTCACTGTCACCTTTCTATGTTCCATGTTTCAAGTTCTTGCCTCACAAGGTATTCAAGTTACGGCCTGTACAAAATTTGGATGAAGAAAAAGAAGACAAGAAACCGTCAAGGATGGTATGACCGGCTAAACGCAAATTGTTGACGACAGACATATGGACAGACAGAGGGACGGACGGATTTTAACAATTTATAGGCTGGAATTGCTTTGCATTAACATTAACAATACATGTATGCAAGTAGTCACCCTAAAGGCAAAAAACAGTGTGTGTTCACTGAAGCGTAAAGTCAAGGTCAAGGTTACTAAATTTTTGTATTGGTTGGATAGAACATACAAGTATCTACAAACCTACAAACTTTGACATAAGTACCCTTTAGGGTATGATAGAAACCAAGCTAAATGCAAATGCTAAACGCAAAATGTTGACGCCGTGCTGACGGACGGCACGACAGATTGACAGCCGGACGGACAGGCAAACGGACAGGCAGACTTTGCTTTGCAATCCGGTCAAAAATTGACAAAAACAATATGTCTCCCCTTTGAAGGGGAATCAACACTAACCTATTTCTTATATATATGTTTTAAATGCTAAACAAAATTTCTATGTACATGATATTAATTATTTTATTATTTATTAAATACAAACTGTGTGTAGTTTTTAAAAAATTCTTATTAAGACAGTACATAAATGTTTAATATGTTAGACATACAGGTATTCTGAAGGAAGTTGAAATAAATGCCAAACAACTAAAGAGATAAGCATTTTACTCACATATTTGCAACAATAGTTCATGACAGCCCTTGGCTTTTGTGAGCTAAAAAGTACTCAACTTTTCAAGTTAATACTATTCATGGTAATACAGGAATAATTTTACAGTATGCACAACAACTCTACCTGAGTCTTAAGTGAATGAAGACTAGCTCTATCTATCCACTCATTTTCAGTAGAAGTTCCTGGTTCAGGGGACAAAGCTTCTGCCTCCATTCTGAATCAATCAGTGGTGAATCACATCTGAAATGACAAAATCATTTCCTTTACTGAGACTTCACAAATAAATTAATCACTGAATACGAATCTATCTAGAAAAGCAGAAAAAAGAGTTTAGAGCTGGGACTCAGTAAGAGATTTTGGCTTATTTTTGCAATTACTTAGTTTCATACCCATCAAAAGACGTAATTTTGGCAGGTCAATCTGATTTTTGAGCTCATGACCACACAAAAACAACAGCAGTTTTTTATATTTATCTATTACAATTTGTCGTTAGACATCAGTAACTCTTTTTCTGCTATCTCCTTAGAAAAAGTGAACTGCAACATCCAATTACATCTGTGATATTGTTTTGCTGCTACAGCTACATGTCTGGTTTTTGCTTTTGTTTTATATTTGAGTGCTCAAGACAAACTGTAACCCATTCGTTAATTGTTATATTCAAATTAATTACACTATTAGCTCAACCGTATGGCTGTTTGACCAAATAGATATCACCTGTAAATGCATATCATTTATGTTAAATGGAATTTTGTTGCCATTTTCACAACTTAATGAAAAGAATTTATTTTACACATCACCATTTCTACCATATGGTAAATTGTCAGGCCAAGGAAAATTGATGATGTCTGCACAGCATCTGCCACCATGCTGTCAGATGTACAGCTTCTTTGTTGTTTTGCATTTGACTGAGGCAAATAACATTAAAAACTGTCCAAACCAGACAGTCGCCGGGACAGCTATTTTGTCCACTTTGGACAGGTGTCCGGTTTTCAGAGAATAAACACCATTGAACAGGGGATGGGGAAAGTTTATTGTCTATGACCCAGTACTGAACATAATGTCGGAAACCATTAGTTTCTCTATCACAAATTTAGTTCCAAGATCCCTTATAGACAGTTTTGGTATACTTTCGGAGTATTTAATCAGTTCAATCTTTGTCTCTAAGTGTTAATTCAGAAGCCAGCTCTGACATGTCTCCATTTTCCAGAGTAAACAATCTTGTCCAAAGTGTTGTACAGCATAAAAATGGTCCATATCATTAGGTACAAATATGTATATTGGATGATAATAATATGTTTAATTATTTGGTAATCAAGACATACATACTGATAAGTAAATTACAAGCTATATGTCAGTACATTAAAACAAAAATACTGGTTGCTTTTAAAACCTTTATTTGCTAGAGCACTCCTAACAGGACAAATATCGGATTATCCCCCACGGCAACAAAGTTGAAACATGCAATAATTCATCCCAAGATACATCACTGGTATAAGTGTAATGGATGTCCCACTAACAAGCACATTTTGAGGTATAATCAATGAAAACAACGTTTTGCCATTGTGTCTATTGTGACCTTGACCTTTGACCTATGACCTTGGTTCAAGATCATGACACCTCCTTGGATTCTAAGCAACAATTCTGTGAAATATTATTGAAATCCATGCACAGGGGAAGATGACCTTGGTTCAAGGTCATGACACACCCTTGGATCCTAAGCAACAATTCTGTGAAATGTTATTGAAATCCGTGCACAGGGTGAGAAGTTATGGCCCGGACAAGGTTTGGTGGAGAGATAGACAGACAGACGGACAGACAGACAGGGTGATTCCTATATACCCTCCCAAACTTTGTTTGCAAGGGTTATAATAAATAGGAGAAATTCGGGACCACAAAACACAGACAAAATTCCAGTTATCTCAGATTCTGGAATTCCCAAAGTATACTGTAATTAAACAATTAAAATTTGCATACATACTGAACAGGGTTTTCAAAAAGATTTATTTGAGGAAGTGATTATTGAGTTATATTGCGACTCAGAAGCAGAAGGTTACCAATCTCTTAAACACAGTGGCGCAACCCGGGAATCAAACGCAGATCATTGGCGCCGCAAGCCAAGCGCTTAACCACTACACCAAGCCTGCCCCCAAGGATAAAATAGACAATCATGAGAACTGTAAAGGTATATAAAATGATATTAACATTTTACACATACATTACTTATAAAATAAAATATTTCGTAACTGTATGCAAACGCAGTGAATCGCTTTAGTCTATCGGCAGTATATTTGTAGTCCTGTCTATCTTTGCACTTAGAATTTATGTATACTTTAAATCACTCATTAATTAAATGAATGGAACGTATTTTTAAATATTTTTGGCTCATATATTTCAGCTGGTAACAGCAATACTGTAGCGGTAATGAAACTATGAGAGGGTTCTAACATGGACGTAGCTCGTGTGAATGCAGTGTCTAAGAGTAGACTGCAGTGAGTTCTTGTGAAAAATAGAAGAATTATGCTTCCAAAGTACTAGTTAGTGACTGAAAGTGTCCCACAGTTCATTTTGAAATAAGTGCCAATGTTTGTTTATTTTGTGAGAGAATCATTCTGCTAGAACATCACTGTGCTTATTTTGATAATTTTTACATTTAGCAATATTTTAACTGTCCATTGTATAATAATATAATTAGTGACAATAAATATATAAAAACAAAGAAAAGTGTTATGCATTTGTTAAACAGCTGTAAATAGGTAACTTAAGCTGAGAAAGATATTGCGTCCCTGCAATACATCTTTCACGAGAAAAGTGGCTACATTTTTTTTCAAGCCAGTGTGAGCCCTGAAATATGTCAAATTTTATTTCAGACCAGAATAAAAAGCAACATGCTTTTGCTCATCCATCCAGGAGATTTTGATATTAAGCATTTGCTTTGTTTCTGCAAGATGTGATTCAGGGCCACAAGTTAGTCATTTTCTTTAGATGGGGCCTTTTGTTGACTGATTTCAAGGGTCATGAACAACAATTGTTTCAAACACTGTCCAGATCCAACTTAAAATGGCCTTATTTCATATGTTGAGTGTTGAGAAACATCTAAAAACTTATTTAGATGTGTAAAGAAATTAATAAAACAATTTGACCACAGCTGGATTTGAACCACTACTCTCCAAATTTTAATTACCATGAAGTGGTATATGTACCATTGTAAGACCTGGTTTTTAGACATGGTCGCATTACCTGTTGACCAATTTGATTTGAAAATTGATAGAGGACCTATAGTACTTCACGTATACCATGTTCATTGCAAACCCCGTCGGGGGTTTGCATATTACGTTGTTGTCTAATCTGGAAATGCGCATGTGCGACATGATTATGCTGCATGCTAGGAAAACATAGCCTCCAAAAAGTAGTTGCTTTACTTTACGAGGTCAGGCAGTATAAGTTTTTTATTGTCCATGACATCCATATTTCTAATGCGTTTAAAAGGAAAAGGAATGAAGAATACCCTTGCTTTCAAAGACAATGCTCGTTACTAAATCAATGTTACAGTTGACGAATAGTATTTACCGTATTTTCAAACGCAGAGAGGAGTATATGAGGATAGAGCTTATAATAGGATAGACATTATGACTTGAGGGTGATTTTCTTAAGTGAATGCATATAAATGATAAATAAATCTTACATGCAATGTATTCTAAAAATGAAAAAAAAATACTTTAAAATACTTATTTTTAGATAAATTAGTGGATGCCACATAAACATGTATAAATATAAAGGATATTCATATTTTGGAAATCAACATTCGTGTAACCTTTCCCACGGTAGCAGTGGTATAATCCAACAGAATTTTCCCGCGTAACACTAATTAGATGTTCGTACCTTTTAGCGTATGTACATTATCTGGCTACAGAAAATCTCGAAAAGTTCCGAGTAAATGAAGGCGGAGTATCAAGGATTTCTAGCAGTTTAATTGGTGGAGCAATTACTGCTCAGTTTGTAACATTCTTTGTACTTATGCAAACTTCCCCAACGATTATTTGCGCACAAGAGGCTTCAACGGGGAGTTTGTGTTCATCAGGTGTTGGAAGTTGGTGGAGCAAGTACTGCATAGTTTGTATGATTTCTTCCAAGACTAACTGTACTTAGAGTGTTCGAAATATCTAAACGGTGACATCCCGACGAATATGGTCAGCTTTCCCAACCCAAGTCTAAACATAAATAAACATTAGAAAGGAGGTATTAACTATTATTTAGACAACAACCTAGCTAGCATCATACAAAAGGGTCTTCATTTTAAATTGACTCACAAGTACCATTTCTCTCGCAATTAAAAATGCTACAGGGTTTGCACTCTAAACTTTTTTAAAAGCTAAGCTTGTGTGGTATAACAGCATAAGTTAAAACTGTGAAGAATTGTCCCTATACACCCTCATTTGGAAGTCTTAAAAAAATTCATAGAAAATCCAAAAATTGAGATATTGACAAAATTCTTTCAAAGTAACATTCCTGACCATAATTATGATCACAATAGTCCATAAGAAATCCTCATTATCGATTAACTAGGAAATTTGATACGTTTCTGCATTTAAATCATCAAGTCCAAACAAATGTAAAAAAAAAATTCTAAAATTTGATTTTGGAAGGGAACCAAAATGACAATACATCTTCACACATTCCTATAGATCATATTTAATTTTATGCATTCTGTTTGTCTCTGTATACAGCCAGCATGAAGAAGAATATTGTCAAAGGAGGGTACTCTTTTGTGACCTACTTTTGACTACGGTGGCGCCACCTATAAAGAAGTCTGGACGAAAACAAAAGTATTTGAAGGGGATCATATGTGATTTATTTCTACCAAGATTTATTAAAATCCTCTCAACAGTTTTGCAGAAAAAGTTGAAAATGGAAAAAATGGCCAACGCCCCCCCCCTCCCCCCCTTTTTTTTGGCAGTCTTAAAAAATTCACAAAAAATCCAAAAATTGAGATATTGACAAAATTCTTTCACAATAATATTCCTTATCATAATTATGATCAAAACAGCCATTAAGAAATCATCAATATCAATTAACTGAAAAACATTACACTTTTCTGCATTGAAATCACTAAGTCTAGAAACATGTCAAAAAAGCGTATATTTCTATTTGAGGAATCTCAATCTCGAACACAATTTTTGATAACCTGTCTCTATATATTGTTGAAATGCAATTAGATTCACCTTTTATGCACTGGTTCTGGAGGAGAAGATTTTTGAAGAGGGGTACCATTTTGGGCACTTATGAGGGAATCTGGATCCCGAACACAATTTCAGTAGGAGACCTTGAGTACATCATTTATACAAAGTTTGAACCAAATCTGCAATGCGGTTCCAGAGAAGAAGTCGAAAATATGAAAAAGTTAACGACAGAGACCGACGACAGATGCGGACGCCACACTATGACTATAGCTGACTTGAGCCTTTGGCTCAGGTGAGCTAAAAAGTGATCAGTAGGAAAATTTTTAGTCTGAATTGGGAAAAAGTAGCACATTTTGGCTTTGAAAATTTGGGGAATGTGAGTGTTGAAAATTTCTAGTTATTTATATCAAAAATCTTTAACTAGTGCTAAACAGCTATTTCTAGCCAAGGAAATCCTCCTCTTTTGATAACTAGAATCATATTCACAATCTAATTGGTACCAAATTCCAAAAGTAAATGTTAGGGTAGGTCAGTCAGGAAGTAGGAAACAGGACTATATTTTTTAAAACATATCTTGTATTTATTATTATTATTATACTTTCTACATTTTTAATCCTGGTCTCTAAACTTAACAGCAATATCCTTATTCCCGCAGTCTTTATATGTTTTATATAAAAGGTGTAATGATCAGGGAAATCTACGTACTGTTTTAGTAATATTCTATAGTTGTTAATGCCTCTTTACTGTTTATCTATATGTAATAATTAGTACCTTAAACTATTTTCCCAGTATTTGTACCCCCTCATGTACATGTATTTCGTTATAAGTTGGTACCACATACACATTATCTCCCACCCCACTGGACAAAGTAAAATTATATCTTGTTATGTGGAGTAAATCAGTGTCATTATTATCAAGTGTTACTAAAACATTAAAGCATTGATGAGCTTCTAATTATTACCAGAGAGAGACCTGCACTAGTTAATGGCGGGCTAGTGAAGAGTTCGAACCTATAGTACAAACAAGTAAGCCAAGCTGTGTGGCATCCTTACAAGAACCCCATATGGTTAAGTTTATTGACAACTTATGGATTAAGTTTGTGAGGTGGTATTTTGGGGTTCTCATCAAGAGCTGGCAACTGGCGATTTCTCGTCCCCTAGAGCCATCTGTTTGTATGGAGATGATATACAAAATCACAAGCATTATTTATATTTTGAGCATGACATCCCGATCTTATAATAAATAACATACATGTATTTGTATAACGTATTTATACTACTATTACTAAAACGAATGTAGATTAAAATGAAAAAATAAATACGGTGCTGTCTACTTTACCAAGCTAAAAGACTGAGTTGGTTTATATTTACATTGCTTTCAACAGTTTTTCGGTTAGATCGCGACATGGAAGCAGGAGGTAACCAACCACTTAAACATGGTGGCACAACCCGGGAATTGAACCCAGATCCACGGTGCCGCAAGCCAAGCAAATAAAGACTCGGTCTACAGGTATGAAAGTCAAACTATGCAACCTTAAGTTGGAAGTTACATATAGGCCTTATTTTTTTTATTAGTTGGTTTACAGACATCTTCCAGAAAAAAAGTCGGGTAGGAGGTCGAAAAAACAAGAGGCCCAAGTGGGCCTATATCGCTCACCTGAGTACCTAGATGATCAGTCATGCATGAAGGAAGAATTCATTTATTTTTGCATTAATGTGACTAAGTCAACACAGATGTTGAAAATATGTCAAATTTTATTTCAGGCTAGAATAAAAAACAACACTTTTTTGCACATCCATTCACGTGATTTTGATATTAAGCATTTCCTTTGTCTCTGCAAGAAGTCATTCAGGGCAACAAGTTAGTCATTTTCTTTAGGTGGGGCCTTTTGTTGACTGATTTCAAGTCTGGGTCATGAACAACAATTGTTTCAAATATTGTCCAGATCTAACTTAAAATTGCCTAATTTCATATGTTGAGTGTTGAGAAACATCTAAAAACTTATTTAGATGTGTAAAGAAATGAAAAAAAAAATTTCTCCATATTTCAATTACCAAGTGGTATATGTACCATTGTGAGAACTGCTTTTTAGACATGGTGGCATTATCTGTTAACCAATTTGGATAAAAATTTACCAAATTGATAGAGGACCTTTAGTACTTCATGTATTCCTTGTTTCATTAAAATCTTTCATGTGGTATAACAGCAGAAGTGAAAAATGTGATTGAATTGTTCCTATACACCCTCATTTGGAAGTCTTAAAAAATTCATAGAAAATCCAAAAATTGAGATATTGGCAAAATTCTTTCAAAGTAACAATCCTTACCATAATTATGATCACAATAGTCCATAAGAAATCATCATTATCAATTAACTAGGAAATATGACACTTTTTTTCTGCATTGAATCACCAAGTCCAAAGAAATGTCGAAAAAAAATTCTAAAATTTGATTTTGGAAGGGAACCAAAATGACAATACGTCTTCACTCATCCCTCTAGATCATTTCAATGCATTCTGTTTGTCTCTGTATACAGCCCGTATGAAAAAGAATATTGTTAAACGAGGGAACTCTTTTGTGACCTACTTTTGACTATGGTGGTGCCACCTGTAAAGAGGTCTGGACGAAAACAACAGAATTTGAAGAGGATCATAAGTGACTTATTTCTATCAAGATTTATTAAAATCCTTCAGACAGTTTTGTAGAAAAAGTTGAAAATGTGAAAAATGCCCCCCCCCCCCTTTTTTTTTTTTGGAAGTCTTAAACGTAAAATTCCTAATTTCATATGTTGAGTGTTGAGAAACATCTAAAAACTTATTTAGATGTGTAAAATAAAAAAAAAAAAAATTTTTTTTGACCACAACTGGATTTGATCCGCTACTCTCTATATTTCAATTACCAAGTGGTATATGTACCATTGTGAGACCTACTTTTTAGACATGGTGGCATTATCTGTTAACCAATTTGGATGAAATTTACCACATTGATAGAGGACTTTTAGAACTTCATATATTCCATGTTTCATTAAAATCTTTCATGTGGATTCGTAGAAAAAGTTGAAAATGTGAAAAATGGCCAACCCCCCCCCCCTTTTTCTTGGAAGTCTTAAAAAATTCATAAAAAATCCAAAAATTGAGATAATGACAAAATTCTTTCACAATAATATTCTTTACCACAATTATGATCAAAATAGTCATTAAGAAATCATCAATATCAATTAACTGAAAAACATGACACTTTTCTTCATTGAAATGACTAAGTCCAGAAACACGTCAAAAAAAGCGTAAATTTCTATTTGACGGATCTTAACCCCGAACACAATTTTTAATAACCCATCTTTATAGATTGTTGAAATGCAATTAGTTTCCCCATTTATGTACTGGTTCTGGAGAAGAAGATGTTTGAAGAGGGGTACCCTTTTGGGCACTTTTGGTCCCACCCTGGATCCACCCCTGAGGGAATCTGGATCCCGAACACAATTTTAGTAGGGACCTTGAGTACATCATTTACACAAAGTTTGATCCAAATCTGCAATGTAGTTCCAAACAGTTTTGTAGAAAAAGTTGAAAATGTGAAAAATGGCCCCCCCCCCCCCCCCCCCCCCCCCTTTTTTTTTTTGGAAGTCTTAAACGTAAAATTCCTAATTTCATATATTGAGTGTTTAGAAACATCTAAAAACTTATTTAGATGTGTAAAAAAAAAAAAAAAATTTTTTGACCACAGCTGGATTTGATCCACTACTCTCCATATTTCAATTACCAAGTATTATATGTACCATTGTGAGACCTACTTTTTAGACATGGTGGCATTATCTGTTAACCAATTTGGATGAAATTTACCACATTGATAAAGGACTTTTAGTACTTCATGTATTCCATGTTTCATTAAAATCTTTCATGTGGTTTCGTAGAAAAAGTTGAAAATGTGAAAAATGGCCAACCCCCCCCCCCCTTTTTTTTGGAAGTCTTAAAAATTTCATAAAAAATCCAAAAATTGAGATAATGACAAAATTCTTTCACAATAATATTCCTTACCACAATTATGATCAAAATAGTCATTAAGAAATCATCAATATCAATTAACTGAAAAACATGACACTTTTCTTCATTGAAATGACTAACTCCAGAAACACGTCAAAAAAGCGTAAATTTCTATTTGACGGATCTTAAACCCCAACACAATTTTTAATAACCCATCTTTATAGATTGTTGAAATGCAATTAGTTTCCCCATTTATGTACTGGTTCTGGAGAAGAAGATGTTTGAAGAGGGGTACCCTTTTGGGCACTTTTGGTCCCACCCTGGATCCACCCCTGAGGGAATCTGGATCCCGAACACAATTTTAGTAGGGGACCTTGAGTACATCATTTACACAAAGTTTGATCCAAATCTGCAATGTAGTTCCAAACAGTTTTGTAGAAAAAGTTGAAAATGTGAAAAATGGCCACCCCCCCCCCCCCCCCTTTTTTTTTTTGGAAGTCTTAAACGTAAAATTCCTAATTTCATATATTGAGTGTTTAGAAACATCTAAAAACTTATTTAGATGTGTAAAAAAAAAAAAAAAATTTTTGACCACAGCTGGATTTGATCCACTACTCTCCATATTTCAATTACCAAGTATTATATGTACCATTGTGAGACCTACTTTTTAGACATGGTGGCATTATCTGTTAACCAATTTGGATGAAATTTACCACATTGATAAAGGACTTTTAGTACTTCATGTATTCCATGTTTCATTAAAATCTTTCATGTGGTTTCGTAGAAAAAGTTGAAAATGTGAAAAATGGCCAACCCCCCCCCCCCCTTTTTTTTGGAAGTCTTAAAAATTTCATAAAAAATCCAAAAATTGAGATAATGACAAAATTCTTTCACAATAATATTCCTTACCACAATTATGATCAAAATAGTCATTAAGAAATCATCAATATCAATTAACTGAAAAACATGACACTTTTCTTCATTGAAATGACTAACTCCAGAAACACGTCAAAAAAGCGTAAATTTCTATTTGACGGATCTTAAACCCCAACACAATTTTTAATAACCCATCTTTATAGATTGTTGAAATGCAATTAGTTTCCCCATTTATGTACTGGTTCTGGAGAAGAAGATGTTTGAAGAGGGGTACCCTTTTGGGCACTTTTGGTCCCACCCTGGATCCACCCCTGAGGGAATCTGGATCCCGAACACAATTTTAGTAGGGGACCTTGAGTACATCATTTACACAAAGTTTGATCCAAATCTGCAATGTAGTTCCAAACAGTTTTGTAGAAAAAGTTGAAAATGTGAAAAATGGCCCCCCCCCCCCCCCTTTTTTTTTTTTTGGAAGTCTTAAACGTAAAATTCCTAATTTCATATGTTGAGTGTTTAGAAACATCTAAAAACTTATTTAGATGTGTAAAAAAAAAAAAAAAAATTTTTGACCACAGCTGGATTTGATCCACTACTCTCCATATTTCAATTACCAAGTATTGATTGATTGATTGATTTTTGCTTTACGTCACACCACGAATATTTCACGTATATGGTGACGGCATCTGCCTGATGCGGGGCATACAAATTTTGACCTTTGCAACGGACCCACCCGAAGCAGTGAGGGATTTTTAACGTGCCATGCATACCACGACACGGGGCCTCGGTTTTTACTGTCTCATCCGAAAGACATGACACCGGCATGACCAGAGCGGGACTCGAACCCCGGCCTCCCGATCAGGAGTCCGACGCGATACCACTAGGCCACGCCGGCTTCAATTACCAAGTATTATATGTACCATTGTGAGACCTACTTTTTAGACATGGTGGCATTATCTGTTAACCAATTTGGATGAAATTTACCACATTGATAAAGGACTTTTAGTACTTCATGTATTCCATGTTTCATTAAAATCTTTCATGTGGTTTCGTAGAAAAAGTTGAAAATGTGAAAAATGGCCAACCCCCCCCCCCCCCCTTTTTTTTGGAAGTCTTAAAAATTTCATAAAAAATCCAAAAATTGAGATAATGACAAAATTCTTTCACAATAATATTCCTTACCACAATTATGATCAAAATAGTCATTAAGAAATCATCAATATCAATTAACTGAAAAACATGACACTTTTCTTCATTGAAATGACTAACTCCAGAAACACGTCAAAAAAGCGTAAATTTCTATTTGACGGATCTTAAACCCGAACACAATTTTTAATAACCCATCTTTATAGATTGTTGAAATGCAATTAGTTTCCCCATTTATGTACTGGTTCTGGAGAAGAAGATGTTTGAAGAGGGGTACCCTTTTGGGCACTTTTGGTCCCACCCTGGATCCACCCCTGAGGGAATCTGGATCCCGAACACAATTTTAGTAGGGGACCTTGAGTACATCATTTACACAAAGTTTGATCCAAATCTGCAATGTAGTTCCAAACAGTTTTGTAGAAAAAGTTGAAAATGTGAAAAATGGCCCCCCCCCCCCTTTTTTTTTTTTTGGAAGTCTTAAACGTAAAATTCCTAATTTCATATGTTGAGTGTTTAGAAACATCTAAAAACTTATTTAGATGTGTAAAAAAAAAAAAAAATTTTTTTGACCACAGCTGGATTTGATCCGCTACTCTCCATATTTCAATTACCAAGTATTATATGTACCATTGTGAGAACTACTTTTTAGACATGGTGGCATTATCTGTTAACCAATTTGGATGAAATTTACCACATTGATAGAGGACTTTTAGTACTTCATGTATTCCATGTTTCATTAAAATCTTTCATGTGGTTTCGTAGAAAAAGTTGAAAATGTGAAAAATGGCCAACCCCCCATTTTTTTGGAAGTCTTAAAAAATTCATAAAAAATCCAAAAATTGAGATAATGACAAAATTCTTTCACAATAATATTCCTTACCACAATTATGATCAAAATAGTCATTAAGAAATCATCAATATCAATTAACTGAAAAACATGACACTTTTCTTCATTGAAATGACTAACTCCAGAAACACGTCAAAAAAGCGTAAATTTCTATTTGACGGATCTTAACCCCGAACACAATTTTTAATAACCCATCTTTATAGATTGTTGAAATGCAATTAGTTTCCCCATTTATGTACTGGTTCTGGAGAAGAAGATGTTTGAAGAGGGGTACCCTTTTGGGCACTTTTGGTCCCACCCTGGATCCACCCCTGAGGGAATCTGGATCCCGAACACAATTTTAGTAGGGGACCTTGAGTACATCATTTACACAAAGTTTGATCCAAATCTGCAATGTAGTTCCAAACAGTTTTGTAGAAAAAGTTGAAAATGTGAAAAATGGCCACCACCCCCCCCTTTTTTTTTTGGAAGTCTTAAACGTAAAATTCCTAATTTCATATGTTGAGTGTTTAGAAACATCTAAAAACTTATTTAGATGTGTAAAAAAAAAAAAAAATTTTTTTGACCACAGCTGGATTTGATCCGCTACTCTCCATATTTCAATTACCAAGTATTATATGTACCATTGTGAGACCTACTTTTTAGACATGGTGGCATTATCTGTTAACCAATTTGGATGAAATTTACCACATTGATAGAGGACTTTTAGTACTTCATGTATTCCATGTTTCATTAAAATCTTTCATGTGGTTTCGTAGGAAAAGTTGAAAATGTGAAAAATGGCCAACCCCCCCTTTTTTTTGGAAGTCTTAAAAAATTCATAAAAAATCCAAAAATTGAGATAATGACAAAATTCTTTCACAATAATATTCCTTACCACAATTATGATCAAAATAGTCATTAAGAAATCATCAATATCAATTAACTGAAAAACATGACACTTTTCTTCATTGAAATGACTAACTCCAGAAACACGTCAAAAAAGCGTAAATTTCTATTTGACGGATCTTAACCTCGAACACAATTTTTAACAACCCATCTTTATAGATTGTTGAAATGCAATTAGTTTCCCCATTTATGTACTGGTTCTGGAGAAGAAGATGTTTGAAGAGGGGTACCCTTTTGGGCACTTTTGGTCCCACCCTGGATCCACCCCTGAGGGAATCTGGATCCCGAACACAATTTTAGTAGAGGACCTTGAGTACAACATTTACACAAAGTTTGATCCAAATCTGCAATGTAGTTCCAGAGAAGAAGTCGAAAATGTGAAAAAGTTAACGACGGACGACGACGACGGACGACGGACGGCGCACTATGACTATAGCTCACTTGAGCCTTTGGCTCAGGTGAGCTAAAAAAAAAAAAAAATCTTAGATTTATTAAGATCATAAAATGTAACTGCTGCTTGTCTGAAACCTTACCTATATAAACCGTGAATGCTTTGATTTTCAAAATAGTTTATATTTCAGACACACAAAATAATCCCTACTACTGTAGTCTTGAAGCTATACTAAGGTTGTTTAAGATTTTCACTAGCTTTGACAGCAAAAGTGGGACTACCAGAACGACAGAGACAAACTGATCCACAAATGTCGCTTAAAGCTCTACTAGCACTTTAAAGATTTACACACACGGACACACAGACAGAAGTCAGACAAAGTGATCCCTATACATGTATTAAAGTCACTCTGCTAAGCGAAGTGACATGTTTACGTTTCGCCCCACAAGACCTTTCGTCACGAGACCTTTGCCCCAATTTTTCAATTTATTGAATACCAAATAAATATAGATAACTACATTATTTCAGAGACATACACGTATATACATATGTGTCATATATACACATGTGTATAATATGTCTGATGATTTATTCAACTAATTCAACAAATTCATTTAAAAATACATGCCTTTTCTACATTAAAAAAAAAATTTCAACAACTTTAAAAGTAAGTTTAATTTTAGTGAACCCTAAATAAAATCCTATAAAAACATGATCAATGGGCTTGTTAAAATGTTTGTCACTGCAATAAAAGATATGATCTGCGTAGACGACAGTGGATTGCAAATGTATTAAAAATCTAAAACCAATTAAACCCATAAATATACTATAAAATCATATGAAACTTTAAAAACTGTCGAATTTATACACCCATTCTCGTTGACAATCTGATGCATGTGTATATATATGTCTCTGGTATAACTGAAATCACAATGTCAGTGATTAGCACTCATTATCACCAGAGTGGTAATTTAATTACAAGTCTGAGGGACTTGATAATAGGGTTTGGAAATCTATTCACAGGACATTTAATTAAACAAAATTATGAATAGAATGGATAATAGCTGACATTTCTAAACAACACAATTAAAAAGTAATTATTGATAACTAGTTATCAATATATGAATTATACATACTCATAAAAATATAATTGTATGATCAAATAAAAGATAAGTTTCAAATCAACATTTTTACTTTGGACATTATATAATATATTTAAATATATTTAAAGTAAATTTGGAGCGAAAGGTCTCGGGGCATATGGTCTTTCAGAGCAAAATGTCCAGGACGAAACATGCATTCGGAGCGAAACGTCCCGTTACCGTTGAAACAACTTTGTTTTCCCCTTCTAATTGTACCAACTTAAAGTAGTACTGATTGGCGGACTCCTAGTCCTATAAACATGACCTCGCTGACAAGCGCGAGACAGCAAGTAAATAAGAGGAACGGAGTCTTGCATTGCAGGACTAGCGGACTCCATTGGTTTTCTCAGTTGGAGAATTTTTTGCATTTCGATTTCAATTTTTTTTTCTATAGAGCACGTTTTACAGAGCGGCGGAAATGTAAAAAGTACTGTTTTCAAATTTCATTTTTTTTCACATTTCACCAAAATTAGGGACGGCGGATCCGTAAACCAACTAATTAAAAAAAAAAAGGCCTTAATTTTTAATTTCCACTACTGTTAAAGAATTCCTTCTGGTTGAACTGATCGTCTTCAAACAAGGCATTATGAGGAGGAAGGGGAACAGACTCTGAATACTGTGGTTTTTGACAATGGGTTCAACTGAAATAACAACCATTTGCAAACAAAACAAAATTAAAGAAATTATTACAGTTACAAATACATTTGGCTTACATGGGATACTATATGTTGAGAGTACCCTAAATGTTCCGAATGCCCGTTATCACATACCTGGATGTCTGACTTCGAGAATCTGTTGATAATGTCTGAACCTGCTGTGAACAAGTTAAACTTTCGTTAATTTTTTTTTTATATATTATCAAGACATAACCCAAAATACAGAAGATGCATATTCCGGTTCACAGCAACAGTCGCATAAAAATTAAGTTTACATTTTCAAATAATTCACCATTTCTAAGGCAATACTGTAGTATTCACTTGCTTATGCTCAACTGACAATAAGGTATTAGATTATCAAGGGGCGTAATTAATGGTATTATTCTTTGTATATGTTTTTGAGAATGACAAGGGAAAACATCAAAATCGTTTAACATAGACTTTTTTAATCATCTAGGACTGTAAATATACAGTCGTTTGTCAGATAAGACTAGGAGTTGCTTAATACAAACCGGTTAAATAGCACTGGAGTGTCGTAAAAGGCAGTTTACATGTAAACTGTACCCTGTAACAGAAGGACCAGAAAATACTAACTCGCATGATGTGGTTCAATAGTTTATTGAGTTTTATAAATGATTTCCCTGGGTGTTTTTTTTTTTAAACCAAATGTTTCTAGACATATGCATTATGGGGATCAATCCCTGATCTATGATTTTAAGGAATATCAAAACTGATATCAGTAATTCTTTTTATTTCCACTATTTCCGGTTGTGCATCTATTGACTACAGATTAACAAATTTTAAAATTGATGTGATTGATATTACTCAGAATTTACTTACCATTGAGTAAGAGGTTTAATGCTTTTCAGTTACCCGAACACTTAATGTAACGGAAATTTATAGAACACTGGAGCATGCTCTTGAACACCCCTAAAAGACTTACACCTTCAATGCTCGCATGTGTCGCCCCTCCTTTTTTCACTTTCACCTACATGTACTACTTCTGGACTTACCGTATAACCAGAAATTTTCGTGAGATACTAATTTTCGCTATTTTCGCGAGTAATTTGAACACGCGAAAATAAGTTACCGTGAAAATTTGTACTCCATAAAAATGGGGACCAAACTGGTATTAATATCACCTCCGTTTCTTAATGGACCATTGAGGTCTAGGGACAAAACAAGTAGAAATCCAAGGGATCGACATCAAACTCAAATTACGGGTATGTGCAATTTTAAAACTCTAATTGATAACAGGGGCCTAGAATTTTTGTTAAATCTCACTTGCCACGGGCAAGTGTGGTGGAAAAATTCACTTGCCCAACCCTAAAATCTACTTGCCCAATAAAAATGATAGAAAATTAATAGTTTCGTTTTGTCTTTATATTACAGTACAGTCGGCGTGGAATTAGGAAAGTCCAAGAACACCGACGGGCAGCCCACGCAATGTGGCCGACGGACAGTCCGTCGGCGGTAGTATAAATTGTCCACTTGACCATATTACATGCCCACGATGCCGCCGGCGGACAGTTGAACGCACTAATTGTGCATCGGCTACCTGTAGAACTAACAGTGAATAGGGGTGAATTAAAGACCTCATTGTACATGTATAGGCAGGAATTTCAGAAATCTATCACAATTTTAATACCAAACCAAATGTCTAAAATGGCACGTTGATTCAAACACTACTTCATTGCATATTTTAAAAAAGAATTACGAGTCTTTGTTTTCACAGTTAGTTTCACTGGTGATGAAAATTTGTAAGAAATTGGGATATCACAAGCTGGACAAAAAGGATTGAATGTGTTGACATCTCAGGGTCATCTACACAACATGATTTGTTTTATGAATTATAGTTGATAGGGGGTCTAAAGAATCTCAGAATGGTGGACAAAAGCATGTGTTTAGCCATCAGAATATGTAATGATTTATTTGAACCTCAAATTGCCTTACTATTAATTAAGTTCAACGCACTTAAATATATTAATGATACTTAAAGACTTCGGCGGATTCTACGGGTCATTATTACAGAGATATATGTGTATATATATCTCTGTTTATTAAAACTAGCAGTTACTGCAAAATTGCAACGACAGCTTGGGTCAAACATAATTTGGGTTACAATCGGTAAATTTATTAATGCCAACATGCCTGCTGACCACTCAATCCTTACATACAGCGACGAGGTCCTCAACTCACTGATCAACAACCCAACCCGCCTACCCACCAAGCTGATGCGGATCCAGCAAGCCGGACCACCACTCTGTGAATTCAACACCGAGAAATCCCAGAAGTTCATGGACATGCATAGCCGTAGGAAGTGAACAATGCGCTATGATATGATGTGATTTGATTATTATCTGTATATAATGTATAATATAATGAATGATAGTGCTTGATTTTCCATAAGAATTATTTGTAGTGCTTAGACCTTAAAACTTCTTTTGCTATATATTTCTGTGAAATATTATTTAAATCTATGTCACATTCTTATCAATATCTATTCATATAAATATTTCAATTTAAAAAAAAAACAGTACACATTTTTATATTTGCTCATCCTGTGGTTATGCCCTCCACATTACATTATTTGTTTCCTACGACCCTACGTCTCAATATTATATTTCCTATATCATCAAAAATTATAATAAAATCTTCTATGTAAATGATCTTTTTTCTTGACAAACAATTTTTTTAACTTAACATACCGTATTCACTCGTGTAAAGTATGCATCCGTGTATAATATACACCCCCAACTTTTGGAAAATAATTGGAGAAAAAGTCTACATCTCGTGTATAATACGCAGGTAAAATTGTCGCAAAAGCAAGTGGTCAAGAACCTTAAGTTTACCTAGAAAAAATCTCTGTATTACAGATTTTACTTTACGGAAAACACGATTGGTTACGCACGTGAACCTTGGGATATTCAATGAATGGGATAAACCCAACTGCCGTAATGAAATTAATTTGTGATCCACACATTGTGTTGATAGAAAGAAAACTAAAGAATGGTTAATAAAATTGTAACAATAAGTCACTGTAAGTGTAATTAGTATTCTTGATAAAACACCGATAACGAAGCAAAGCCATCATTTGCTATATATTTTACTCTCGTTGTCTCGAAGTGTCAATGTTTGTACAAAATAAATTTAATGACACAGCAGTAACGGTAGAAGAAATGCGAACAACCAATTATCCCAGGGGGGTGTACGGCAATGGTGATTGTTTGACCGTGAAGCCATTTCACCTCGATCGACGATGATAAGATAATTGGATTGCATCGGCACTTGTTGTTTTAAAATATGCTAGTCTCATTTGTAAAAACATCTTCTTTTCAGGGCATATTGTAAAGTGTTCAACACAAACTGTTATGATAATCTCTTTATCAAGTGTCTAAAATCCATTTCAGTGGTCAAGTAAGGGTTCCCAAAGTTTAATGGTCATGTTCTGATCATTTTCAGCGGACATTTACGGCAATATCACTGTGGAAATATGAATTCTTACGTCTGCAAAAAAGGTTCTTGTTTTAGATCTCGTGTATAATACGCACCTGGAAAATCGAAGTCAAATTCTATGAAAAAAGTGTGTATTATACACGAGTGAATACGGTAACAGTTTCATTTTTGTGACATTCCTATCAAAATCATCATTTTTTTCTTAACTTATTCATTCCGTTTTCTCCTCCTTGTGATCAAAATCATTTATTTTAAAATCAAATAAGAAACAACGATAAACTGCCAAAACAATCCTCGCCTCGTTTTTGAAAGTCCAAACGGATGTCGATCCCCATCCAATATATATGGCAGCGATATTAGAGGTCGGTATAGTTTTTTTTGTACGGGGAGTCACTGCCATTTAAAAAAGTAAGTTGACTACTGGTATGCGACCAGTTATCGCCGCGGACCAATTATCGCCGTTTTGCTTAAATGATGTTTTAAACGTGATTTTTCACGAAAGTTATTTTATATATTGTCTGTTGTGTTTAAAACAAAGTACCCATCAAAATTTCATTGCCACTAATACATTAGATAAGGAGAATAATCAAAAAATCAATGTAAACCTATTCTCCCTACTTTCGATTTGAACGGGGGATAGCTACAGGAAGTTCGTTGAATGACTAAGTTCTATTTTAAGCACATAAGCAACTATCTCTAGATGTCTACTATTATTAAAAAAAAATAATTGTCAACCTTATGGAATATTTCAGTTTCAAAATCACCTACTAAAATGCATACCTCTAAATTGCAAACTACCTCATTATCTCTTATAAGTAGTTTCTCTTACGTTTTTAAAAGAGTAAAACGCAGCACAGACTTCGTCATTGACATTGTTTAATGTCTTTTGGTATATGGTAAGTTCAGGACACACAACTCGAATATTAGATGAATAGATTTTAATATCAATTCTCTGCAAGAATGAAAATTAGCTGGCTACGACATGTCATAGATTTTCTTGATGAAGTTTTTGGGCAAATTGAATATTGGTTGTCATGGTAACAAGGTCTGTTTTAGTCATTCCAGACTGTCAAATAAGCCATTTTGGGAAATCTTGTTGAAATTTGTTTCAAGGTCATTGACTTCAAGGTCAAGGACATGTATTATTTTAGAATGAAATTCCTCTGAAAATGGCGATTTTTGCATCTTTTATGAACAAATTTGTTATTTGTTCTTTACACTAATTTTGTTAGTAGTATTTCATATAAAAGTTGAAGCTTATGAGAAGGAAAATCATCAGGTTTCGTTTTTGATTAATTTCAAATATCAAATAGGGGTCCCAGAAAAAAAAACTAGAAAATCTAGATTTTTTGACTTTGTTTTTAATTAGCGGCAAAGCTGTAGAATTTCAAAGAAAGGTAATGACTTTGTAGCTTATCTAAAAAAATTTAATGTGTATCCAAATGTTAATTGCATGTGATTGATTTACAATTATGAATAATCTCAAAGATCAATATTAACATTGTATAATAGACCTGTAACTTATTTTGAACTGAAGTAGGGAAATTTGAAGGTATTGAGAATTTTCCTACCTTCCTCTTTTTCAGATACCCTCCGTAAAGTAATAAAAATATTTCAACGTTCTAGATGAATGCTTTAAGGCATAATAATAAAATTATGGACCATATTATAAAATTTTATTGATATCGGAATATACACAAATTATAATTTCGTGAACAAGATGCGCTTTTCAACAACCTGTGTCTCGTCTGTGATGCTCAGAATCGAAATATTGGAAATTGAATGAAATCTAAGTATTTGATGAGCAGAAGTACAATGAAATAGACCGAGACAATTAAAGTCAACGATCCAATTACGTTCATTCCTATCTTAACCTTGGTGGTATGACTTTGGGTGAAGGTTCTGAGTCACTATCCTCCCTTAAGAAGCATTTCTACTACACAACACTACCATAATGGTTCTAACAGATATAGCCCAGGTCTGTATCCTACCTACAATTAATTAATTAAGGCTTTTATGCTCCCGCCAGGTGTGGCAGGGGGCATTGAGTATTTGCTTTGTCTGCCCTTCCGTTATTCCATCACACATTGGTTTCCAGACTATAACTCAAGTACCTTTCAACATATTTAAACCAATTTTTGATGTATACATACTTATCAAGAGAGGAAGAATCGTGTTGATTTTGAGGTCAATAGAGGATAATGATGATAATATCCCTTTATGTTCATACATGTATTGTTATACCATTATTACAATCATCTTTCTTTTGTTACAGATGATCGTGGTCATTGTCTCTCTTAAATAAACAGTTGAACAAATAGTAATTGTACTTACTTAGTCAAAAGGTCAAGGTCACAGCAGTACTGAAAGTACTGGTTTTCAAGATGATTTTCATATATCATTATACATTGTATATCATAAACTGCTGATCAGAATTTGATAATATTTCACATATGTCAAGTTCTTATAAATAAAGGTAATTTGATAACTTATGGTTATAGATTTGAGGGTCAATATGTCAAAAGACAAGGTCACCAATGGTAACATTTATCTGAGTTATGGCCCATGAAATATATTATTTAGAAAAACTTTGTTGTTGGTACGAATTAAGCCCACACACCGGGGCATATGTTTTACAAACATGCTCTAGTCTTACTAAGAAATACATGACCTTGACCTTATACCTTGAAAAACAATATGTTTTTCCTCTCGTCATAGTGATCATATGTGCCAAATTGGAAGATCCTGAAGCCATAAAGCATTATCATAATATATATATATAATATGATATGATCATATAATATGATGGATATTTAAAAATCAAGGGGTATGTATCATTACAATAGGTTTCAGATTGTAGAGAAATGAGAATCAGGGCCTTTTCAGGCAGCAATTCCATTTGCACAGTGTAGGAAATTGATTTCCCAGCTTCAAAATGGTCTAAAATGTAGATGTGATCACCTTTATTAGGCAGTCGCCTCCTTTAATCTGTCAATTTAAGTACCCTCATTTTAATTATATGTTTGTTATGATTGTAAATTTCAAGAGGAATGAAAAACAGTGAAATGGGATAAAAAATCAAAGGATAAATGATTGCTTAGAAATTTTTTTTAAGATCATAAATTATGATAAGTCATATGATTAAGTAACCACTAAGATACTAAGATTTTAAGATAATAGTTATCGTTTTATTATCGTTTAAATTCATGTATCTGTGATATGTATATCTCTATCTAATGTAAAATTATCTTTGATAAATACATGTATGTTAGCAATGATGAATATCGGAGTGTGATGAATTTTTGTGCTAAATATGATTGTGAATTAAGATCATCATCAATCAACCAACCAACGGCCAACCAACCATCATCATCAATGTTGCTGACATTATTAGTAAATAAAAATTTTAAACAATTATTCATATTTATTTCAGTGCATTTCGGGTTTTTTTCATCTCTGATACTATATCATTCTTGATTACTATAGTCATTAAAATCGTGAAGTTAAGATTGGTATCTATATCATCACCGTCCTACATTATTATCATCATTTAAATGGGAAATAAAGTTAACATGCAATTTGAAATAATACATTTTTGGTTTTGACATTGCATTGTAATACAAACAGATCGCTACAACAAAAAATAAGATACTCAGTTTATGAGATGGGCAAAAATAAAGCAAAATAATCAATATGAAATAACTAAAAAGGGGGAGGGATGAGGAGAAAGCAGGAGTCAAGGTACAACAGGGGTTAGAATTTAAGGAGTGGGAGGGTGAGCTACAGTTAACGGTTCAGGTTCATTTCTAAAATACCTCCGTTATGTCTTTAATATTTAACTATGATGTTTTACATTTTCCACATCTGCATTTTATATCAAAATTCTAAGTTTACATCAGGTATAAAACCATCATATTTATACAATCCATCTGGAATTTAACCTGAAAAAAGGAATTAAGAAAAGCTATGCCAACCAATCCCCTCCTTGAATATGTTACCAGAAAATTATAAAATGAGAAGTCTCACACAAAACATATGTTTAGATAGTTTGTCAGCAAGAAACTAAAAACGTATTTTACATGAAGAAAAAAGCACCTTAACTTCTAGGGGAATGGTTGAGTCCACCCCTTCCCGGAATCCGCCACTACTTGTGCACATTTAAAACTCACTCCAGGGTTCTCACTAGGGTTCTGAAATGGTGAGTCCTGGGACTCACCACTTTTGAAAATGGTGAGTCCCACCAAAATTTGGTGAGTCCCAATCTAAAAATGATGAGTCCCGGAGTAAACTTCAATATATATATAGTTTTTTTTTGTCTTGATAGTTGTATATGTATATTATCTGTCTTTCATGCTAATTATGTGAATTAAATGTCAATAAATTTGATAGTTTTGTTGTTTAAGCATGAAAAGCAGATAATGTACACATGATGTATTCAAAGCTCAATGTGTTCTCCAATATCTCTTCTGTTAACTTCAACATAAGGCATGTTGGCATTAATAAATTTACCGATTGTAACCCAAATTATGATTGACCCAAGCCGTCGTTGCAATTTTGCAGTAACAGCTAATTTTAGTAATCAGAAACATATATACACATATATCTCTGTAATAATGACCCGTACAAACCGCCGAAGTCTTTAAGTATCATTAATATATTCAAGTGCGTTGAACTTAATTAATAGCAGAGACATATATACACATATATGTCTCTGTTAATAGTAAGGCAATTTGAGGTTCAAATAAATCATTACGTATTCTGATGGCTAAACACATGCTTTTGTCCACTATTCTGAGATTCTTTAAACCCCCTATCAACTATAACTCATAAAACAAATCATCTTGTGTAGATGACCCTGAAATGTCAACACATTCAATCCTTTTTGTCCAGCGCGTGCCGATTAGACAGTGGCAATCCAGGATATAGAGAACATGCTAACATTTGCACTGTTTACATCTGTAAAGACATCGCAATTTCTTACAGATTTTCATCACTAGTGAAACTTACTGTGAAAAGAGACTCGTAATTCTTTTTTAAATATCAGTGGCGGATCCAGGATTTCCGAAAAGGGGGACCCAAATGGGTATTAGCCAAACTTCTCAGACATTTTTGGTGCAAAATCTGGATTTTTACAAGTAAATATGTGACCAAAAGGGGGAGGGGGCCGCCCCCCTCTAAATCCGCTACTGAATACAATGAAGTGGTGTTTGAATCAACATGCCATTTTAGACATTTGGTTTGGTATTAAATTTGTGATAGATTTCTGAAATTCCTGCCTATACATACAATGAGGTCTTCAATTCACCCTTATTCACTGTTAGTTCTACAATTAGTGCGTTCAACTGTCCGCCGGCGGCATCATGGGCATGTAATAGGGTCGAGTGGACAATTTATACTGCCGCCGACGGACTGCCCGAAGCGTTATATAATTATCTCCCGCGGTTAATACAAATCAATTAATACACGGCTTACTCGGCGACACAGCACAATGTCATAAATTTATTAGCCGCGTGCGGGAGTAACAGGGACGCGTCCCGGGGACTCACCACTTTTGAAAATCGTGCGTTCCGGCCGATTTTGACGCGTCAGGGACGCAAATACGCGCGTTAACGAGATCCCTGTCACTCCATTTAATTTTAACACTAATACAACCACAAATATATTTATTTTTGTTTTAAAACTTCAAATGATGATATTTTGTATATACGAAACACGGAAGAACGAAATATACGGCAATCAAATTGACGCGGCGATAATTGGTCCTGTAAACTCTGAAAATTGGGTCAAAACCCCTATAGAATTATCGTATTAGAAAACGTATTTAGAATTGCTCATTTTTAACGAAACTTGGTAGGATAATGTATAACAGGGTTACCATTATTCAGTGAAAATTTCAATCTCCTAGATTAAGTATATCGAAAGCTATTGGTGAAAAACCTCTGAAAAACGGCGATAACTGGTCGCATACCAGTATATTTTGTTTATCAAATACTGGCCTTAAAATATTTTGGGAGTATAAAGATAACGACGTCCTTCCAATGGCACTGCCATAACTCATATTAAGGCCAAAGCGAAAGGCTAACAAAGCTTTAAACTAGGGTCATTATAATTTTCGTTTTCTCTCCATTGTTGATTGTATGGACGTCTTCCATTGTTTACCATCACTGGCATCAGGAGGAAATGGCCGACTACTGTACAGTAGCCTAACATTATTACGTACAGCAAAATGAAAAAAAAGATCACTTTGATAAGTGAAATAAAAATAGTTAAATAGTTTATAATAATGAGAAACTAAATTTGAACTTACTAAAGGCAAGACTAGATTAGGTAACAGTAACTAATCTGTTGGAGATATCTTATCCCATCAACCATTTTGATCCATGATCGGAAGTGAATGTAACACTGTGTTTTGATTGGATTTACCTTTTCATTCAAGACAATTCGACTTAAAGACAATTCGCATAAATAAAACAAGGAAGAATGCCATCTTAGGTGTATACATGTATCTGGTAATCTTTCAGACGCAGATCCAGCCAGGGGGTCCATGGGGTACTTGTCCCCCCCCCCCCGACAGTGGCGCCAAGCATAGGTGCCCCTGCGGTAAATAATAATCTGACATTTGTCCGTCGTTTAAACCAACCCTTTTCGGAACTTCCCCAAAGCCTGTACTCGGTATCAAATGAATAACATAATTACCAATTTGAAAAATCCTGTCTGTGTACTTAGTTTAAATACGTAATGTTCAATTTCTTTGTTACCAACAGTAGATGGTTAGACTATCGATAAATTGTAAATAGTTCAACTTGATGTGATTCGATTTCTTTGCATCGATAATTAAACGATGAACGAATAGACTATGGTTGGTGTGAACAGTAAAACTGGTGGACACGGATCGTCTTGGGATGCCGGTGTTATAGAGTGAGCCTTCCCCATAGCCAGCCCCCCCCCCCCCCCCCGGGCGGTCCTACTCTAGAGTCTAGAGTGAGCCTTCCCCCATGAGGTGAAGACTCACTCTATAGCCAGCCTTATTTTGAGTGAGACTCCCCCCCCCCTCCCCGGCGGTTCTACTCTAGAGTGCCCCCCCCCCCGCCTTTGGGGAGTAAGACTCACTCGATCTAGAGCCAGTTTTCCCCTGCCTAATTTTGAGTAAGAATCAATCCCAATATGATGTAGTGATAATCTTCCGGACCGGGCCCCTCCTTAATTCAATTCTCCTAAGTCGGTGCCTCAGCCGCATTACAATTAAGCTTTTATGTGATGCCTTGGTTTTTGTGTCCATATTTTTGCTTGCTCGCCCCTGGTGGATTTTGTCATACGGGTCTCCTATAGCAGATTTTTGTCATACGACTGAGTCGGGTGTCTTTTTCTTTTCAATCGTAGTGATTTTAATGATAGCTCCATCAATCATTTTTTTTATCTTATAGCTTACATAAATTTTTATAATATAATATGTACATATCAATTTAAACCCCATACACATAAAAATATTAATGTATCTCAAACAGAGTAATTCGTATATTTAAGTGTACTTGCATAAAGTATGCAGTATGAAATATATAGTATACATCAACAATATGATTTATGGTCTAGCATGTACATTTACATATATAATAAATTCAGTTTTCACTTGTAGAAATTGTCATAGGTGTAACAAAATACGATCTTAGTCATAACTCCGTTTGATAATTATACACACGTGTACAGTTAAGCGCCAAAAGACATTGATGCAAATATTGGAATCGTCCAGCATGACCCCTTAATTCTAAAATGGAACAATCAGCTTGTATATGAAGCAACCGGCTTCAGGTTTTGATTATTATCGTTGTATGCAGAGGTGAGAGAAGGAGCAAAGCAGAGGGTGCCTCCCGGGGTATACAAAATAAAGTTATAATAAATACGCTCTCTTACTTGGTAGAAGGCCCGAACAGAGCTGAAGCACGAAAAGAGCTATTTTACCATTGTAAAGAGAGGCTGACTTCGTAGACATAAAGTCTAAAGTACTGATATATGACACGTCAGTAAAGTGGAAAGTCAGCAAGGCTCGTCACCGTGTGACGGGACAATCAAAAGGGACTACAAGTGTGTGACGCGTCAAATCAATTTGGCACGACAGTTTGTAAGGCTCGTCACAACAGTATAGATACATCGCGCACTGGCACGCCAGCTCTCCCTCAGCAATTCATACTCATGTTTGTAAATAGTGTATTTTGTTTTCACCAATCATTTGATGTATATATACAGTAAAACATGTCTTAGCGACCACCTCTATTAAGAGGTCACCTGTCTATAAAGGTCACATTTTAAATTCCAAAAATTTATGTTTTCCTAAATAAAAGACCTCTGTATAAGGCCACCTGTCTATAAAGGCCACTTTGGACTCTTCCCTTATAGCTGACCTTAATAGAAAGGTTTGACTGTATATATATAATTTGATTTTATTACTATCAATATTAACAAACAGATAGTCTTAAGGAAAATTGTTATATCTTTATCCATTGTGTGTATATTCTGTGTAAATTCAGAAGCGAACCATCGCCCGTGATCTGCTTAGGAACAATTAAAGCTCAGACAAATACATGTTACATAGGTATACTGTAATAATGTCAAGAATTGGAATATGTTTACTCCATTCTTTTACAAATGTATCAGATTTTCCATTCATTTTATATACAATTTTATAAACCCTACCTGCATATTTATGATATACTTTTAAATCATCAAAAGACAATACAGTTCTTTGGCATTTCATTTTGTAAATGTAAAATTTTATATTTAATAAGATAATACTGTCTATTGTTCTTGTATATGGTCCTAATAAAAATCCTTTTAGTGAATCTGTTTGTCAAGTCAATTGAGTATTGTGCAAATTCATTCTTGATTTTTAATAAAAAAATTTTGAACTTCTCTACATTCCCAAAGTATATGTATTATAGTTCTTCTTCTTTACTACAAAAAGTACAAACTGGATTATAATTAATTATATAATACCCATTTTAAAACCAGACTTATAAGTAGTCAATATACAATGGTTTATTCTATACTGAAACCATTCTAACTTTTGATCATTTATACAGTATATAGATTGGTATATAGATTTCTAATCATTATCTTCTAGACCTAAAAAAAACTGTTCACCCACTTTTTGCTGTGACTTAATAACTGTATTTTTTTTTTTTTAAAACTTCATACATTTTCTTTGAACCTTTTTTGTCTTTGACAATACTTTTTATATTATTTGGTACCCAAGGTCCTGATATTTTATTCAAAATATAACTTTCACATTTTTAGGATGTTTTTATTGACCTGATAATACCATTATATTCAACAAAATTTGTTTTTAAATCGTAAATATCCATAAATTCGTCAAAGGAATAGAAAGTATTATCTTCCTTTATCACATCATTTATATACATAATACTTTTTCAGACCAATGTTTATATAATGCATACTGTCTATTGACCTGAACATTTTTATTTTTCCAAAGTGGACATTCAGCAATATAAATGACATTGTTCTCATATTTGTTTTGTTTATCCATCAATTCTTTCCATGAGATGAATACATCTTTCCAAAATTTATTTCTATGATTTTTATGAATTCTGATATATATATATTGTTCACCACATTGTAAAAGAAATTTCTTATTAACATTTTCTAAGATAAGATTTTGCCAGATGCCTTCTGTGTTTAGAATTCTCCGTACCCAGGCTGTTTCAGCGCCATAATATATGCCTTTATGTCTAGCATATTCAAACCTCCTTCATTATAGTTTTGAGTTATTATTTCTCTTTTAATTTTATCCATTTAAAACTCTACAAATATTTAAATTGACAATAATTTATTTCTGTTAAAATATTATCATTAGGGTTGGGAAGTGAAATAAACAAATGATTTTAATTGTGATATTAACAATGATATTATTATTGCAAATTGCCCAATTGGGGATATATTTCTTTTATTCCATCGTTAAATGATAGCTTGCATTTTTTAAATAGTATTTGTTTTCTATAATTAATTTCGCATATATTTGATAAATCAACATCAAAATCTATTCCTAAAAGTTTGAAATTTGATTCACCCAATTGCAAACCCCATTGTTTACATAATTTTTCATTGCAATATATTTTACTTCCAATCCATATGACTTCAATTTTTTTTTCAAAATTTACTTTCAACCCAGATATTTCTTCAAACCGTCTTAGTAATTTCAAAGGAGTTATGGAGTGATTCTTCTGAACCATCTAATAAGAAGAAGGTATCATCGGCATATTGAGAAATTTTGTATTCAAAACGGTTTGCTATTATTCCCTTAATTTTGGGTTCATTTCTGATTTTTGTTAATAGGATTTCCGCACACAAAATAAATAAATATGATGATATTGGGTTACCTTGCCTACATTCTCTTTTAGGTGGAAAGCTATCTGATAGATACCTCCTTGATTGACCCTTGATCGGATATTATTATAAGCACACTGATCCATTTTTAAAAAGAATTACCAAAATTTTAAAAAAAATTGAATACTTTCTGCAAAAAGGTCCAGGAAACAGAGTCAAATGCCTTTTCAAAATCAATAAATAAAAACAAACCTGAGATATTTTTATTCTTTGTATATTGAAGAACATCATATACAGGTCTGGTATTTTCACCAATATATATACCTGCAATGAAACCCGTTTGTTCATTATAAATTTTTATGTCCTCTCTCCTTGAAAAACCCGTTGATCTTTGTTCTCTATATGGAGGATTAATTATAAATTTTTAAATGTGTGTCCTTTAATCGTGCTGCTTTTGCGGTGAATCGGAAGGTGAGCGCTCGTAAACCGCTTAACCACACCAATTGAGTGACGTTTGTTACTTCTGTGCAGGTCCTTGGTGATTTGTGTCATACAGCTTTGTCAGATGTCGTTTGTTTTCTCTTATTAATTAGTTTATCTAAAAAGGGCTTAATTCTATTGGCCAATACACCAGAGGCAATTTTATAAACTGTATTAAGTAAAGTAATTGGTCGCCAATTTTTTAAATATTGCCTTGGTTTATTTTCTTTAGTGACACTAGTTATTATACCCTCTTTTTGTGTTGTTGATAACTCACCTATCTCGTAGCCATAATTAATAGATCTAACAATAAAGACACCTATTCTACTCCAAAACATTAAAAAAAAAACCTCCCCTGTAAAGCCATCTGAGCCAGGACTCTTATCTCGTTTCATACTATAAAGAACTTTACTAGCTTCTTTAATATCCATAAATCCTTCTAAAGTATCTGATTCTGTATCTGAAAGCTTTGAAATATTATATCTTCCTAATGTAAAGAGAAAATAATCCCGATCAGCCCATTACAAGCCACGAGACATCTCTTTGGTTCCATCATTTATTTGGAGGTAAACATGTAGAAAAAACATCACACAAAGAAAAACCTGAAATGAGAATTTAAATTTGTTTACAATACATGTGACATTAAAATATCATGGAACTCACATTACTTAAACATATACGTCTCATTCGTACACTGACATGATATACTTGTCTAGAATGAAAATATCATTCACCATATTATAAAATCACGATACCCTTTTGAAACACAATCAACTAAAATTGATTCCATTGAATAAAAGGGGAAAAATGATATAATGAACTAGATAACATATAACTAATATAGTCGATAAATGAAAATAACTATATCAGAGTAATCTTTCAACCAATGCTAAAAATGAATAAGTATAGTATGAATATTATTTTAAACACAGAATGACTCATACTAAAATGTCTATAATGATAACTAATTACATTATTCAACCAACACATTAATCAAACTCACCCCTGACTGCATATATAAATGTTCTTAAAACCAAGACATTATCTGTAGTGTCATAGATCAGCAGTTTCCCTACAATGAATTGTATTCACGATAATAAAAATAAAAATATCAGACAAGTGTTTCCAAATGATAGATAAACAAGACAATTTTCAAATAACTCCTTATAAAGACGACAAAAATAGCAGCCGTTTCAACAATGTTAACATGTATTCTTTACCAGTGAGTATACGAACATAAAATCATAATAATTACTCATTTGTAATATTCAATGATTTTATAACACTTCTAATAATTTAAATACATATATGTAAATATAGTTAGATTTAAAAGTACAATAAAATAAACTTACAGAAAATCCTCGATTAAATCGAGTATTCTCTAATCACTAAAACAAGTTTCAAAAATGCATCTTTCTTCTCTAACAATTCTTCCAGAAGTGCAGATTTAACAAAAATGCATGGTGAAATCACTATAGTCACGTGATTGATAAAAACCAAAGATTACCAAATAGTCTTAAAAGAAATAATAATAATTTACCTGTATTACGGCATAATCATATTTCTTCAAATGGACAAATGATAACACATCTTTATACAAAAACTAATTAAACTTAACTAATTAGATACTTCATTTAAAATCGGCAATTTACGATGCCAGGAAGAATGTATTTCCGGGGGATTAAGGTACGGCCATCGAGGTCTCAAGTTACGACATTCCCCTCTCTGTAATCTCATTAACTCGGATAGCCAGAATAAGCATATGCCAACCGAAATACGTGATTAAGTATAACGATAATGTCAAAACTTGCTGACTAGAGAGAATTAAGATTACATACAAAATAACGAAGTTTTACACACGCACGCACAAGAAAAATAATGTTAGAAATTGTCACTGGACAATTGCATATTTTACACTAATTCATTTTGTAAATTAATACTTTCTTTCAGTACATCATCTCTTTCTGAATATAAATTTTCATAAAACATTTTTGTCTTGTTCAAAATTTCATTCTGATCTGTTATAACAGTATCATTTTCTTCTGTTTGTGATATAATTTTGTTTACAAAGTTACGTGATTCTAAATTCAAAAAATACTGTGTAGGTTTTTCACCTTCAGTTATCCATCTTGCACGTGATCACACTAGAGTCTTTAAGTTTCTCCTTTCTAATATCCTCCAGTAACATTTTATTATCCTCTAACTCTATACTAGTATTTCTATTAACAGTCTCCTCTAGTTTTTGTATTTAATGCTTTATTCAGTTTTCAAATTCTGTTTGTAACTTTTTCTTATAGCTTGAGTAAGATGTTGATTTTCCTCATAATTCCATGAGAAATGTTTCTAAAAACAGCTAATCTTTAATTGTAAACTGTAATATATCTTCTGGCATATTTTCAAAATTTTCAAAATTATACACAGGTACGGCATACTGTTGTGTTACATTATTTATAGTTTCATTTACCAATTGAACATACTCCAGCAATCAATTACTAGTAATCATGTCTCACGTAGTCATCTTGCTGTCCGTATGCCCAGATGTCCCTCACCGATTGTGTCTGAATTATAATTGTTTTACCCAGAGTTGGACCGCAAACTTCAAAGTAAACAGTGGCGGATTTAGAGGGGGCCCAGGGGACCCGCCTCCCTCTTTTTCGCCACATATTTACCAGTAAAATTCAAGATTTGGCTGCCATAAAAATGGCTTAGTAGTTTGGCTAATACATATGTGGGCCCCTTTTCGGAAATTCTAGATCCCCCACTGAAACATGTGAATCAAAGTGTTCATAAAATCAAATGTTTTGGAAATTCCTTCAAAGTATACGTAACCTACATAGGTAACTTACAGCGGTCACGACAACACGAAGCCCAATGCTGCTAGTGTTTTTTCTTGACTTTCTGACTCAAAACAACGTCTCTGTCCTTGATTGGCCACCACACAGTCAAGAATGATCCACAATCGAGCATTTGTGGGACAAGCGGGACAGAATGATTAGGAAGAGCGTCAAAGTACCATATTACGTCGCTCAACTCAGACAGACCATAATTGAGGAGTGGAACAATTAATACCCTCTAATTGCAATAAACACCTTGAGTGGGTCAATATTAAGGAGAATCTCTCATTCTCCTCAGCGAAGTCATAGATGGACACAGGCTACTGATTTAAATCAGGAAACGGCGTAGGGAACTCTTGTTTTAACGCTATTCACGCAAACACCGCCTGTGATTGGACACATTAAAAAAAAAGTAATATAAATATATGAATATCCAGTAATGATAAAATAATCGACAGACCAAAACAGTCAACAAATCATCAGAGAATCAAGTAAAATAATAACGAACAAAAATAAAATTATGTATCTTACTTCCGCTACCGGTAGAATAGTATTCACTGTTGTCAATTAGCCACCCGTGCATCAACAATAAATATTGCAGTCAGTGATACCCGAAGTACTGACTGTAGGTTACACTGAAAGACTGAGAAATATTGTGAATTGAGCTTTGATACATGAGCTCAAATTCAAGGTCAAAATCACAGGATCATAATTAAATGAGTAAAATATCAGGATACAAAAAAGTTAATGTTATGACCAAGACACAATTCTGACCATGGCATTCACTGTTACTTTGACTTATATACAACCTCCAAGCCTTCCGTAGGGTCATGATCCCCGCGGTATCAACAACAGTTGTGTGAAATTTGATTCAAATCGAACGAAGCAGCGAAATTGAAAGCTTATATTTCAAAGCAATTTCCCGCCATTTGGGCAAGAACAACAAAGTCAATCACGTGAAATACCATCCTGATCCAAGTCAATAGAAAAGGTAGTTACCACCCGGACAAGAATTTGTGAACTTTGAACTTGACCATGCAAATTCCGGTATTAAACCTTGAATTAAGGTCATGACACACCATTGGGTAAAGAACAATAATTGTGTGCAATATTACCAAAATCTAAGTTATCATTGTAAAATTCTGGCTCAGACACGGATATCGACTATGTGTGCACTGGTCACCCGACCTACGAAATAAGACCTTGGTTAGGTTAAATATTGAGATATAGCCTTGGGTCATTGAAAGTACTTGTGTGAAGTACTATTTGAATACAAGTTATCATTGTAAAATTACAGGCAATTTTGAAATATGTGCAATGTGACGTTGACCTTGCAGACCAGACCTTGGTTAAATGTCACGACACACTCTTGGGCCATGGATAACAAATGCATGAAGTATAATCATTATGCAAGGTAGCATAAGGAAGTTACGACCCGGACGTAATTTGAACAGTTCAGCGGATAGACCAAAGATACAGACAAATGGACAGACAAATAGGTGAACAGACACACGATGCTTCCAAACTTGTAGAAGATTCCTATATACCCATCCCAAAACTTTTTTTGCAGATGAATGATAAATAGGATTGGTAACTACAAATGTGGTCCACCGACGACAATTGTCTTCAGACCACAAGTTTGATCTTAATATCAAAGTCATTCTGATTACCTGTCATTCAAAAGATATGATCAAGGTTTAATTTCTTAAAAAGTAGGCCAAACTCAAAGGTAATCGACCCTCGTGTCATTCGAAAGGGATTCATTTGTTTAGTTTGTATGCCAAGTATGAAGTCTCTTTTTCTCACGGTTCAAAAGTTATGGTAAAGGTTAAAGTTGACAACAGACAAACACACAGATAGGACAAAAACAATATGCCACCTATCTTTCGATCCGGAAGTATAAAGGTATATTTAGTTGGATTAATGTGTGCCTTGCTTTATGTCTAAATTTGTACCCGTGGCCACATCCTGGTGCCCGTGATCTATATTTGGACTCTTCGGCATTTAAATACAGAAGTTGGTCGGTTGGTTGGTTTGTTTATTGTTTAACGTCGCACGGTGACACCTCGATTATTGCGAGCAGGTTTGTGACTGATGCAGGATACTCAAATTTGGACTTTTGCAACTGACCCACCGAAGCAGTGAGGGATCTTTAGTGTGCCACGTCTGCCGTGACATCGGTTTCCACTATTTTATCCGAAAAACAGATACCGTCATCACCTGAGAGTTGCTCGAACCCGCGACCTCCTTGTCGGGCGACGAGTGCTTGACCACTAGGCCGCAATGGTATGTTCCACCCAATTACGTCATTCCAATACGACAATAAATCTTGTCCGTTCTACAGAAGGGTGTTAAAATACCATTCCTTTCAATGTTAATTGTAGAAAAACGTGACCGCAACGTAGCTGTGTTGTTGAAACGACAAGGAATGTCATGGACACAGCGTAATAAATTGTCTCCTAGTTGTAGAATGAGACTTTCCCAATGCCAAGAAGGAAGCTTCTGTTTTAGAGCCAGCCTTGCCCGGGGGAAGTCTTGCTCTAGAGTGGCACCCCCCCCCCCCGGGGGGGGAAGTCTTACTAAAGATTGGGACTAACTCTAGAGTAGGACCGCCGGGGAAAGTCTGGCTATGGGGGAACGCTCACTCTATAACATTGGAATTTGTCAGTGCCATTATGCCAGTAATGTAAAGAGATCACATTTGTCTACATACGCGTTAATGTTACAACGCAGGTGTAACATTAAAAAGTTACCCTGTTGAAAACTGACCCGCGGCTCTAAAGCCATTGAAAATTGACGCATGCCATTTAAATGTTGATTCCCCTTGGGATCATTTTTCAACGATTTTTGATTTTATGTATAGCATTGAAATGCAAGGTTCTATGCCTCTCATCATTCCATCTCATTCCCCTTCTATATAACTTTAGCTTCCTCCTTCCATATTGGAGCGAATCCGGCTTCGCAACTGACACACATTGTGCATACAGAAGAACGTTATTATATACAGGGGGAATGATTTGTGGTTTGGGGATGATTTTAAACTAAATTGCATTTCTTAAATATTAGTAGAGACTGTTTTCCTCGGGAGAAAATCTATTTACTAGGCAGATTATGCGTATCGTCACTGGATCTAGTTAAAGCATCCACATTAAAGACATCAGTGGATCCAAAACAGAAGCGAGGATCGTAATTATGGGGGTCTAGACCTATAGTCAGCCCCTCTTTTTTTACTGGACATGGTCCATGGCTATGTGCATTAAACTTGCAAAGATTCATGAACATATCATACTGCTGGTATATTAAGAACTTTATTTTCATCAGATTATTTAGGAAGATGTATGGAAAGTCTATACAAGAGCTGAACAAACACAATGATTATTATTTAGACTAACTGGCATGTAACCTATGTTTTCATTCAGTCGTTGATCACTACGCACTGATCGCATATTTTCGGGCCTTTCCGACGGCCCTTGCCAACCACAATAGCAATATGCTTTTGATGACGTTATGCCGAAAAATTGATGTTTTAATTGATTAAAGTGGGACAACAGACTGTATAAGTTAGATTTATTCCTTTCCGTATTGTAAACATTCTGCGTAATTTTCACCAGAGCTAGGTGTTAACGTGACCTACATTTGCAGCCTACGTTTTCCCAATTTGCACATATAGAGTTAAAAGACATATCGTGCAATAATTTTTGAAAAATTTGACGCGTAAAATAGTTTTAATTTGTTTCATATAGATATAGAAAATATATACGTTTTAATTTTGTGCACCAGATGCGCATTTCGAAAACTTATGTCATATATAATCGTTAAAATAACAATAAAGACAATGCGTGGAGTAGATTTTTGAGTCGGCGCTCTCATAGAGCGCTAGACTCAATGGCATCGCTTTTCAAATTCTCGCTTTTCAGGGCTTATAACTTTCACTGCCGATATAGAGCTTACTACGCCGCTGAAAAATAAAGTGCCGAAAAATTACTGATGTTGTCTTAAAAATTCTTGATCAGCACAATGTACCTTTAGCTCAGTTAATTTAAGCTAAACAAAAACTAGTTTCAGTAACTCGAAAAAGGAGTTGCAATAATGTTTTCAAATTTTGCGTAATAATATGTAGTTGTGACTACTTTACGATGTGTTTACCACCGACACCGTCGGATGTACTCGATTGTGTAATTCTCCGGACCAAGCATTTGTCTTGATCTTGTATCGCTTGTTTTTATCGAGATATTTCAATTAAAGTTTTCCCCAACATGTTCTGGAACTTAAGTTCTTTTTCACATATATGACAAATTTAAAGATCGATCTTCCCGCATTTCCTCTGATAATGAAAATGCATTATAAATATTTAGGTAAATGTTGTATGTTTCTAAATATAAATGATGTTAAAACATTATGAGAATCGTGAATAAGATGGTTATTTAATGTCCCACTTGAAGGAATGTCGTTCCTTGGCTCAGCTTCGACTCGTGACAACAATGCAGTAAAACGTGTTGCCATGAAGTTGTCGATTGCACGTTCCTTTCGAATACAAGCAATTTTAAAATGGTAAAATGATTACATACTTAAAATCAGCAAAGCCGACTCTCAGGACTTTTGAGTCCTTTGATTTTTAACATTTTATATGATCTACAAGAAAACATTTTATGTTCATTGTGAATGTGTCTAGTCTCAAGGTTTTAAAACGTACTGTGTTTGATTGTTTCCGACAGGTGTACCGTGGTTACACTGTTGGAAACAGAGTTTTCCTGGAGACGCTTGCGGAGTACACAAACAATAACACAAACATCGTTTTTTTCTCTTTGAAATTGCCCCAAATTCCTCGTTACTAAGAGACGAATAGCGCCATGTTCAAAATTTTTCCGAGAAACGAATTGATATTTAGTGCACCGACATAAGAGGTTTCTTTATTTTCATATTCCTAAAATTTTATGATTAAATTATTAATCACAAATTGATTCATACATGAGTGATTTGACATCGCATCGTAAACAGCTGAACAGGCAGTTTTGCTGCTTCGCGGCGAGATGAAATAACATGCTGGAAAGCTTGTTGAATGGTGGTACTTTATCATGTCATGTACGTGAATGGTAGAACTTCACTTTTCGGTCAATTTGGCTGCAACACTGCTCTTCACATTTTTATATATTTTGAGAATTCCAATCATTCGGCCACGAGCATCACTGAAGAGACTAAACTTGTCGAAATGTGCATATGGTGCACTAAAATATAAGGTATATATGTTCTATATTTATTGCAAATAGTCCTTGATATGAGATTTTAGATGGACGTTAAGAGCACTGAAAGAAGTTGTTACAGACAGGGTTTTTGATAGTTGGAGTCAGAGGCAATGTGGACAAAGAGTAGGTACAATGTATTAATACATTTGAGGACGGTATATCGTGGTTATACATGTCTGAATGCTAATGTGTGACCAATCAGAATTATCAAAACAAAACAAGTGAATTAGAATGTTTTTTTAAACATAACCTTTTGTCCCCCGCTTTTGTGAATTCGAGGAAACATTAAATCCCATTCCTCCGTCTGTCAGTCTGTCAAAAAAAACTTTAACCTGGGCTATTACTTTTGATCCAGTAGGGGCACGACTTTGAAACTTCACTTGTAGATTCCTTGTGATGAGACCTTCCATTTAAGACCATAATTAGAATTTTTTAAATTCACTTCTTGACATTTATGTATCCTCAAGAACACCCTCATCTGATTACAACCCCTCCTAATTACAAACATGGATTCACCTGTCTTCTCTGTCTTTGTACACATTAAATCCACAACAAATGCTCAGAGCAAGGGCAGTTTTAGATCACCTTGACATAGTTTAGATGATCTTGTGCTATAGGCCTGACATCCGCAACCGGAAAACTCGGTTCTGGACAAATTACAAATGCTGCAAGTAGCAAACATTTTGGGATATAGATTTGATTGCATGCTTTGGATGCTGCATGTTACATAATGTTTCGGCTTGAGTGACATACTTAGCCTAGACAAGCTACAAGTACCAAACTTGCACTAATTATTCATTTTGGGATGCAGACTCGAAAACATGTTTTAAGCTCTATCTGACATACTTTCTTTTCCCGATTTTCGCGAAAGCGTGGGGACATAAAATCTCATTCGTTTGTCTGTCCTTCTGTCACAAAAACTTTAACCTTGGTCATAACCTTTTTAATCGTAAGACGTAGGGCCTTCACATTTAGCATATCATTGTAATACCTTTCCGTTGGTACTAATATCTTTATCATGTGACCTATACCATGACCTTTGACCTACTTTAATATAACATTTTAACCGTAAGACGTAGGGCCTTTATTTTTGGCATGTGTGTCTGTAGACAAGCACAAGCATGACAATATCACATATCACTGCAAATTTACCGTTATATCGTCGAAAGCGGGAGACCACAATTCTCTGACTTTGCTTGTTCCGTTTGAGTCATTTTGGTATCCTGTTTAGGGCATGAGTACCTCAGTTATGGACAGTAAATGTACCAAATTTGCACCAATGATTTATGTATGGGATGCGCACTAGAGTACCTGGTTCGTTTGCTTCATCTGACATTTTTCCACTTGGGTGATTTGGTTAACCTGTTGAGGGTACATCAGTTTGTGACAAACTAATAAAAATAAAAGACTTCTGACTCGGCTGTATGCCAAGCCGCCTCGGATAAACAGTGTGTGAAAATTCCCAAACTTGCACTAATGGTTCATTTTGGGATGCAGGCTTGAATGCATGCTTCGTATAATAAATATAGAACATATATACCTTTCAATTTTGTGCACCAGTGGCGCATTTCGACAACGTGCGTCTCTGCAGTGATGCTCGTGGCCGAATAATTGGAATTCTCATAATATATAAATATTTGAAGAGCAATCTTGAAACGAAAATGACCAAAAATGAACCAAAGAATCTATCTAAGGTCAGAGCTATGCATGAGGGAGATACTTAATTTGATGACTGAAAATTTACTATTCCCATTTCAATTTTGTTTCATTAAAAGAAAATTGATTTAAACAGCTCAATAATGATTTAAGAGCCATTTTGAATTTGTGCCATTAAATCTAAGAATAAAACTAATCCTGAATTAATACTATTGATAACACAAATTCCTCTTCATCTTCACGTGAGTGTTACTCGGAACCTTCAGTCCTTTGATTATTTTTTTATTTTTTAAAATTTTTTTATTGACGTGTCGTCAAGAATTATCAATTGACGTCAAGTGTATTACTATGTCTATTTATTTATTTATTTATTTATTTATTATTCCCCGCAAACGAAGTATAGGGGGTATATAGGAATCACCTTGTCGGTCTGTCCGTCTGTCCATCCCGATTCGTTTCCGGTCCATATCTTTTTATTGGGTGCATCGATTTAGATAATATTTCACAATATTGTTGCCCATAACCCAAGGATGAATCTTGATCTGACCCAAGGTCGTAAGTCAAAGGTCAAGGTCACTGTGGACTTAATTGTTAAAACCGTGCCCGGGGCATATCTTTTTATTGGGTGGATGGATTTAGATAATATTTCACAGGATTGTTGCCCATGACCCAAGGGTGTGTCATGAACTAAACCCAAGGTCATAGATCAATGATCAAGGTCACTGTGAACTTGGTTGTTAAAATCATGTCTAGGCCGTATCTTTTTATTTGGTGGATGGATTTAGATAATATTTCACAATATTGTTGCGCAAGATCCAAGGGTGTGTCTTGACCTTGAACCAAGGTCATAGGTTAAGGTGATAATATACACAATAAAAAAACTATGTCCGCACCATAACTTCTTACCTTGTGCACAGATTTCAATAACATGTAACGGAATTGTTGCTTAGGATCCAAGGGTGTGTCATGACCTTAAACCAAGGTCATAAATTAAAGGTCAAGGTCATAATAGACCCAACAAGAAAAACATTGTTCGGGCCATAACTTCTTCCGCTTAGCATAGATTTCAATAATATTTCAAAGAAATGTTGCTTAGGATTCAAGGTTTTGTCACGACTTAAAACCAAGTTCATAGGTCAAAGGTCAAGCTTATAATAAACACAATAAGTAAAAGCTTGTCCGGGCCATAACTTCTTCCCCTGTGCACAAATATCAATAACATTTCACAGAATTGTTGCTGATAATCCAGGGGTGTGTCATAACCTTGAACGAAGATCGTAGGTTAAAGGTTAAGGCCATAATAGACACAATAAGAAAAAACTTTGTCCAGGCCATAACTTCTCACGCTATCCACAGATTTCAATAATATTTCACGGAATTGTTGCTTTGGATCCAAGGGTGTGTCATGACCTTGAACTGCAGTCATAAGTCAAAGGTCAAGGTCACAATAGACACAATTGTTATAATCTTGTCCGAGCCATAACTTCTTCCCCTGTGCACATATTTCAATAATATTTCACAGAATTGTTGCTTAGGATCTAAGGGTGTGTCATGACCTTGAACCAAGATCATAGGTCAAGGTCACAATAGACAGAATGGGTAAAACCATGTTTTCGTTGATTATACCTCAAAATATGTTTGTAAGTGGGACATCTATTACACTTATATCAGTGATGTATATTGGGATGAATTATTGCATGTTTCTACGTTGTTGCCGAGGGGGTATTTGTCCCGTTAGGACTGCTCTAGTTTATTTATTTATTTATCATCATCATCATCATCATCATCATCATCATCATCATCTTTATTATTATTATTATTATCATTATTATTATTATTATTATTATTATTATTATTATTATTATTATTATTATTATTATTATTATTATTATTATTATTATTATTATTATTACTATTATTATTATTATTATTGTTTTGATCGTATTATTTTCAGCATCTTTTCGTCCTGAACAGACAATGTGTAAAAATTTGTCTCGCCGTTTAAAGGACAGGTCAATTGGAATAATCATCTAAACGACGCTGTTCGTTCCGGTGTCCATCTGTCCAAAAGTTTGTTATTATTTAAATTCCTTGACATTTTATGCCATCTTTGAACAATTAATTACTGTATTTATACGCAACCTAATTTTCACCCAGAACGTTGATGATAAGGTATTAGATGTACACTGTGTTAGCATATTCATGAATTAGCGTGATCTGTGATTGTCCTTCATAATGTCTTCACCAACATTTTATCTTTTATTTACGAAATCATTAATTAAAACTCAAAGAAGAGCACTAACTCCGCTTGAAATGAATCTCGAGAAAATAAATACAATCCAGTAAATACATGTATAAATTTGGTTATAACTACAAAACAAGTTCGATTTACGTCGAGTTTGAACATACTTTTAGAGGTAATTTAAAATGCTTTATTCGAACTTTATTGGTATTTCTAAAATGATATATTATATATGGAAAGCCAAAAGGTTCAATATTCTATCTATGTAGTTATGTATTTGTTGTTGTGAAATGCGGGGTCATTGTAAACATTAAAATATTAATCCGTAACTTGACATTTGTAGTACATAACTGTTCGTTTACAAAATGAAGGTGTAAGATGTTGTCTGTGTAAATGTACAACAAGTGAATGCTTTATTCGTTCATTGTAATTCAAAATGTATATCTCCGTAATTCTTATCTGATCTTCCGTAAATTGCAGTTGCGAGTTTTCAGAAACTTGTTATTTGTTGATCCGTGCAATGTTAGTTCGACATTCGTATTTCATCATTCCTGATTTGTTTTTCAACATTTGTACGGTAATATGCACCATTATGACCACAGAGGGCGCGCACTACGGCGAATCTTTTATGAAACAGATTAAAGAATCTATAAGGATAGTGTACTTAGCAGTCTAACTGAAGCCAAATTGTTTCAGGTATTTCCTGAAAAAAAGACATTTTTATAGGCTATTAAAGTGATCCTTTCTTAACGTTAAAATATTACACCCTAACTAAGTACATGTATCGTAAAAAGGGCATTGTCTCGAGTTGGGACCGTTGAAGTTTAACTCGAACTCTAATGACAAGTTTACAAGTTCGTTTTACTTACTATCGAGTAATCGAATGGCCACAGTATGTTATTAACCGGAGTTCGATTTTTTTTCATAGTGAGTCATTAATCAATGTTGAAATATTAACACCCTTTCCCAGCTTCTGTCCTTGCATTTAACAAAAACAGACAGTGTACTTAGCTAAATACTTGTATTGTAATTAGGAGATTTTCTCGAAATGGGGTCGTTTTTAGTTGAAATTAGACCCTACCTTCAATGACCAGTTTTCAAGTTCGTTTTACTTACTGTCGAAAAATCGAATAGTCACACTATATTTTAAACCGGGGTGTGACGGGGTTTTTTTATATGGAGTCATTAGTTAATGTTGAAATATGACACCCTACCCTTCCCTGGCTATGTCAAAGAAAAAAGAGGAGTTACTGGCTCAGTTATGTGGCAGAAATCACCATAGAGATATACAATGCATGAATATAAATAATATACTAGAACATATATCACATTACAAAAATATTTGATTGTAGTGCAATTACGATACCGACTTAGGACGGTCATTTAATTTGACAAAAGCCAAACAAATGGTGTGGTTAACCGGTTTACGGGCCCACCTTCCCACTCACCGTAACAGCAGAACAATCAAAGGACGTACATTTAAAAATTTATAAATAATCCTCCATGTAAAGAACAAGTGTCAACAAGTATCGCATATTGAGAGGTCATAAAAATATAAACACGTAAGGTATTGTAAAATACATAATGGTATAAAAATATATGCGACATCAACATGATAAACCGTGCTCTGCCAGTCTGAAAGCGAGCTAAGACCCTAGATCTGTAGGAGTCCCGACTAACAGTCAGAGGGAACGAGGTTCAGGACCATGTCTCCTCTGAAAGAGGTTTGGACAAGCCCGTCATATAGTCCCCACCGCCCTGCTAGTCAGCGTGCAACGTTCAAGTAAAAGTCTGCATAAGGCTGTAGAGGGGCCAAATACAAGACCTATAGTCTTTTTGATGATCTCAATATCATATTGTCTATTTAGAAGACGTTTGATTATTTTATTACATGATAAAATAACGTTATCGGAGCCTTTTACTTTCCTTAGTTTATATACGAGATCACCGTAAAAATAAGGATGGGAAATTCCATTGGATACATACTGTTGAAAAGAAATATTTCCAAATTTAGATAGAAGTTCTGAATAAGATCTGAAGAATTTGCCGAATGTTTTTCTTAGCTTGTGATATCTGTAACCCTGAGTTAAAAGTTTCGTAGTAATTTGTAAATTTCGTTTATGAAAGTCCAAAACATCGGTGCAGCCTCTGACAAATCGAACTAATTGAGATATATAGATGTAAAGATGATGGATAAATCCAAACCACAAGTCCAAAAATCATAAAACCAGAGGACATACAAAATCAGTGAAAATGAAAAACAAATGGAAAATAACAAAATATGTCTACTTGAAGAGCATATGTGAACCCCTGTGATGGGGTGAGATCAGGTGCCCGGGGAGAGTGAGCAGAGTGAGCATCTCCTGCTACCATATGATGGGAGTCGAGGGACATCGCCATCCAAGTAAGGGAAATTTACAATAGGAAATCCAAAATCCTCACGTTTATCATAAATATTAGTATATATTAGGTGGTTGATAATTTTGATGTTTAAATCTAAGAAAGGTGTAGATTTATCTCAAGTATTAGCTTTATTCAATGTGAGCTCTGGTGGATAAATTTCTTATATAAATTGTTCGAATTCAGGATTGTCGATAACCAAAATGTCATCCAGATATCTACAAGTATTATTGAATTTGTCAATGAGGTCAAAACGTTTTGATTTTTGAAGAGAAACCATAAAATCCCTCTCATAACAATAAAGAAATAAATCTGCTATCAGAGGCGCGCAGTTAGTACCCATAGGAATCCCAACTATTTGTTGATATATCTTGCCATCAAATTGCAAAAAAATATTATTCATGAGAAAATCTAGTGCTTTACATAATTCCTTGCAAGTCCAGTATTTATATGAAGTATATTGTTTGTTAGAAAAGAATCCGGATGCATTTTCTCCGCAAACTATCACTCTTTGTTCAACAAAAACATAAAGTGTACTTATCTAAATATGTGTGTTATAATATATGCACGGAGATTTTCTCGACATGGGGTCGTTTTTTAATGTTGAAATTTGACCTTACCTCTAATAACCAGTTTTAAATTCATTTTATTTACTATTGAATAATCGAATAGTCACGCTATATAAAAAACCTAAGTTCAAGTTTTCTTCATACGGAGTCATTAATTAATGTTGAAATATGACCCTACCTCTAATAACCAGTTTTAATGTCCATTTTACCTACTATTGAATGATTGAATAGTCATTATAAACAGGAGTTCGAATCTTTTGACCCTTTTGAAGCATTAGTTCTCTTTAACAATATGTCTAATGAGATCGAAATTTGTATAATACACTACATAAGATGTCATTGTCCAACGTAAAATTTAGACCATTCTGTAACTGACCTGTTTGCAAACAGGTAGTACAAAGTATGAACTGCATTTTAATAGTACAAGGGAGCATTATACGCAAGGGTAATTTTTTAATATTAAAATATGACCCACCATTGCAGGTCCATTTTCAACGAAGGTAACATTTTCACTCGAGTGTCACTTTTTTACGCGTGGGTGGATTCATTAAATAACGGACCGAGTCAATTTTCAACGTTAAAAGTCGACCCTTAAACCGTTGAAAACTGACCCGTGGATCAGTTTTCAATGGGTTTCTCTTTTTAATGTTACACCGGATAACGAATTATTATCACATTAATTACAAGAGGCTTAACAGACTAAGCAATGGAAGCTTCACATGGAACAATTTTTTCTACATGCATATTTTCCTGACACGTTTTAATTTGTGTTTTGTTTTGTTTTGTTGATTTGTTTTTTTTTTTTTTTTTGTTTTGTTTTGTTTTAATTAAAGTTTATGCGTAGTGCGTAATGGCGATAGTTTCAGATGATTCACAGTCAGCAGCATTATTCATCATCATTATTCATCACTTTTTTCTTCTTTAGTGCAAATTGCATATGAAACTTTTAAAGAGTTCTAAAGTTCGATCATCTACTCCCATCAAAGTCGACACTATTACACGGATAAATTTATATGATTGATTGATTATTGTTTTACGTCACTACACAATTATTTTACATATATGGTGACAGCATCTACCTGATGCATTGCATATAGATTTAGACCTTTGCAAAGGAAACACCCGATGCAGCGAGGGATCTTTTATATGCCACGCCTACCGTGACACTAGACCTCGGTTTTTAACTGTCTCATCCGAAAGAGAAAACACCTGTGTATGATTCCATGAAATTCTGTGAAGTAGTTAATGAAAAGAAGTCGGAAAATATGTCAGTCAACCATAGCTCTTGGCAGCCATCTTGAATGATAGATTGGGTCAAAAGATACAATTTTGGTATGGGACCTTGATAACTTAGTTCAAATACGTTTTGGTCAGACTCTGTACAGTACTTGCCTAAAAGAAGTAAAAAATGTGTAAGTCAATTGGGGTCCTTGGCAGACAGCTTGAATGACTGATCTGGTAAACAGATACAATTTTGATAGAGGACTTTGTACGATTTGGTGAAATTCTGTGAAACTGTGAATTAATGAGAAATTGAAAATGTGTCAACCAATCCGAGCCCATGTTGGCCATATTGGATTACCGATCAGATCGAGAAACACAAACCTGATAGAAGATCTTGAGTACTTACTTTTTCAAGTTTTAGTGAAGTTCTGCAACTCGGTTGCAGAGGAAAAATCGAAAATGTTTCAAGCAATCAGACGGATCAGGTCGAAAAGCACAAACTTGGTAGAGGACCTTTAGTACTTACTTCTTGTAATGTCTGGGGAAATTTCATGCAGCATTTGTGGAGAAGTCAAAAGTGTGTCAGCTAATTAGGGCCAATGGCGGCCGTCTTGGATTACGGACCGAGTAAAAAAATATACAAACGTGGTAGAGGACCTAGATGACTTACTTCCTGTATGTTTTTGTGAAATTCTTTTTAACGGTTTTGGATAAGAAATCGAAAATGTGTCAGTCAATCAGGGCCCATGGCGGCCATTTTTGAATACGGGTCGGATCGGGTCAAAAACACAAACTTAGACCTTCTAAAGGAACTTGAGATAAACGATACAACTGAGAGCGCATCTTCTGTATAATACCTCGATATACTCCTATCGATTAGTGGCGAAGGTTCATTAGTAACCCCTCTTTATGAAAAACGTGACAATTTTAATTTCATTATTACCAACTTCCCTTTCCTGAGTAGCAACATGCTTTCCTTTCCCACATATGGCGTCTTCATTTCACAACTTATATGTCAGGGCATGCTCTAAATACGAAGATTTCGTCCTGAGAGCGAGGCTTGTTGCCAAGAAACTACTTTCACAGGGATATATTCAGGACCGCTTGAAATTGTCATTGGGGAAATTCTATGGTAGATATAGGGATATGATGCAGTTTGAGATCCTACTTTCTAGATTGTTAACCGTCATTTTGAAATTTGACCATACAAGCTAACCGTCTTAACTTTCTGACTATACTTGATTTGACATAATTACATGTATAATCAGACATTGTTGAGGTGCATTTCCGACGCCGGAAATTCAGTTCAACAGCATTTCATACCTGAATAGGATAATTTGAATAAATGTTCTTGTGATCATTTGCATATACATGTATTTATGTATTAACTTCCTCGACTTGAAAAGTTGTGGACTTTTGCAACGGTGTTGCATGCAACCAGGAGACGTTTACTCCTCCCGGGCATCTGGTCTCACCTCGATCTAATTGGGGTTCGCATTTGTCTGAATATGACACTATACACGATATTGTCCTTTTATTCCATGGACTACGAGATATGATTAACCCTTCGGTTCTTCCTCGTTGTTTATTCCTGTTTGTTCATTTGAAATTCTGTGCAGCGGTTTTGGAGAAGAAGTCGAAAATGTCAACCAATCAGAGCGAATGGATAACGGATGGGCTCGAAAAACAAAATCTTTGTAGAGGACGTAAAGTAATTACTTTCCTTAAGATATGGGGAATATCTGTAAAGGGGTTGCAGTCCAATATGTGAAAAAGTTTACTACGGACTACGGAAGGGCGACAGACGGCGCTCTATGACAATAGCTCACTTGAGCCTTCGTGGCATAATCATGGCATTATCTTACTTAAGCCCGTATGTGATTATGCGTTAAGTTCATATTTTGAATAAGAAGCTGAGGGGAAAGGAATGAATTTATTTGTACGTTCAAATCTGTATTTCCTAGAAAAAATATATACAAAACATATTTGATAAAGGCTCAGGTTACCGACAGTGAAGATGAAATTTAACCACACAGTGTGGGAATTTAATTTCCAAGCGGAGGATCTTAACATTAGTAACACCAACAGCAGATGATGAAACAGAGCAGCAACATCAGAAGAAGCGGAACAGCTTGAGTAATGCTGAAGAGACATCAGAAAGAAACACTAAACAACTCTGTTTAGTACAGAAAGCGAAAATTTCCGCCCCCCCCCCCCCCCCTTTCAAACGTGAAAAGAACTTGTGTGACATGTAGGGCATATATGTAAACCGAATGATGGATAAAGGCAGAGAAACCGAATCACAACCGTAAATTATATAAAATTATTAAGTCAGAGGAAATTAATGGCTCAAATTAAGGGTCAGTAATCTTTTTTGTTTATGAGGGACGCGAAATGTAATGAAGGGAGCATAATTTACACAGGTGTAACAGAACCTAGAATTCAGCGCATTCAAACATATGATGCGACAAATATTATAAATGCTTAAACATTAAGCAATATTACTAAATTTCCAATTTGTCCATAGAAATCAATACCCAGTCTTTTCTACAGTTTGTGTTAAATTTTTTAAGTTTGCCGGTATGTTGATATATAGTCTGAAACCAACACATATAGAGTTCCTGATGTAGCATTCACAACTAAAATTTGACATAACAATTATATTGCTCTAATTGTGTTTTTCAATATTATATCGTTGCATGAATACTTAGAATGTATGGCCATATATATATATATATATATATATATATATATATATATATATATATATATATATATATATATATATATATATATATATATATATATATATATATATATATATATATATATATATATATATATATATATATATATATATATATATATAAAGCACAAACATACTACAGCTGACAAGGCACCCTTTATTTCACTTATATTCGTTCCCTGTCTGGGACTCAAACCCTATGGTACCGAATCACCTAGCTGTCTTGCATCCGACCCTCTAACCGACTGAGCTACCCGAGCTGTAGTGTCTTTGTGCTTTATATGTTTGTCTAATTTGTCTTTAATTTCTACAGGTATTTCTTCGGAGATCCAAGGTCCATAGTACACCCAGATGTTTCACTGATTCTATTTGTGCTTTATATGTTTATTTCTCTTTCAGTGTTGTATTCTCTCAGAGGATCCGCCTGCGTTTACGTCGGATAAATTCCTTCACTTTCCGCGGCCGTGTTGTCATGCATGCGATTAGCTAATGATTGGCTATTAAAGCTCCATTTTTGTGGAGCTCGGGTAGCTCAGTCGGTTAGAGGGTCGGATGCACGACAGCTAGGTAAATCGGTACCATAGGTCGTAGGTTCGAGTCCCAGACGGGGAACGAATATAAGTGAAATATAGGATGCCTTGTTAGCTGTAGTGTCTTTGTGCTTTATATGTTTGTCTAATTTGTCTTTATTTTCTACAGGTATTTTTTTCGGAGATCCAAGGTCCATAGTACTCCCAGGTGTTTCACTGATTCTATTTGTGCTTTATATGTTTTATTTATATATGTATATACAACTATCATTATCATTGATTCTTGCTGATCCCCCTTATACCCCAGTCTTATTTGAGCTGATTTTTACACTTAAATTGTCTGAATTTGCTTAGATATCTTTTGAATTTTACATGCAATACGTTTTCTCGTGCTTTCTTACATTTAGAAAGCTGTACATGTATAATATCTTAAGGCGGTGAGGCTGTCAGAATATACCTGGATCTCTCTTATAAAAGTCGTTTTGTGTTAAGATTCAGTAAGATGATAGAAATGATAAGAAGTCCTCCGAAGGGAGATACTTAATTAGTTACAAGAAACCCTCAATGTCCTCACATGGCAATTGGTCTTTATCATGTGGAAACAAAAATGACAAAATCTCTATGCAAAATCCATATCTTCTCGTTAAATAATCTAGTTTGGACACTGTTTTTGTTACTAAAGTAAGTTTGTAATTATCATTAAATGTGCGTTGCTATTCTCAGGTTATGCTTAGACCTCTTTAAATTTTACGGATTATCACGTTCTTATTTGTAAGAGTGTAAAGTTTTAATTTTTGAATGTACTTGGAATAGTTATGGTTATGTTTGTATTTACCACACCAAATTTATTCAAAAATTTAAACAGGACAATAGTACTTTTTTGACGTCGTTATTATTCAGTTACCGTCATCTTTATTTAAACCGAAACATAGTGATAGATTTGACGTTATTCTCTATTCATATTGTTGTGATTCATTAATAATAACCAAAAGACGGAAATTTCGTAAATTTGAGTGTTTCTGATTTGGTAGTCTAAGATTGCTGTCTATCACAAAATTAGTGTCACTAGAAAGCTAGAAAGGTCTCAATATTGTCATTTCATACCATTTGCCTGTGTCTATATGATAGTTACTATATGTGCTGTTAATTTGTTCAAACTTATTGTAATGAAACTTACAGATTTCTGTTACAATACAGCTTTTCTATTTAACATTCGAATTCTAACAAATTTAGCATCAACAGAACGATGTTGAACCTATATCTTATTCAATCGACTGCATAGACAGAAACCCGCCTAATTTATACTATTTGGCGCATTCAACCAGTAAAAATCGAAATAATATCAAAACTGTAGATTTGAACAAAACATAGTATAATTAAGTATAGTATATTTGTTACAGATAATTTGCAGTCTTCGATTTCTAAGTAGTTTTCTAATATAACAGGAGCAGGCGTGGTGTAGTGGTTAAGCGCTTGGTTTGCGGCGCCGACGATCCGGGTTCAATTCCCGGGTTGCGCCACTATGTTTAAGAGGTTGGTAACCTCCTGCTTCCATGTCGCGATATAACTGAAATATTGTTGAAAGCGACGTAAAACACCAATCAACCAACCAACCAACTAATATAACATTTTGCAGACATCCAATCCCAATTAGACTATGTACTTTTTTGGTCAGCAGCCTGATATTTGTAGTTATAGGCTTTCGATGTCGGTTTACCTAATAGATAATATGTTATATTTGATCAAATTTTAAGCCAACTGTTATAATGAAATTAACAAAACTTGCTTTGATGCGGTTCAACGTAGTAATTAGAGTATTATATTTAATCAAAATTTACACAAAGGAATTCTTTTGTAAAAATTCTTACGATTTATATTGAATTAAAGCCGAGATCGCACTCGGAAACCCCGAGTTTTCTGATATAGCATTTTGCAGACATCCAGTCAGGGTAATGCTTATATATGAAGTCAGCAGCATTGTTAAGGTTTTATAATAATTCGGATATACAGAAAATCGTTCTAATTTTTATTTTCAGGCGCTTGATTTACCATTAAAAGTCAAAATAACATCAAGAGTGTTGGTTTGGACCCAAATTGTTGTGGTTGGTATTTTGGGGGTCCGACTTCAAAGAAAGCGATAGGCTCTTGATGACATTTTGACCAGTAGTTCGGGTGTTATATTTGATCAACAGAAATTTTTCATATTCTTAGGATTTTTGTACGGTTTAAGTCGAAATGAAGTGAAGATAGGAAGCGGTCTAATATAACATTTTGCAGACATCCAAACCCAATAAGGCTATACTTTTCGTAGGTTCAGCAGTCGGATTAAGGTTTTATGATCAACCGCGTAGGCAGAAAATCGGAAGTCGATGTACACCTAGCTATTTGACGATTTACTGATAAAAGTCCAAATAAAATCTAAACTTCAGGTTTGAAGTGAAATTTATTATGTTGGTATTTTGCGGAGTTTGATTACCAAGAAATCTAGAGGTTTGTAATGCCGTTATTATTAGTAGTTAGTACGTTTCATGCTAACAAATTTTAACATAACAATTATTTTGAATTTCTCACGATTAAACCACTGTTATGAGGGTCATTTATTTTTGTTTGTTTATATAATGGAATGTTCTGTTAGGTACGAGAAAGTTCTGTTATTCACTGGTTTACTTCCATAATGATTTGTGAATGTTCTTGCAAGTTCTATTGAATCTAGATAGGATCTCTCTTATAGTGAAAAAACGAAGATTTGTTACGATGAAATTTTTATTTTCTTTAATAATGACCCTGAAACCCTACAAACCCTATCATATTTGGTAACAACGTAAAGGTCTTGACCTCACCTTTTATGTGATGCCACTTGCAGGATTCTGTCTGCCTTTTGATCTGACGGAGTTATAACCCTTTTTATAGTAAACAGAAGGAGACTTGTTACGATGAAACAGGTTCTTTTTTTTTTAATACAGACCCAGAAACCATTCAAACCCTATTATATTTGGTATCAGCGGAAAGGTCTTGACCTTGTCTGTTTTTTATACTACTTGCAGGATTCTGTCTTATGATCCGACGGAGTTATAACCATTTTTATTGTAAAGAAAAGTAGATTTGTTACGACAAAATCGGTTTTTCTTTAATAAAGACCCAGAAACCCTATAAACACTATCATATTTGGTGTCAGTGGAAGGGTTTTTACATTGTCTTTCATGTGATACCACATGCATAATTCTATCTTTTGATCCGACGGAGGTATTACCCTTTTTATAGGAAACAAAAAGAGATTTGCTTAGATGAAAGTAGTTTTCGGTAATAAAGACCCTGAAACCATACAAACCCTATTATGTTTCGTATTAGTGGAAATGTCTTAACCCCACCATTTAAGTGATACCACTTGCAGGATTCTGTCTTTTGAACTGACGGAGTTTTTTTTAAAGTAAACAAAAGGAGATTTGTAGCGATGAAAAATTACGATGTGAAATTATGCATATTATTAAATTTGTTACGATGTGAAATTATGCATATTTAAATAAACTTCATTAACTAAAGCAACAATTATGTTGTTTAATTCTGTATCTTAATATTAAGAGGATGTATTCTTATTTAAAAGACTTAAAAGTGAAGACTATGAAGTATTTCGGGTCATGATTGCAGCTCATTGCTAAGCCTCTTATTGACAACATGTTGTTTCTTTCTGGAGATATAAGACTTTTACTGCTCTTACCCTTTTAAGTTCGAATTTTAGAAAGATGCGCTGACATGTTTAATTTACAATTTATATATAATTATTTTTAAATATACTATAATTAAGGGAGCTTTTAATTAAACAAAACTGTTTGTTGTTTAGTATTCTTTACTTCAAAACCAAAAATAGTCTCATTTGATTGATACAGCTTGTCAAATAACGCCAAAATAATAACTGTAAAATTATATCCCCTCCCCTCCTTTTCCCGAATTACGCTGCTTGCATCGGGTAAATAATGATTATACCGCAAAATTGTTAATTAATCAAAAAGTATGCTTTCTCATGAACATATTGATAGATCACAATAGGGTTTATGTGGAATACTTTCGGAGATATGACTTTCACTGTTCTTACCATTTTAAGTTTGAATTTTAGAAAGATGCCCTGAAATGCTTAATTCACAATTTTATGGTGCACTACATTAAAAAGTATATATGCTCTATATATTTTATAACCATTAGACCGGTGTCACTGCTGGTGGACTGATAGTTCCCGAGGGCATCATAAGTCTAGTTTTCAGTGCTTTTGTACTGACATTAAATATATACTTCAAATTTTCAGTCATCAAATTAAGTAAATCACTCTAAAACTAAGGAGTATCTCCCTCATGCAGAGCTCTGTCCTTAGATAGATTTTTTGCTTCACTTTTCGGTCATTTAGGTTTTAACACTGCTCTTCAAATATTTATATATTTTGAAACTTCCAATCATTTGGCCACGAGCATCACTGAAGAGACATAAGTTGTCGAAATGCGCATATGGTGCACTAAATTAAAAAGTATATATGTTCTATATTTTGTTATTTTCCAATATACTGTCATTAAGGGCTTTAATGAAACAAAACTGTTTGTTATTTAGTAATCTTAACTTCAAACCCAAAAATAGTCTCATTTGATTGATACAGCTTGTCAAATAACGCCAAAATAATAACTGCAAAATTATATCCCCCCCCCTTTTTTCCCGAATTCCGCTGCTTGCATCGGGTAAATAATGATTATACCGCAAAACTGTTAATTAATCGAAAAGTATGCCTTCTCATGAACATATTGATAGGTCATAATATAAGACTTTTAGCTCCCTTACCCCCTAAAATTTGAATTTTAAAAATTGCACTCAGTAGTCATAGGAAGAGACTATTTTCTCACTTATTGCCAAGATCCTAAATATCTACCCTCATTTTTCTCATCACCCAGATGGTGGACTTTGATAATATGATGAGTAACTCCGGGCCTCTCCTATGCACACGAAAACCACCCAAGCCTAAGGACTATATTACAATGCGATACAAATGATCATGTCCGTACTGGTTTATTTAAGTGCACGAGAACCCTTGCTCGAATTAAAAATCAGTTAGCAGTAACGCCAGCGCTATTACATTGATATGAACGATGAACTACGGTTCATTGGTTGGAAAATATAATATACATGTACGTAACGGGAAAAGGGGGTGGGGTATGAATGACTGTTTGATCTTTATTGAAAACCCTGAGGTGTTCTTTTTTCTTATGAAAAGGTCCCCTCCTCTTCTTGATATAAATTCCATATATAGATTCCATGATATTCTAAAAACAGAACTCATATTTCCCTTGAATACCTTACTATAAATATAGGTTCTCGTTTTTATTATAGAAAACTGGGGAAATCCCCTAAATATAGATATGGGAAATTCCATTACTAATAGACCCCTTTAACGTCACATAAGGGTTAAAAAGGAGGTCAAAGTGTCAGTAGAGACGTCAAGGTCAAGGTCAATGGTCAAGGGATCAGGGGATAAGGTCAACGGTAACATCACGACCGGAAGTCACATGATTTGTGAATACAGGCCTCTGATTGGTCAAAAGTTTATCGCACGGGAAATTCGTTTTTCGGTAATAAAGACCCCGAAATTGTACAAATTCTATTATATTTCATATCAGTGGAAAGGTCTTGACCTCAACTTTCATGTGATACCACTTGCAGAAATTTGTCGGTCCATCCGACGGAGTTATAACCTTTTTTTAAAGTAGGCAAAGGAGATTTGTAACGTTTTTCTGTAATAAAGACACTGATACTCTACAAACCCGCTCATATTTAGCGTCAGTGGAAAAGTCTTCACATCACCATTCATGTGATACCACTTGCAGGATTCTGTCTTTTGATCCGTCGGAGTTATAACCCTTTTTATAGTAAACAAAAGGAGATTTTTTACGACGGTACACTTTTTTTAATAAAGACCCAGAAACCCTATAAATAGTATTATATTTGGTATCAGTGAAAAGGCTTTTTACCTTGTCATTCATGTGATACCACTTGCAAGATTCTGTCTTTTGATCCGACGGAGTTATAACACTTCTTATCGGAAGCAGAAGGAAATTTGTTACGAAGAAACCCGTTTTTTGCGATACCCCTTGCAGGATTTTGTCTTTTGATTCGAAGGAGATATTACCCTTTTTTATAGTAAACAAAAGGAGATTTGTTACGAGGAAACTCGTTTTTCGGTAATAAAGACACTGCAACCGTACAAACCCTACTTTATTTGGTATCAGTGGAAAGGTTTTAACCTCAGCTTTCAGGTGAGGTCAAGACATTTCCACTGATGCAAAATTTGATATTGTTTGTAAGGTTTACTGGTCTTTATTAAAGAAAAACGGGTTTCAACTGGGAAAATCTCCTTTGTTTACAATTAAAAAAGGGTTATAACTCTCTGGGATTGAAAGATAGAATTTTACAAGTGATATCACTTTATGAAAGAAAAACATGTTTCAAGTGGAAAATCTCCGTTGGGTACAAAACAAAACCGGTTATAACTCTGTGAAAATCGAAAGATGGAATTCTACATGTGTTATCACATGAAAGGTGACTTCTGGACCTTTCCACTGATACCAAATTTGACAGGGTTTTAGGGTTAAGGGTCTTTATGAATGAAAAACGTGCTTGAAGGGGAAAATCTCCTTTGTTTACAAATAAAAAAGGGTTATAACTCTGTGGGATCGAAAGATAGAATTCTACAAGTGGTATCACTTGAAAGGTGAGGTCAAGACCTTTCCACTGATACCAAATTTGATAGGGTTTGGTAGGGTTTAAGGGTCTTTATTAAAGAAAAACGGGTTTCAACTGGGAAAATCTCCTTTGTTTACAATTTAAAAAAGGGTTATAACTCTCTGGGATCGAAAGATAGAATTTTATAAGTGATATCACATTATGAAAGAAAAACATGTTTCAAGTGGAAAATCTCCGTTGGTTACAAAAAAAAAAAAAAACCGGTTATAACTCTGTGAAAATCGAAAGATAGAATTCTACAAGTGGTATCACATGAAAGGTGAGGTCAAGACCTTTCCACTGATTCCAAATTGGATAGAGTTTGTAGGGTTTAAGGGTCTTTATTAAAGAAAAACTGGTTTCAACATACAACTTATCTGTTTCTTTACAAATAACAAACGGGTTATAACTATGCGGGATCGAAAGATAGAATTCTAAAAGAGGCATCACACGAAAGGTGAGGTCAAGTCCTTTTTTCTGATATAAAATTTGATAGGGTTGGTAGGGTTTAAGGGTCTTTATTAAAGAAAAATGCGTTTCAAGGGGAAAATCTTCTTTGTTTACAAATATAAAAGGGTTATACATGTAACTCTGTGGGATCGAAAGATAGATTCTACAAATAGTATCACATGAAAGGTGATGTCAAGACCTTTCCACTGATGCAAAATTTGATATTGTTTCTGAGGTTAAGGGTTTTTATTAAAGAAAAACGTGTTTCAAGTGGGAAATCTCCGTTGGTTACAAAAAAAAAAAGAACGGTTATAACTCTGTGAAAATCGAAAGATAGAATTCTACAAGTGGCATCACATGAAAGGTGAGGTCAAGACCTTTCCACTGATTCCAAATTGGATAGAGTTTGTAGGGTTTAAGGGTCTTTATTAAAGAAAAACTGGTTTCAACATACAACTTATCTGTTTCTTTACAAATAACAAAAGGGTTATAACTATGCGGGATCGAAAGATAGAATTCTAAAAGAGGCATCACACGAAAGGTGAGGTCAAGTCCTTTTTTCTGATATAAAACTTGATAGGGTTGGTAGGGTTTAAGGGTCTTTATTAAAGAAAAATGCGTTTCAAGGGGAAAATCTCCTTTGTTTACAAATATAAAAGGGTTATAACTCTGGGGGATCGAAAGATAGAATTCTACAAATGGTATCACATGACAGGTGATGTCAAGACCTTTCCACTGATGCAAAAATTGATATTGTTTCTGAGGTTAAGGGTTTTTATTAAAGAAAAACGTGTTTCAAGTGGAAAATGTACTTGGTTACAAATAAAAAAAGGGTTATAACTCTGTGGAAAGGATAGAATTCTACAAGTGGTATCACATGAAAGGTGAAGGCAAGACCATTCCACTGATACCATATTGCATAGAGTTTGTAGGGTTTAAGGGTCTTTATTAAAGAAGAACTGGTTTCAACATACACGTTCTCCTTTGTTTACAAATAAAAAGGGGTTATAACTCTATGGGATCGAAAGATAAAAATCTACAAGTGGTATCACATGAGAGGTAAGGTGAAGTCCCTTCCACTGATACGACATTTGATAGGGTTTGTAGGGTTCAAGGGTCTTTATTAAAGAAAAATGCGGTTCAAAGGGAAAATCTCCTTTGTTTTCAAATAAAAAAAGGTTATAACTCTGTGGGATCGAAAGACAGAATTCTACAAATGGCGTCATATAACAGGTGAGGTTAAGACATTTCCACTGATGCAAAATTTGATATTGCTTGAAAGTTTAATGGTCTTTATTAAAGAAAAACGTGTTTCAAATGGAAAATCTCCTTTGTTTACAAATAAAAAAAGGCTATGACTCTGTTGGATCGAAAGATAGAATTCTACAAGTGGTATCACATGAAATGTGAGGTCAAGACCTTTCCACTGATACCAAATTAATAGGGTTTGTAGGGTTTAAGGGTCTTAATTAAAGAAAAACGTGTTTCAACATACAAGGTTTCCCTTTGTTTACAATACAAAAAGGGTTACAACTCTGTGGTATCGAAAGATAGAATTCTGCAAGTGGTATCACATGAAAAGTGAAGTTAAGACTTTTCCTCTGATACCAAATTGATAAGGTTTGTAAGGTTTCAGGGTCTTTATTAAAGAAAAACGGGTTTCAACATACAAGTTTTCCCTGCGTTTACAATTAAAAAGGGTTATACCTCTGTGGGACCGAAAGATAGAATTCTACAAGCGGTATCACATGAAAGGTGACTTCTGGACCTTTCCATTGATACCAGATTTGACAGGGTTTTAGGGTTAAGGGTCTTTATGAAAGAAAAACGTGCTTGAAGGGGAAAATCTCCTTTGGTTACAAATATAAAAAAGGTAATAACCCTGTGGGATCGAAAGATAAAAATCTACAAGTGGTATCACATGAAAGGTGAGGTAAAGTCCTTTCCACTGATACCAAATTTAATCGGGTTTGTAGGGTTTAAGGGTCTTTATTAAAGAAAAACGGGATTCAAGGGGAAAATCTGCTTCGTTTACAAATAAAAACGGGTTATAGCTCTGTGGGATCGAAAGATAGAATTCTAAAAGTGGGATCACATAAAAGTGAGGTCAAGACCTTTCAAAAGATACCAAATTTGATAAGGTTTGTAGGGTTGTAGGGTCTTTATTAAGGAAAAACTGGATTCAACATACAGATTCTGACTTTTTTAGAAATAAAAAAAGGCTTATAAGAATGTGGGATCGAAAGATAAAATTCTACAAGTTGTATCACATGAAAGGTGAGGTCAAGATCTTTCCACTGATACCAAATTAATAGGGTTTGTAGGGTTTAAGGGTCTTTATTAAAGAAGAGCGTGTTTCAACATACAAGTTTTCCCTTTGTTTACAAATAAAAAAGGGTTATAACTCTGTGGGATCGAAAGATAGAATTCTACAAGTTGTATCACATGAAAGGTGAGGTCAAGTCTTTTGCCCTGATGCCAAATTTGATATTGTTTGTAGGGTTTAAGGGTCTTTATTAAAGAAAAATGCGTTTCAAAGGGAAAATCTCCTTTGCTTAGAAGTAAAAAAAAAGGGTTAGAAATCTGTGCGATCGAAAGATAGAATTCTACAAGTAGTATTACATGAAAGGTAAGGTCAAGAACTTTCTACTGATACCAGATTTGATAGGGTTTTAGGGTCTTTATTAAAGAAGAATGCGTTTCAAAGGGAAAATCTCATTTGTTTACAAATACAAAATGGTTATAACTCTGTGGGATCGAAAGTTAGAATGCTAGAAGTGGTATCAGATGAAAGGAGACGTCAAGACCTTTCTACTGATACCAATCTGATAGGGTTTGCAGGGTTTAAGGGTCTTTATTAAAGAAAAACGGGTTTCATCATACAAGTTGTCCCTTTGTTTACAAATAAAAAAAGGGTTATAACTCTGTGTGATCAAAAGGTAAAATTCTACAAGTGGTAAAGAAAAATGTGTTTCAAGGGGAAAATCTCCTTCGTTTACCAAATTTGATAGGGTTTGTAGGGTTTAAGGGTCTTTATTAAAGAAAAACGGGTTTCAAGGGAAAAATTTATCTTTCGTTTAAGAACGGAGATTTTCCCCGTGAAAGAATTTTTCTTGAATAATGACCCTACAAACCCAATCAAATTTCGTATCAGTGGAAAGCTCTTGACCCCGCCTTTCATGTGAGACTACTTGTTAATTTTTAAATTTCGATATCACAGAGTTATAACCCTTTTTTTTACAAAAGGGAAAACTTGTATGTTGAAACCAGTTTTTCTTTAATTAAGACCCTTAAACCCTACAAACCCTATAAAGCTTGGTATCAATGGAAAGGTCTTGACCTCACTTTCATGTGATACCATTTGTAGAATTCTATCTTTCGATCCCGCAGAGTTAAAACCCCTTTTTGTTTGTAAATAAAGGGACAACTTGTATGTTGAAACACGTTTTTCTTTAACAAAGACCCTTAAACCCTACAAACCATATCAAATGTGGGATCAGTGGAAAGGTCTTGACCTCACCTTTCATGTGATATTACTTGCAGAATCCTATCTTTCGATCCCACTGAGTTATAACCCTTTTTTATTTATAAACAAATGATATTTTCCCATAAAAACCCGTTTTTCTTTAATAAAGACCCTAAAACCATAAAAACCATATCATATTTGGTATCAGTAGAAAGGTTTTGACCTCACCTTTCATGTGATATCACTTGCAGAATCCTATCTTTCATTCCCACAGAGTTATAACCCTTTTTTATTTCTAAACAAATGATATTTTCCCCTAAAACCCGTTTTTCTTTAATAAAGACCCTAAAACCCTAAAAACCATATCATATTTGGTATCAGTAGAAAGGTTTTGACCTCACCTTTCATGTGATATCACTTGCAGAATCCTATCTTTCGATCCGACAGATGTATAATCCTTTTTTATTTGTGAACATAGGGACCACTTTACGCTTTATTTTAATAAAGACCCTTAAACCCTACAAACCCTACCAAATGTGATATCAGTGGAAAGGTCTTGACGTCATCTGCCAAGTGATACTACTTGTGGAATTCTATCTTTCGATCCCACAGAGTTATAACCTTTTTGTATTTGTAAACGAAGGGGATTGTCCCCTTGAACCACGTTTTTCTTTAATAAAGACCCTTAAACCCTACAAACCCTACCAAATGTGATATCAGTGGAAAGGTCTTGACGTCATCTGCCAAGTGATACCACTTGTGGAATTCTATCTTTCGATCCCAAAGAGTTATAACCCTTATTATTTGTAAACACAGTGACAACTTGTATATTGAAACCCGCTTCTCTTTAATAAAGACCCTTAAACCCTACAACCCTATCAAATTTGTTATCAGTGGAAGGTCTTGACCTCACCTTTTATGTGATACCATGTGTAGAATTGTATCTTTCGATCACACAGAGTTGTAACCCTTTTTGCATTTGTAAATAAAGGAGATTTTCCCCTTGAAACTCGTTTTACTTTAATAAAGACCCCAAAACCCTACAAACCTTATTAAATTTGGTATCAGTGGAAAGGTCTTAACCTCACCTTTCATTTGATTCACTTGTAAAATCCTATCTTTTGACCCCACCGAGTTAGAACCCTTTTTTATTTGTAAACAAAGGAAAGTTTCCGCTTGAAACCCGTTTTTCGTTAATAAAGACCTTTTAGCCCTACAAACTCCATCAAATTTGGTATCAGTGAAAAGGTCTTGACCTCACCTTTCATGTGATACCACTTGTAGAATTCTACATTTCGATCCCACAGAGTTAAACCCTTTTTTATTTGTAAAGAAAAGGACAACTTGTATGGTGAAACACGTTTTTCTTTAATAAAGAAAAAAGAGGAGTTACTGGCTCAGTTATGTGGCAGAAGTCACCATGGAGCTATACAATACATGAATATAAATAATATGCTAGAACATATAACACATTACAAAAATATTTGATTGTAGTGCAATTACGATACCGACTTAGGACGGTCATTTAATTTGACAAAAGCCAAACAAATGGTGTGGTTAACCGGTTTACAGGCCCAACTTCCCACTCACCGTAACAGCAGAACAATCAAAGAACGTACATTTAAAAATTTATAAATAATCCCCCATGTAAAGAACAAGGGTCAACAGGTATCGCATATTGAGAGGTCATAAAAATATAAACACGTAAGGTATTGTAAAACACATAATGGTATAAAAATATATGCGACATCAACATGATAAACCGTGCTCTGAGAGTCTGAAAGCGAGCTAAGACCCTAGATCTGTAGGAGTCCTGACTAACAGTCAGAGGGGACGAGGTTTGGACAAGGCCTGTCATATAGTCCTCACCGCCCTGTTAGTCAGCGTGCAACGTTCAAGCAAAGTCTGCATAAGGCTGTAGAGGGGCCAAATACAAGACCTATAGTCTTTTTGATGATCTCAATATCATATTGTCTATTTAAAAGACGTTTGACTATTTTATTACATGATAAAATAACGTTAATAGAGCCTTTTACTTTCCTTATTTTATACACGAGATCACCGTAAAAATTAGGATGGGAAATTCCATTGGATACATACTGTTGAAAAGAAATATTTCCAAATTTAGATAGAAGTTCTGAATAAGATCTGAAGAATTTGCCGAATGTTTTTCTTAGCTTGTGATATCTGTAACCCTGAGTTAAAAGTTTAGTAGTAATTTGTAAATTTCGTTTATGAAAGTCCAAAACATCGGTGCAGCCTCTGACAAATCGAACTAATTGAGATACATAGATACCATATGATGGGAGTCGAGGGACATCGCCATCCAAGTAAGGGAAATTTACAATAGGAAATCCAAAATCCTGACGTTTATCATAAATATTAGTATATATTAGGTGGTTGATAATTTTGATGTTTAAATCTAAGAAAGGTGTAGATTTATCTCAAGTATTAGCTTTATTCAATGTGAGCTCTGGTGAATATATTTCTAATATAAATTGCTCGAATTCAGGGTTGTCGATAACCAAAATGTCATCCAGATATCTGCAAGTATTATTAAATTTGTCAATGAGGTCAAAACGTTTTGATTTTTGAATAGAAACCATAAAATCCCTCTCATAACAATAAAGAAATAAATCTGCTATCAGAGGCGCGCAGTTAGTACCCATAGGAATCCCAACTATTTGTTGATATATCTTGCCATCAAATTGCTCAAAAATATTATTCATGGGAAATCTAGTGCTTTACATAATTCCTTGCAAGTCCAGTATTTATATGAAGTATATTGTTTGTTGGAAAAGAATCCGGAGTTATTGGAAGTACATATGTACGTTTTAGATTGTCTGTGAAAACACCATTGTATAAGAGACAGCAACTTGCTTTTAATCAAATCATGAGGCAGAGATGTATAAAATGTAGAAAAATCAAATGAAGAAATTTGAGTCGCTTCGAAATTTAGCGAAAGAAGTTTTTCTATAAATTCATGAGAATTTTTAATTGACCAAAAGTAATTGATGTTACTATTATGAAATGCGACATCACAATATTTGATAATATGATTTTTATAGCAGTTAGAGAAGACGTAATATGCATCGATAGTACCGTAGTAGAGCAGTGGCTAGAATTAGATATGAAACGTGATTTATATGGACTTTTATGTAGTTTTGAGAGCCAATATATGGTTGGTAGATCAGATTTATCAGTTTTGATTTTGAAGTCGGACATGGTCATGAGGTGGTCGTGCAAGGTGCTGTCTTTTGAGGTAGGGCTTTCCACATATGTATGAGTGGAGTTTAATTCGCTTTTAAGTACTTCAATATAATATAGTTTTCAAACAACTATTATGGTATTACCTGCTTTATCAGCAGGAACAAAGACATATTTAGCATGTAAGTCAGCTATCTTCTTTTTAATAGAATTTACCGTCAATGTATTAGGCTGCTGAAATAAATGCGGATTTTCCGTAAAGTTCTTAATACGGATATCGACAATTCTTGAAATCTCGTATTTCCAATCATTAAGAGCATGAACCTTTACTTGTTCTTTTTTACACCAACGTTTACAATATGTAGTTAAAGCATCTTCTATAACGTCACGGCATTTATTGAAATGTATCCTGGACGGTAACCTATATTTAGGTCCTTTTCCAAAAAGGGTGCGCAATTTCTTGTCCGAAATACAGTTTAGGTCACCAGTCATAACATGATCTGCCGGTTAATAAACATATTTAGATTTTTCACAAGAACACGACGAAGGAATAGAGTCTGAAAAATCAGGGTTAGATGTAAATTTATTATAATTTAGAATAAGATTTCTTATAGGCTTTTTGTACTGGTAACAAATAAGTGGAGGTTCTAAATTCTCAAAATATTGGGGGATTTAAGATGTGACTCTATGATCACGGAAAATATTAGAAATGTTAAGTAGATCGAAGCCTTTATTAATTAATTTAATTTTGAGAAATTGCTGCTTGGGTGGAAGAGACGGAATACGAGGAAAGAGTTTATTATATGAAAATGAAATAATCAAATTGAGTTTATATCAATCAGAATTGCGTAAACTTCGAAGATCAGCTTCGTCCAGGATAGGTTTCAATTTATTTACCGGAATAGAGGATAGTGCATGCAAAAGTTCATGACGGCCATTATTTTTTGCGATAAATAGAAGATCGTTTAATGACCTATTTAAACGATTACGTTTTCTGATGTTACGATTACGGCGACGACCATATGACCTACGTTTTCTGATAGTTTTATGTCTTAATGTAAAAATATTGATCTTATTCTGACGAGAAGAAATATTACCTTGTCGATATATTTGGTCGTTGAGACCGAGAGGGTATGGGGTTTGTAGTTGTTTAATCCAGTAGAGCTGTTTAATCCAATAAAAACCATAAAACCCAACAAACCCTATCATATTTGGTATAAGTGAAAAAGTGTTGACCTCACCTATCATGTGATATCACTTGTAGAATCCTATTCTTCTATCCCACAGAGTTATAACCCTTTTTTATTTGTAAACAAATGAGATTTCCCCCTTAAAACGCGTTTTTCTTTAATAAAGACCCTAAAACCCATCAAACCCTATCATATTTTGTATCAGTGATATGGTGTTGACCTCACCTTTCATGTGATATCACTTGCAGAATCCTATCTTTCATTTCCACAGAGTTATAACCCTTTTTTATTTGTAAACAAAGGAGATTTTCCCGCTCAAAACCCGTTTTTCTTTAATAAAGACCCTAAAACCCTACAAACCCTATCATATTTGGTGTCAGTCGAAAGGTCTTGACCTCACCTTTCATGTGATATCACTTGTAGAATCCTATCCTTCGATCCCACAGAGTTATAACCCTTTTTTATTTCTAAAGAAAGGACAACTTGCTTGTTGAAACCCGTGTTTCCTTCATAAAGACCCTAATACCCTACAAACCCTATCATATTTGGTATCAGTGGAAAGGTCTTGACATCACCTTTCGTGTGATATCACTTTCAGAATCCTATCTTTCCATCCCACGGAGTTATAGCCCTTTTTTATTTGTAAACAATGGAAAGGTTGCCTTAAACCCGTTTTTCTTTAATAGAGACCCTAAAACCCTACAAACTTTATCATATTTAGCATCAGTGGAAAGATCTTGACTTCACCTTTCATGTGATATGACTTGTAGAATCCTATCCTTCGATCCCACAGAGTTATAACCCTTTTTTATTTGTAAACAAAGGACAACTTGCGTGTTGAAACCCTTTTTTCTTTAATAAAGACCCTAAAACCCTACAAACCCTATCATATTTAGTATCAGTGGAAAGGTCTTGACATCACCTTTCATAAAATATCTCTTGCAGAATCCTATTTTTCGATGCCACAGAGTTATAGCCCTTTTTTATTTGTAAACAAATGAGATTTTCCTCTTTAAACCAGTTTTTCTTTAATAATGACCCTAAAACTCCACTAATCCTATCATATTTGGTATCAGCGGAAAGGTCTTGACCTCACCTTTCATGTGATATCACGTAAAGAATCCTATCTTTTGATCCCACAGAGTTAAAACCCTTTTTTTCTATTTCTAAACAAAGGACAACTTTCGTGTTGAAACCCGTTTTTCTTTAATAAAGACCCTTATAGCCTACAAACCCTATCATATTTGGTATCAGTGGAAAGGTCTTGACCTCACCTTTCTTGTGATATCACTTGCAGAATCCTATCTTTCGATCCCACGGAGTTATAACCCTTTTTTATTTGTAAACAATGGAAAGTTTCCCTTAAACCCGTTTTTCATTAATAAAGACCCTAAAACCCTACAAACTTTATCATATTTAGTATCAGTGGAAAGGTCTTGAACCTACCTTTCATGTGATATCACTTGTAGAATCCTATCCTTCGACCCCACAGAGTTATAACCCTTTTTTATTTCGAAAGAAAGGACAACTGGCGTGTTGAAACCATCTTTTCTTTAATAAAGACCCTAAAACTCTACAAACCCTATCATATTTAGTAACAGTGGAAAGGTTTTGACTTCATCTTTCATGTGATATCACTTGCAGAATCCTATCTTTCGATACCTCAGAGTTATAACCCTTTTTTATTTGTAAACAAAGGATAACTTTCGTGTTAAAACCCTTTTTTCTTTAATAAAGACCATAAAACTGTACAAACCCTATCATATTTGGTATCACTGGAAAGGTCTTGACTTCACCTTTCCTGTGATATCACCTGCAGAAACCTATCCTTCGATCCCACACAAATGACATTTTCCCCTCAAAACACGTTTTTCTTTAATAAAGACCCTAAAACCCTGTAAACCCTATTATATTTGGTATAAGTGGAAAGGTCTTGACCTCACCTTTCATCTGATATCACTTGTAGAATTCTATCTTTCATTCCCACAGAGTTATAACCCTTTTTTTATTGTAAACAAAGGAGATTTTACCGCTTAAATCAAGTTTTTCTTTAATAAAGACCGTAAAACCGTACATACCCTATCATACTTGGTATCAGTTGAAAGGACTTGACCTCACCTTTCATGTGATATCAGTTGCTGAATCCTATCTTTCGATCCCACAGAGTTATAACCCTTTTTTATTTGTAAACAAATGAGAATTTCCCCTTAAAACATGTTTTTTTAATAAAGGCCCTAAACCCCCACTAACCCTATCATATTTGGTATCAGTGTAAAGGTCTTGACCTCACCTTTCATGTGATATCACTTGCAGAATGCTATTTGTCCATCCCACAGAGTTATAACCATTGTTTTTTTTTTTAATTCTAAACAAATGATATTTCCCCCTTAAAACAAGTTTTTCCTTAATAAAGACCCTAAAACCCTACAAATCTTTTCATATTTGGTATCAGTGGAAAGGTCTTGACCTCACCTTTCATGTGATATTACTTGCAGAATCCTATCTTTCGATCCCACTGAGTTATTACCCTTTTTTTATTTATAACAAATGAGATTTTCCCCTTAAAATATGTTTTTCTTTAATAACGACCCTAAAACCCTACTAACCCTATCGTATTTGGTATCAGAGGAAAGGTCTTGACCTCACTTTTCATGTGATATCACTTGCAGAAACCTATCCTTCGATGCGACAGAGTTATAACCCTTTTTTATTTCTAAACAAATGATATTTTCCCCTAAAAACCGACTTTTCTTTAATAAAGACCCTGAAACCATAAAAACCATATCATATTTGGTAGCAGTAGAAAGGTTTTGACCTCACCTTTCATGTGATATCACTTGCAGAATCCTATTTTTAAATCCCACAGAGTTATATCCTTTTTTTATTTGTAAAAAAGGAGGTTATCACTCCTAGAACCCATTGTTCTTTAATAAAGACCCTAAAACCCTACAAACCCTATCATATTTGGTATCACTGGAAAGGACTTGACCTCACCTTTCATGTGATATCACTTGCAGAATTCTATCTTTCGATGCCACAGAGGGATAACCCTTTTTTATTTCTAAACAAAGGAGATTTTACCCTTAAAACAGGTTTTTCTTTAATAAAGACCCTAAAATCCTACTAACCCTATCATATATGATATCAGTGGAAAGGTCTTGACCTCACCTTTCATGTGATATCACTTGCAGAGTCCTCGTTTTCGATCCCACAGAGTTATAACCCTTTTTTATTCCTAAACAAATGATATTTTCCCTTAAAACCCGTTTTTCTTTAATAAAGACCCTAACACCCTAAAAATCCTATCATATTTGGTATGAGTAGAAAGGTTTTGACCTCACCTTTCATGTGATATCACTTGTAGAATCCTATCTTTGGATCCCACAGAGTTATAACCCCTCTTTATTTCCAAACACAGGAGATTTTACCCTTAAAACAGGTTTTTCTTTAATAAAGACCCTAAAATCCTACTAACCCTATCATATATGATATCAGTGGAAAGGTCTTGACCTCACCTTTCAAGTGATATCACTTGCAGAATCCTCTTTTTCGATCCCACAGAGTCATAACCCTTTTTTATTTCTAAACAAATGATGTTTTCCCTTAAAACCCGTTTTTCTTTAATAAAGACCCTAAAATCCTAAAAATCCTATCATATTTGGTATGAGTAGAAAGGTTTTGACCTCACCTTTCATGTGATATCACTTGCAGAATCCTATCTTTCGATCCCAGAGATTTATATCCTTTTTTTATTTGTAAACAAAGTAGATTATCACTCTTAGAACCCGTTTTTCTTTAATAAAGACCCTAAATCCCTACTAACCCTATCATATTTGGTATCAGTGGAAAGGTCTTGACGTCACCTTTCATGTGATATTACTTGCAGAATCCTATCTATCGATCTCATAGAGTTATAAACCTTTTTTATTTGTAAAGAAATGAGAATTTCCCCTTCAAACATTTTTTTAAATAAAAACCCTAAAAAGCCACTAACCCTATCATATTTGGTATCAGTGTAAAGGTTTTGACCTCACCTTTCATGTGATATCACTTGCAGAATCCTATCTTTCCATCCCACAGAGTTATATCCTTTTTTTATTTGTAAACAAAGGAGATTATCACTCTTAGAACCCGTTTTTCTTTAATAAAGACCCTACAACCCTACTAACGCTATCATATTTGGTATCAGTGGAACGGTCTTGAACTCACCTTTCATGTGATATCACTTGCAGAATTCTATCTTTCGATGCCACAGAGGTATAACCCTTTTTTATTTCAAAACAAATGAGATTTTCCCCTGAAAATCCGTTTTCTTCTAATAAAGATCCTAAAACCCTATAAACCCTATAATATTTGTTATCAGTGGAAGGTCTTGACCTTACCTTTCATGTGATATCATTTGCAGAAGCCTATCTTTTTCCCTTTAAAATCCGGTTTTTTTTAATAAAGACCCTAAAACCCTACTAACCCTATCATATTTGATATCAGTGGAAAGGTCTTGACCTCACTTTTCATGTGATATCACTTGCAGAATCGTATCTTTCGATCCCACAGAGTTATAACCCTTTTTTATTTCTAAACAAATGATATATTCCCTTAAAACCCGCTTTTCTTTAATAAAGACCCGAAAACCCTAAAAACCCTATCATATTTGGTATGAGTAGAAAGGTTTTGACCTCACCTTTCATGTGATATCACTTGCAGAATTCTATCTTTCGATCCCAGAGTGTTATATCTTTTTTTTGTAAACAAAGGAGATTATCACTCTTAGAACCCGTTTTTCTTCAATAAAGACCCTAAAACCCTACTAACCCTATCATATTTGGTATCAGTGGAAAGTTCTTGACCTCACCTTTCATGTGATATCACTTGCAGAATCCTATCTTTCGATCCCACTGAGTTATAACCTTTTTTTATTTTTAAACAAATGAGATTTCCCCTTCAAAATATGTTTTTCTTTAATAAAGACCCTAAAACCCTACTAACCCTATCGTATTTGGTATCAGTGGAAAGGTCTTGACCTCAACTTTCATGTGATATCACTTGCAGAATCCTCTTTTTGGATCCCAAAGAGTGATAATCCTTTTTTATTTCTAAACAAATGATATTTTCCCCTTAAAACCCGTTTTTCTTTAATAAAGACCCTAAAACCCTAAAAACCATATCATATTTGGTAGCAGTAGAAAGGTTTTGACCTCACCTTTCATATGATATCACTTGCAGAATCCTCTTTTTCGATCCCACAGAGTCATAACCCTTTTCTATTTCTAAACAAACGATATTTTCCCCTTCAAACCCGTTTTACTTTAATAAAGACACTAAAACTCTAAAAACCCTATTATATTTGGTATCAGTAGAAAGGTTTTGACCTAACCTTTCATGTGATATTACTTAGAGAATCCTATCTTTCGATGCGAGAGAGTTATAACCCTTTTTTTTATTTCTAAACAAATGATATTTCCCCCTTAAAACACGTTTCTCTTTAATAAAGACCCTAAAACCCTGAAAATCATATAATATTTGGTATCAGTAGAAAGGTTTTGACCTCACCTTTCATGTGATATCACTTGCAGAATCCTATCTTTCCATCCCACAGAGTTATATACTTTTTTTTATTTGTAAACAAAGGAGATGATCACTCTTAGAACCCGTTTTTCTTTAATAAAGACCCTAAAACCCTACTAACGCTATCATATTTGGTATCAGTGGAAAGGTCTTGAACTCACCTTTCATGTGATATCACTTGCAGAAGCCTATCTCTTCCCTTTTAAAATCCGTTTTTTAATAAGGACCCGAAAACCCTACTTACCCTATCATATTTGGTATCAGTGTAAAGGTCTTGACCTCACCTTTCATGTGATATCACTTGCAGAATCCTATCTTTCCATCCCACAGAGTTATATCCTTTTTTTATTTGTAAACAAAGGAGATTATCACTCTTAGAACCCGTTTTTCTTTAATAAAGACCCTACAACCCTACTAACGCTATCATATTTGGTATCAGTGGAACGGTCTTGAACTCACCTTTCATGTGATATCACTTGCAGAATTCTATCTTTCGATGCCACAGAGGTATAACCCTTTTTTATTTCAAAACAAATGAGATTTTCCCCTGAAAATCCGTTTTCTTCTAATAAAGATCCTAAAACCCTATAAACCCTATAATATTTGTTATCAGTGGAAGGTCTTGACCTTACCTTTCATGTGATATCATTTGCAGAAGCCTATCTTTTTCCCTTTAAAATCCGGTTTTTCTTTAATAAAGACCCTAAAACCCTACTAACCCTATCATATTTGATATCAGTGGAAAGGTCTTGACCTCACTTTTCATGTGATATCACTTGCAGAATCGTATCTTTCGATCCCACAGAGTTATAACCCTTTTTTATTTCTAAACAAATGATATATTCCCTTAAAACCCGCTTTTCTTTAATAAAGACCCGAAAACCCTAAAAACCCTATCATATTTGGTATGAGTAGAAAGGTTTTGACCTCACCTTTCATGTGATATCACTTGCAGAATTCTATCTTTCGATCCCAGAGTGTTATATCCTTTTTTTGTAAACAAAGGAGATTATCACTCTTAGAACCCGTTTTTCTTCAATAAAGACCCTAAAACCCTACTAACCCTATCATATTTGGTATCAGTGGAAAGTTCTTGACCTCACCTTTCATGTGATATCACTTGCAGAATCCTATCTTTCGATCCCACTGAGTTATAACCTTTTTTTATTTTTAAACAAATGAGATTTCCCCTTCAAAATATGTTTTTCTTTAATAAAGACCCTAAAACCCTACTAACCCTATCGTATTTGGTATCAGTGGAAAGGTCTTGACCTCAACTTTCATGTGATATCACTTGCAGAATCCTCTTTTTGGATCCCAAAGAGTGATAATCCTTTTTTATTTCTAAACAAATGATATTTTCCCCTTAAAACCCGTTTTTCTTTAATAAAGACCCTAAAACCCTAAAAACCATATCATATTTGGTAGCAGTAGAAAGGTTTTGACCTCACCTTTCATATGATATCACTTGCAGAATCCTCTTTTTCGATCCCACAGAGTCATAACCCTTTTCTATTTCTAAACAAACGATATTTTCCCCTTCAAACCCGTTTTACTTTAATAAAGACACTAAAACTCTAAAAACCCTATTATATTTGGTATCAGTAGAAAGGTTTTGACCTAACCTTTCATGTGATATTACTTAGAGAATCCTATCTTTCGATGCGAGAGAGTTATAACCCTTTTTTTATTTCTAAACAAATGATATTTCCCCCTTAAAACACGTTTCTCTTTAATAAAGACCCTAAAACCCTGAAAATCATATAATATTTGGTATCAGTAGAAAGGTTTTGACCTCACCTTTCATGTGATATCACTTGCAGAATCCTATCTTTCCATCCCACAGAGTTATATACTTTTTTTTATTTGTAAACAAAGGAGATGATCACTCTTAGAACCCGTTTTTCTTTAATAAAGACCCTAAAACCCTACTAACGCTATCATATTTGGTATCAGTGGAAAGGTCTTGAACTCACCTTTCATGTGATATCACTTGCAGAAGCCTATCTCTTCCCTTTTAAAATCCGTTTTTTAATAAGGACCCGAAAACCCTACTTACCCTATCATATTTGGTATCAGTGGAAAGGTCTTGACCTCACTTTTCATGTGATATCACTTGTAGAATCCTCTTTTTCGATCCCACAGAGTTATAACCCTTTTTTATTTCTAAACAAATGATATTTGCCCTTAAAACCCGTTTTTCTTTAATAAAGACCCTAAAACCCTACTAACCCTATCATATGTGGTATCAGTGGAAAGGTCTTCACCTCACCTTTCATGTGATATCACTTAGAGAGTCCTATGTTTCGATGCCACAGAGTTAAAACCCTTTGTTATTTATAAACAAATGAGATTTTCGTCTTAAACCCGTTTTTCTTTAATAAAGAGTAGAAAACCATAGAAACCCTGTCATATTTGGTATCAGTTTAAAGGTCTTGACCTCACCTTTCATGTGATATCACTTGCAGAATCCTATCTTTCGATGCCAGAGAGTTATAACACTTTCTTACTTGTAAACACATGAGATTTTCCCCTTAACACCCGTTTTGCTTTAATAAAGATCCAAATACCCTATAAAGTCTATCATATTTGGTATCAGTGGAAAGATGTTGACCTCACCTTTTCATGTGATATCACTTGCAGAATTCTATCTCTCGATCACACAGAGTTATAACCCTTTTTTATTTATAAAGAAGGAAGATTTTCCCCTGAAAATAGGTTTTTCTTTAATAAAGATTATAACACCATAGAAATCCTGTCATATTTGGTATCAGTGGAAAGGTCTTGACCTCACCTTTCATGTGATGTCACTTGCAGAATCCTATCTTTCGATCCCATAGAGTTATAACCCTTTTTTATTTGTAAACAAATGAGATTTTCACCTTAAATCACGTTTTATCTTTGATAAAGACCTTAAAACCCTACTAACAGTATCATATTTGGTATCAGTGGAAAGGTCTGCACCTCACCTTTCATGGGATATCACTTGCAGAATCCTATCTCTCGATGTCACAGAGTTATAACCCTTTTTTTATTTATAAACAATGAGATTTTCCCCTTAAAACCCATTTTTCTTGAAGAAAGACCCTAAAACCCCACAAACTCTCTCATATTTGGTATCAGTAGAGAGGCCTTGACCTAACCTTTCATGTGATATCACTTGCAGAATCTTATCTTTCGATCCGACAGAGTTATAACCCTTTTTTATTTGTACACAAAGGAGATTTTCCCCTGGAAATACGCTCTTCTTTAATAAAGATCCTAAAACCATAGAAACTCTATGATATTTGGTATCAGTGGAAAGGTCTTGACTTCAATTTTTATGTGATATCACTTGCAGAATCCTATCTTTCGATCCCACAGGAGCAGATGAAGAAATGAAATTTTCCACTTAAAACCCTAAAAACCCTATCATATTTGGTATGAGTAGAAAGGTTTTGACCTCACCTTTCATGTGATATCACTTGCAGAATTCTATCTTTCGATCCCAGAGTGTTATATCCTTTTTTTGTAAACAAAGGAGATTATCACTCTTAGAACCCGTTTTTCTTTAATAAAGACCCTAAATCCCTACTAACCCTATCATATTTGGTATCAGTGGAAAGGTCCTGACCGCACCTTTCATAGGATGTCACTTGCAGAATCCTATCTTTCGATCCCACAGAGGTATAATCCTTTTTTATTTGTAAACAATGGAGATTTTCCTCTGAAAATACGTTTTTCTTTAATAGAGACCCTAAAACCCTACAAAACCCTATCATATTTGGTATCAGTGGAAAGGTCTTGACCTCAACTTTCATGTGATATCACTTGCAGAATCCTATCTTTCGATCCCACAGAGTTATAATCCTTTTTTATTGGTAAACAATGGAGATTTTCCTCTGAAAATACGTTTTTCTTTAATAAAGACCCTAAAACCATAAAACCCTATCATATTTGTTATCAGTGGAAAGGTCTTGACCTCACCTGTCATGTGATATCACTTGCAGAATTCTATCTTTCGATCCCACAGAGTTATAACCCTTTTTTATTTGTAAAGAAATGAGATTTTTTTCTGAAAATACGTTTTACTTTAATAAAGACCCTAAAACCATAAACACCCTATCATATTTAGTATCAGTGGAAAGGTCTTGACCTCATCTTTCATGTGATATCAATTGCAGAATCCTATCTTTCGATCCCACAGAATTATAACCCTTTTTTATTTGTAAAGAAAGGAGATTTTCCTCTGAAAATACGTTTTTCTTTAAAAAGACTCTAAAACCATAGACACCCTATGATATTTGCTATCAGTGGAAAAAGTCTTGACCTCACCGTTCATGTGATATCACTTGCAGAATCCCTTCTTTCGATCCCACAGAGTTATAACCCTTTTTTATTTGTAAACAAAGGAGATTTTCGCCTGAAAATACGTTTTTCTTTAATAAAGAACCTAAAACCGTAGACATTCTATCATATTTGGAATCAGTGGAGAGGTCTTGACCTCACCTTTCATGTGATATCACTTACAGAATCCTATCTTTCGAGCCCACAGAGTTATAACCCCTTTCTCTTTATAAACAAATGAGATTTTCCCCTTAGCACCCGTTTTTCTTTACTAGAGACCCTAAAACCCTACAAAACCCTATCATATTTGGTATCAATTGAAAGGTTTTGACCTCAACTTTCATGTGATATCACTTCCAGAATTATATCTTTCGATCCCACAGAGTGATAACCCTTTTTTATTTGTAAACAAAGGAGATTTTCCTCTGAAAATACGTTTTTCTTTAATAAAGACCCTAGAACCATAGACACCATATCATATTTGGTATCAGTGGAAAGGTCTTCACCTCAGCATTCACGCGATATCACTTGCAGAATTATATCTTTCGATCCCACAGAGTTATAACCCTTCTTTATTTTTAAACAAAGGAGATTTCCCCCTTAAAACCAGTTTTTCTTTAATAAAGACCCTAAAACCCTAGAAAACCCTATCATATTTGGTATCAGTGGAAAGTTCTTGAGTTCACCTTTCATGTGATATCACTTGCTGAATCCTATCTTTCGATCCCACAGAGTTATAACACTTTTTTCATTTGGAAACAAAAGAGATTTTCCCCTGAAAATTCGTGTTTCTTTAATAAAAACCCTAAAAGCATAGACACCCTATCATATTTGGTATCAGTGGAAAGGTCTTGACCTCACCTTTCATGTGGTGTCACTTGCAGAATCCTATCTTTCGGTCCCACAGAGTTATAACCCTTTTTTATTTGTAAACAAATGAAATTTCCCCCTTAAAACCCGCTTTTCTGTAATAAAGACCCTAATACCCTAGAAACTCTATCATATCTGGTATCAGAGGAAAGTTTTTGACCTCACCTTTCATGTGATATCACTTGCAGAATCCTATCTTTCGATCCCACAGAGTTATAACACTTTTTTTTATTTATAAACAAAGGAGATTTTCCCCTGAAAATTCGTGTTTCTTTAATAAAGACGCCAAAACCATAGAAACCCTATCATATTTGATATCAGTGGAAAGGTCTTGACCTCACCTTTCATGTGGTGTCACTTGAAGAATCCTATCTTTCGATCCCACAGAGTTATAATACTTTTTTATTTGTAAAGAAATGAGATTTTCCTCTGAAAATACGTTTTTCTTTAATAAAGACCCTAAAACCATATATACCGTATCATATTTGGTATCAGTGGAAAGGTCTTGACCTCACTTTCATGTGATATCACTTGCAGAATCCTATCTTTCGATTCCACAGAGTTATAACCCCTTTTTATTTATAAAGAAATGAGATTTTCCCCTTAAAACCCGTTTTTCTGTAATAAAGACCCTAATACCCTACAAACTCTATGATATCTGGTATCAGTGGAGAGGTCTTGACCTCACATTTTATGTGATATCACTTGCAGAATCCTATCTTTCGATCCCACAGAGTTATAACCCTTTTTTTATTTTTAAAGAAAGGAGATTTTCCCCTGACAATTCGCGTTTCTTTAATAAAGACCCTAAAACCATAGAAACCCTATCATATTTGGTGTCAGTGGAAAGGTCTTGACCTCACCTTTCATGTGATATCACTTGCTGAATCCTATCTTTCGATCCCACAGAGTTATAACCCTTTTGTATTAGTAAACAAATGAGATTTTCCTCTGAAAAGACGTTTTTCTTTAATAAAGACCCTAAAACCATAGACATCCTATCATATTTGATATCAGTGGAAAGGTCTTGACCTCACCTTTCATGTGATATCACTTGCAGAATCCTATCTTTCGATGCCACAGAGTTATTACCCTTTTTATTTACAAACAAATGAGATTTTCCCCTTAAAACCCGTTTTTCTGTAATAAAGACCCTAAAACCCTACAAAACCCCATCATATATGGTATCAGTGGAAAGGTCTTGACCTCAATTTTCATGTGATATCACTTGCAGAATCCTATCTTTCGATCCCACAGAGTTATAACCCTTTTTTCATTCGAAAACAAAGGAGATTTTCCCTGAAAATAAGTTTTTCTTTATTAAAGACCCTAAAACCATAGACCCCTATCATATTTGGTATCAGTGGAAACGTCTTGACCTCACCTTTCATGTGATATCATTTGCGGAATCCTATCTATCGGGCCCACAGCGTTATAACCCCTTTTTATTTATAAACAAATGAGATTTTCTACTTAAAAAAAGTTTTTCTGTAATAAAGATCCTAATACCCTACAAACTCTATTATATCTGGTATCAGTGGAAAGTTCTTGAGTTCACCTTTCATGTGATATCACTTGCAGAATCCTATCTTTCGATCCCACAGAGTTATAAACCTTTTTTATTTGTAAACAAAAGAGATTTTCCCCTGAAAATACGTTTTACTTTAATAAAGACCCTAAAACCATAGAAATCCTGTCATATTTGGAATCAGTAGAAAGGTCTTGACCTCACCTTTCATGTGATTATCACTTGCAGAATCCTATCTATCGAGCCAACAGAGTTATAACCCCTTTTTAGGTATAAACAAATGAGATTTTCCTCGTAAAAAACCCGTTTTTCTGTAATAAAGACCCTAATACCCTACAAACTCTATCATATCTGGTATCAGTTTAAAGGTCTTGACCTCACCTTTTATGTGATATCACTTGCAGAATCCTATCTTTCGATCCCACAGAGTTATAACCCTTTTTTATTTGTAAACAAAGGAGATTTTCCTCTGAAAATACGTGTTTCTTTAATAAAGACCCTAAAACCATAGAAACCCTATCATATTTAGTATCAGTGGTAAGGTCTGAACCACACCTTTCATGGGATATCACTTGCAGAATCCTATCTTTCATTCACACAGAATTATAACCCTTTTTTCTTTGTGAACAAATGAAATTTTCCCCTCAAAACACGTTTTTCTTTAATAAAAACCCTAAAACCCTGTAAACCCTATTATATTTGGTATAAGTGGAAAGGTCTTGACCTCACCTTTCATGTGATATCACTTGCAGAATCCTATCTTTCGATCCCACAGAGTTAAAAACCTTTTTTATTTGTAAACGAAGGAGATTCTCGCCTGAAAATACGTGAAAATTTAATGAAGACCCTAAAACCATATATACCGTATCATATCTGGTATCAGTTTAAAGGTCTTGACCTCAACTTTCATGTGATATCACTTGCAGAATCCCATCTTTCGATCCCACAGAGTTATAACCCTTTTTTATTTGTAAACAAATGAGATTTTCCTCTGAATATAGGTTTTTCTTTAATAAAGACCCTAAAACAATAGACATCATATCATATTTGGTCTCAGTGAAGAGGTCTTGACCTCACCTTTCATGTGATATCACTTGCAAAATCCTATCTTTCGGTCTTGTAAACAAAGGAGATTTTCCTCTGAAAATAGGTTTTTCTTTAATAAAGACCCTAAAACAATAGACACCATATCATATTTGGTCTCAGTGGAGAGGTCCTGACCTCACCTTTCATGTGATATCACTTGCAAAATCCTATCTTTCGGTCCCACAGAGTTATAACCCTTTTTTATTTGTAAACAAATGAGATTTCCCCCTTAAAACCCGTTTTTCTGTAATAAAGACCCTAATACCCTAGAAACTCTATCATATCTGGTATCAGAGGAAAGTTTTTGACCTGACCTTTCATGTGATATCACTTGCAGAATCCTATCTTTCGATCCCACAGAGTTATAACCCTTTTTTCATTCGAAAACAAAGGAGATTTTCCCTGAAAATAAGTTTTTCTTTATTAAAGACCCTAAAACCATAGACCCCTAGCATATTTGGAATCAGTGGAAATGTCTTGACCTCACCTTTCATGTGATATCATTTGCAGAATCCTATCTATCGGGCCCACAGCGTTATAACCCGTTTTTATTTATAAACAAATGAGATTTTCTACTTAAAACCCGTTTTTCTGTAGTAAAGACCCTAATACCCTACAAACTCTATTATATCTGGTATCAGTGGAAAGTTCTTGAGTTCACATTTCATGTGATATCACTTGCAGAATCCTATCTTTCGATCCCACAGAGTTATAAACCTTTTTTATTTGTAAACAAAGGAGATTTTCCGCTGAAAATACGTTTTACTTTAATAAAGACCCTAAAACCATAGAAACCCTGTCATATTTGGAATCAGTAGAAAGGTCTTGACCTCACCTTTCATGTGATTATCACTTGCAGAATCCTATCTATCGAGCCAACAGAGTTATAACCCCTTTTTATGTATAAACAAATGAGATTTTCCTCGTAAAAAACCCCGTTTTTCTGTAATAAAGACCCTAATACCTTACAAACTCTATCATATTTGGTATCAGTTTAAAGGTCTTGACCTCACCTTTCATGTGATATCACTTGCAGAATCCTATCTTTCGATCCCACAGAGTTATAACCCTTTTTTATTTGTAAACAAAGGAGATTTTCCTCTGAAAATAGGTTTTTCTTTAATAAAGACCCTAAAACAATAGACACCATATTATATTTGGTCTCAGTGGAGAGGTCTTGACCTCACCTTTCATGTGATACCACTTGTAGAATTCTATCTTTCGATCCCACAGCGTTATAACCCGTTTTTATTTATAAACAAATGAGATTTTCTACTTAAAACCCGTTTTTCTGTAGTAAAGACCCTAATACCCTACAAACTCTATTATATCTGGTATCAGTGGAAAGTTGTTGACCTCACCTTTCATGTGATATCACTTGCAGAATCCTATCTTTCGATCCCACAGAGTTATAAACCTTTTTTATTTGTAAACAAAGGATATTTTCCCCTGAAAATACGTTTTACTTTAATAAGGACCCTAAAACCATAGAAACCCTGTCATATTTGTTATCAGTAGAAAGGTCTTGACCTCACCTTTCATGTGATTATCACTTGCAGAATCCTATCTATCGAGCCAACAGAGTTATAACCCCTTTTTAGGTATAAACAAATGAGATTTTCCTCTTAAAACCCGTTTTTCTGTAATAAAGACCCTAATACCCTACAAACTCTATCATATCTGGTATCAGTGGAAAGTTCTTGACCTCACCTTTCATGTGATATCACTTGCAGAATCCTATCTTTCGATCCCACAGAGTTATAACCCTTTTTTATTTGTAAACAAAGGAGATTTTCCCCTGAAAATACGTGTTTCTTTAATAAAGACCCTAAAACCATAGAAACCCTATCATATTTAGTATCAGTGGTAAGGTCTGAACCACACCTTTCATGGGATATCACTTGCAGAATTCTATCTTTCGATCCCACAGAATTATAACCCTTTTTTATTTCTAAAGAAATGAGATGTTCCCCTTAAAACATGTTTTTCTTTAATAAAGACCCTAAAACCCTACAAACTTTATTATATCTGGTATCAGTGGAAAGCTCTTGACCACACCTTTCATGTGATATCACTTGCAGAATCCTATCTTTCGATCCCACAGAGTTAAAAACCTTTTTTTATTTGTAAACGAAGGAGATTTTCGCCTGAAAATACGTGAAAATTTAATAAAGACCCTAAAACCATAGAAACCGTATCATATTTGGTATCAGTGGAAAGGTCTTGACCTCACTTTTCATGTGATATCACTTGCAGAATCCTATCTATCGAGCCAACAGAGTTATAACCCCTTTTTAGGTATAAACAAATGAGATTTTCCTCTTAAAACCCGTTTTTCTGTAATAAAGACCCTAATACCCTACAAACTCTATCATATTTGGTATCAGTGGAGAGGTCTTGACCTCACCTTTCATGTGATATCACTTGCAGAATCCTATCTTTCGATCCCACAGAGTTATAACCCTTTTTTATTTGTAAACAAAGGAGATTTTCCTCTGGAAATACGTGTTTCTTTAATAAAGACCGTAAAACCATAGAAACCCTATCATATTCGGTATCAGTGGAAAGGTCTGAACCACACCTTTCATGGGATATCACGTGCAGAATCCTATCTTTCGATCCCACAGAATTATAACCCTTTTATTTCTAAAGAAATGAGATTTTCCCCTTAAAACATGTTTTTCTTTAATAAAGACCCTAAAACCCTACAAACCCTATCATATTTGGTATCATTGGAAAGATCTTGACCTCACCTTTCATGTGATATCACTTAGAGAATCTTATCTTTCGATCCCACAGAGTTATTACCCTTCTTTTTTTATAAAGAAATGATAGTTTCTCCTCAAAACCAGGTTTTTTTAATAAAGACCCTAATACCCTATAAACTCTATCATATCTGGTATCAGTGGAAAGGTCTTGACCTCACTTTTCATGTCATATCACTTGCAGAGTCCTATCTTTTGATACCACAGAATTATAACCTTTTTTTATTTCTAAAGAAATGAGATTTTCCTCTTAAGACATGTTTCTCTTTAATAAAGACCCTAAAACCCCACAAACCCCATCATATGTAGTATCAGTGGAAAGGTCTTGACCTCACCTTTCATGTGATATCACTTCGAGAATCTTATCTTTCGATCCCACAGAGTTATTACCCTTCTTTATTTATAAACAAATGATATTTTCCACTTAAAACCCGTTTTTCTTTAATAAAGACCCTGATACCCTATAAACTCTATCACATTTGATATCAGTGGAAAGGTCTTGACCTCACCTTTCATGTGATATCATTCGCAGAATCATATCTTTCCATCGCACAGAGTTATAACCCTTCTTTATTTCTAAACAAAGGAGAGTTTCCCCTTCAAACCAGTTTTTCTTTAATAAAGACCCTAAGCCATACAAAACCCTATCATATTTGGTATCAGTGGAAAGGTCCTGACCTCACCTTTCGTGTGATATCACTTAGAGAATGATATCTTTGGATCCCACAGAGTTATAACCCTTTTTTTATTTATAAACAAATAAGATTTTCCCTTTAAAACCAGTTTTTATTTAATAAAGACCTTAATACCCTATAAACTGTATGATATTTGCTATTTGTGGAAAGGTCTTGACCTCACCTTCCATGTGATATCACGTGCAGAATCCTATCTTTCGATCACACGGAGTTATAACCCTTCTTTATTTCTAAAGAAATGAGATTTTCCCCTTAAAACATGTTTCTCTTTAATAAAGACCCTAAAACCCTACAAAAACTATCATATTTGGTATGAGTGGAAGGGTCTTGACCTCACCTCTCATGTGATATCGCTTGCAGAATTATATCTTTCGATCCGACAGGTATATTACCCTTTTTTATTTAGAAACAAATAAGATTTCCCCCTTAAAACCCGTTTTCTCTTAAATAAAGACCCTAATACCGTATAAACTCTATGATGTTTGGTATCAGTGGAAAAGGTCTTGACCTCAACTTTCATGTGATATCACTTGTAGAATCCTATCTTTCGATCCCACAGAGTTATAACCCTTTTTTATTAGTAAAGAAAGGGGATTTTCCCCTCAATGTTTTTCTTTAATATAGACCCTAAAGCCATAGAAACCCTATCATATTTGATATCAGTGGAGAGGCCTTGACCTTACCCTTCATGTGATATCACTTGCAGAATCCTATCTTTCAATTCGACAGAGTTATAACCCTTTTTATTTATAAACAAATAAAACTCCGTAACTCCCGTTTTTCTTTAAAAAAGACACTAATACTTTACAAACACTATCATATTTGGTATCAGTGGAAATGTCTTGACCTCACCTTTCATGTGATATCACTTGCAGAATCTTATCTTTCGATCCGACAGAGTTATAACCCTTTTTTTTTTTATTTGTAAATAAATGCGATTTCCCCGCTTAAAATATGTTTTTCTTTAATAAAGACCGTAAAACCATATATACCCTATCATATTTGGTATCAGTGGAAATAACTTGACCTTATCTTTCATGTGATATCACTTGCAGAATCCTATCTTTCCATCGCACAGAGTTATAACCCTTTTTCATTTGTAAACAAATGAGATTTTCCCTTTAAAACGCGTTTTTCTTTAATAAAGAACCTAAAACCCCGCAAACTCTATCATATTTGGTATCAGTGGAAAGGTCTTGACCTCACCTTTCATTTGATTTCACTTGCAGAATCCTATCTTTCCATCCCACAGAGTTAAAACCCTTTTTTATTTGTAAACAAAGGAGAATTTTTATTTTAAAACCCGTTTTTCGTTAATAAAGACCCTAAAACCCTAGAAAAATTATCATATTTGGTATCAGTGGAAAGGTCTTGACCTCACCTTTCATGTGATATCACTTGAAGAATCCTATCTTTCCATCCCACTGAGTTACAACCCTTTTTTATTTGTAAACAAATGAGTTTTTCGTCTTAAAATAAGTTATTTCTTTAATAAAGACCCTAAAACCCTACAAACCCCATCATTTCTGGTATGAGTGGAAGGGTCTTGACCTCCCCTCTCATGTGATATCCCTTGCAGAATTATATCTTTCGATCCCACAGCGTTATAACCCTTTTTTTAAACAAAGGAGATTTTCCTCTGAAAATACGTTTTTCTTTAATGAAGACTCTAATACCATAGACACCCTATCATATTTGGTATCAGTGGAAAGGTCTTGACCTCACCTTTCATGTGATATCACTTGCAGAAACCTATCTTTCGACCCCACAGAGTTAGAACCCTTCTTTATTTCTAAACAAAGGAGATTTTCCCCTTACAAACCGTTTTCCTTTAATAAAGACCCTAAAACCCTACAAAACAGTATCATATTTGGTATCAGTGGAAAAGGTCTTGCCTTCACCTTTCAAGTGATATCACTTTCAGAATCCTATCTGTCATTCCCACAGAGTTATAACCCTTTTTTTTATTTGTAAACAAATGAGATTTTCCCGCTCAAAACCGTTTTTTCTTTAATAAAGACCCTAAAACCTAACAACCGCTTTCATATTTGGTATTAGTGGAAAGGTCTTGACCTCACCTTTCATGTGATATCACTTGCAGAATCCTATCTTTCGATCCTACAGAGTTATAACCCTTTTTTACTTGTAAAGAAATGATACTTTCCCGTTTAAACCAGTTTTCCTTTAATAAAGGCCCTAAAACCCTATAAAACCGTATCATATTTGGTATCAGTGGAAAGGTCTTGACCTCACCTTTTACGTGATATCACTTGCAGAATGCTATCTTTCGATCCCACAGAATTAAAACCCTTCTTTTTTTCTAAACAAAGGAGATTTTCCTCATAAAATCCGTGTTTCTTTAAGAAAGACCCTAAAACCCTACAAACCTTATCATATTTGGTATCAGTGGAAAGGTCTTGACCTCAACTTTCATGTGATATCACTTACAGAAAGCTATGTTTCGATGCCACAGAGTTATAATCCTTTTTTATTTGTAAACAAAGAAGATTTTCCTCTGAAAATACGTTTTTCTTTAAGAAAGACTCTAAAACCCCGTAAAACCGTATCATATTTGGTATCAGTGGAAAGGTCTTGACCTCAGCTTTCATGTGATATCACTTACAGAATCCTATGTTTCGATCCCACAGAATTATAACCCATTTTTATATGTGAAGAAAGGAGATTTTCCTCTGAAAATATGTTTTTCTTTAATATAGACCCTAAAACCATAGAAACCCTATCATATTTGGTATCAGTGGAAAGGTCGTGACCTTACCTTTCATGTGATATCACTTGCAGAATCCTATCTTTCAATCCCACAGAGATATAACCCCTTTTTATTTATAAACAAATGAGATTTCCCCCGTAACAGCCGTTTTTCTTTAATAAAGACACTAATACTCTACAAACACTATCATATTTGATATCAATGGAAAGGCCTTGACCTCACCTTTCATGTGATATCACTTGCAGAATCTTATCTTTCGATCCTACATAGTTATAACCCTTTTTTTTATTTGTAAACAAATTAGATTTTCCCGCTTAAAACCCGTTTTTCTTTAATAAAGACCCTAAAACCCTACAAAACAGTATCATATTTGGTATCAGTGGAAAAGGCCTTGACTTCACCTTTCATGTGATATCACTTGCAGAATCCTATCTTTTGATCCCACAGAGTTATAACCCTTTTTTATTTGTAAACAAAGGAGATTTTCCACTGAAAATATGTTTTTCTTTAATAAAGACCCTAAAACCAAAGACACCCTATCATATTTGGTATCAGTGGAAAGGTCTTGACCTCACCTTTCATGTGATATCACTTGCAGAATCCCATCTTTCTATCCTACAGATTTATAACCCTTTTTTATTTGTAAAAAAGGAGATTTTCCCGCTTAAAACAAGTTTTTCTTTAATAAACACCCTAAAACCGTACAAACCCTATCATATTTGGTATCAGTGGAAAGGTCTTGACCTCACCTTTCATGTGATATCACTTGCAGAATCGTATCTTTCCATCTCACAGAGTTATAACCCTTTTTTATTTGTAAAGAAATGAGATTTTCTCGCTTAAAACAAGTTTTTCTTTACGAAAGACCCTAAAACCGTACAAACCGTATCATATTTGGTATCAGTGGAAAGGACTTGACCTCACCTTTCATGTGACATCACTTGCAGAATCCTATCTTTCGATCACACAGAGTTATAACCCTTTTTTATTTGTAAAGAAATGAGATTTTCATCTTAAAACGCGCTTTTCTTTAATAAAGACCCTAAAACCTTACAAACCCTATCATGTTTGGTATCAGTGGAAAGGTCTTGACCTCACCTTTTATGTGATATCACTTGCAGAATCATATCTTTCCATCCCACAGAGTTATAACCCTTTTTTATTTGTAACAAATGAGATTTTCATCTTAAAAAAAGTTTTTCTTTTAATAAAAACCCTAAAACTCTACAAACCTTATCATATTTGGTTTCAGTGGAAAGGTCTTGACGTGACCTGTCATGTGATATCACTTGCAGAATCCTATTTTTCGATCCCACAGAGTTATAACCCTTTTTTATTTGTAAACAAATGAGATTTTCATCTTAAAACACGTTTTTCTTTTAATAAAAACCCTAAAACTCTGGAAACCTTATTATATTTGGTTTCAGTGGAAAGGTCTTGACCTCAGCTTTCATGTGATATCACTTACAGAATCCTATGTTTCGATCCCACAGAATTATAACCCATTTTTATATGTGAAGAAAGGAGATTTTCCTCTGAAAATATGTTTTTCTTTAATATAGACCCTAAAACCATAGAAACCCTATCATATTTGGTATCAGTGGAAAGGTCGTGACCTTACCTTTCATGTGATATCACTTGCAGAATCCTATCTTTCAATCCCACAGAGTTATAACCCCTTTTTATTTATAAACAAATGAGATTTCCCCCGTAACAGCCGTTTTTCTTTAATAAAGACACTAATACTCTACAAACACTATCATATTTGATATCAATGGAAAGGCCTTGACCTCACCTTTCATGTGATATCACTTGCAGAATCTTATCTTTCGATCCTACATAGTTATAACCCTTTTTTTATTTGTAAACAAATTAGATTTTCCCGCTTAAAACCCGTTTTTCTTTAATAAAGACCCTAAAACCCTACAAAACAGTATCATATTTGGTATCAGTGGAAAAGGCCTTGACTTCACCTTTCATGTGATATCACTTGCAGAATCCTATCTTTTGATCCCACAGAGTTATAACCCTTTTTTATTTGTAAACAAAGGAGATTTTCCACTGAAAATATGTTTTTCTTTAATAAAGACCCTAAAACCAAAGACACCCTATCATATTTGGTATCAGTGGAAAGGTCTTGACCTCACCTTTCATGTGATATCACTTGCAGAATCCTATCTTTCCATCCCACAGAGTTATAACCCTTTCTTATTTGTAAACAAATGAGATTTTCATCGTAAAACGCGTTTTCATTTAATAAAAACCGTAAAACAGATCAGACCTTATCATATGTGGTATCAGTGGAAAGGTCTTGACCTCACGTTTCATGTGATATCACTTGCAGAATCCTATCTGTCATTCCCACAGAGTTATAACCCTTTTTTTATTTGTAAACAAATGAGATTTTACCGCTCACAACCGTTTTTTCTTTAATAAAGACCCTAAAACCTAACAACCGCTTTCATATTTGGTATCAGTGGAAAGGACTTGACCTCACCTTTCATGTGATATCACTTGCAGAGTCCTATCTTTCCATCCCACAGAGTTATAACCCTTTTCTATTTGTAAAGAAATGAGATTTTCACCTCAAAACGCGTTTTTCTTCAATAAAGACCCTAAAACCGTACAAACCCTATCATATTTGTTATCAGTGGAAAGGACTTGACCTCACCTTTCATGTGATATCACTTGCAGAATCCTATCTTTCGATCCCACAGAAATATGATCCTTTTTTATTTGTAAACTAATGAGTTTTTCATCTTCAAACGCGTTTTTCTTCAATAAAGACCGGAAAACCCAACAACCCCTATCATATTTGGTATCAGTGGAAAGGACTTGACCTCACCTTTCATGTCATATCACTTGCAGAATCATATCTTTTAATGCCTTTTTTATTTGTAAACAAATGAGATTTTCATCTTAAAACGCGTTTTTCTTTAATAAAGACCGGAAAACCCAACAACCCCTATCATATTTGGTATCAGTGGAAAGTCTTGACCTCACCTTTCATGTCATATCACTTGCAGAATCCTATCTTTTCATGCCTTTTTTATTTGTAAACAAAGGAGATTTTCCCGCTAAAAACGCGTTTTTCTTTAAAAAAGACCCTAAAACCGTACAAACCCTAGCATATTTGGTATCAGTGGAAAGGACTTTACCTCACCTTTCATGTGATATCACTTGCAGAATCCTATCTTTAGATCCCACAGAGTTATAGCCCTTTTTTATTTGTAAACAAATGAGATTTTCATCTTAAAACACGTTTTTCTTTAATAAAGACCCTAAAGCCGTACAAACAATATGATATTTGGTATCAATGGAAAGGTCTTGACCTCAGCATTCATGTGATATCACTTGCAGAATCCTATCTTTCCATCACACAGAGTTATAACACTTTTTTATTTGTAAAGAAATTCGATTTTCTCCTTAAAACGCCTTTTTCCTTTAGTAAAGACCGTAAAACCCAACAACCCCTATCATATATGGTATCAGTGGAAAGGACTTGACCTCACCTTTCATGTGACATCACTTGCAGAATCCTATCTTTCCATCCCACAGAGTTATAACCCTTTTTTATTTCTACACAAAGGAGAATTCCTCTTAAAACGCGTTTTTCTTTAATAAACACCCTAAAACCGTACAGACCCTATCATATTTGGTATCAGTGGAAAGGTCTTGACCTCACCTTTCATGTGATATCACTTGCAGAATCGTATCTTTCCATCTCACAGAGTTATAACCCTTTTTTATTTGTAAAGAAATGAGATTTTCTCGCTTAAAACAAGTTTTTCTTTACGAAAGACCCTAAAACCGTACAAACCCTATCATATTTGGTATCAGTGGAAAGGACTTGACCTCACCTTTCATGTGACATCACTTGCAGAATCCTATCTTTCGGTCCCACAGAGTAATAACCCTTAGATATTTGTAAACAAAGGAGAATTTCCTGTTAAAACGGGGTTTTCTCTTAAATAAAGACCCTAAACCCCTTGCAAACCCTATCATATTTGGTATCAGTGGAAAGGTCTTGACCTCACCTTTTATGTGATATCACTTGCAGAATCATATCTTTCCATCCCACAGAGTTATAACCCTTTTTTATTTGTAACAAATGAGATTTTCATCTTAAAAAAAGTTTTTCTTTTAATAAAAACCCTAAAACTCTACAAACCTTATCATATTTGGTTTCAGTGGAAAGGTCTTGACGTGACCTGTCATGTGATATCACTTGCAGAATCCTATTTTTCGATCCCACAGAGTTATAACCCTTTTTTATTTGTAAACAAAGGAGATTTTCCCCTCAAAACACGTTTTTCTTTAATAAAAACCCTAAAACCCTGTAAACCCTATTATATTTGGTATAAGTGGAAAGGTCTTGACCTCACCTTTCATGTGATATCACTTGCAGAATCCTATCTTTTCATCCCACAGAGTTATAACCCTTTTTTTACTTGTAAACAAAGGAGATTTTCATCTTAAAACGCTTTTTCATTTAATAAAAACCGTAAAACAGATCAGACCTTATCATATTTAGTATCAGTGGAAAGGACTTGACCTCACCTTTCATGTGATACCACTTGTAGAATCCTATCCTTCAATCCCACAGAGTTATAACCCTTTTTTATTTGTAAACAAATGAGATTTTCTCCTTAAAACACTTTTTTCTTTAATAAAGACCTTAAAACCCTACAAACGCTTTCATATTTGGTATCAGTGGAAAGGTCTTGACCTCACCTTTCATGTGATATCACTTGTAGAATCCTATCTTTCCATCCCACAGAGTTATAACCCTTTTTTATTTGTAAACAAATGAGATTTTCACCTCAAAACGCGTTTTTCTTCAATAAAGACCCTAAAACCGTACAAACCCTATCATATTTGTTATCAGTGGAAAGGACTTGACCTCACCTTTCATGTCATATCACTTGCAGAATCATATCTTTTAATGCCTTTTTTATTTGTAAACAAATGAGATTTTCATCTTAAACCTATCATATTTGGTATCAGTGGAAAGTCTTGACCTCACCTTTCATGTCATATCACTTGCAGAATCCTATCTTTTCATGCCTTTTTTATTTGTAAACAAAGGAGATTTTCCCGCTAAAAACGCGTTTTTCTTTAAAAAAGACCCTAAAACCGTACAAACCCTATCAGATTTGGTACCAGTTGAAAGGTCTTGACCTCCCCTTTCATGTGATATCACTTGCAGAATCCTATCTTTCCATTCCCACACAGTTATAACCCTTTTTTATTTGTAAACAAATGAGATTTTAATCCCAAAACACATTTTTCTTAAATAAAGACCCTAAAGCCCAACAAACTTTATTATATTTGGTATCAATGGAAAGGTCTTGACGTCCTTTTTCGTGTGATATCACTTGCAGAATCCTATCTTTCATTCCCACAGAGTTAAAACCCTTTTTTCTTTGTAAACAATAGAGATTTTCCTCCTTAAAACGCGTTTTTCCTTTAGTAAAGACCGTAAAACCCAACAACCCCTATCATATATGGTATCAGTGGAAAGGACTTGACCTCACCTTTCATGTGACATCACTTGCAGAATCCTATCTTTCCATCCAACAGAGTTATAACCCTTTTTTATTTCTACACAAAGGAGAATTCCTCTTAAAACGCGTTTTTCTTTAATAAAGACCCAAAAACCGAACAACCCCTGTCATATTTGGTATCAGTGGGAAGGTCTTGACCTCACCTTTCATGTGATATCACTTGCAGAATCCTATCTTTCCATCCCACAGAGTTATAACCCTTTTTTTTTATTTCTAAACAAAGTAGATTTCCTCTTAAAACGCGTTTTTCTTAAATAAAGACCCTAAAACGGTACAAACCCTATCACATTTGGTATCAGTGGAAAGATCTTGACCTCTCCTTTCATGTGATCTCACTTAGAGAATCTTATCTTTCGATCCCACAGAGTTATAACCCTTTTTTATTTGTAAACAAAGGAGATTTCCCCCCTCAAATCGCATTTGTTTTTAATAAAGACCCTAAAACCCTGTCATATTTGGTATCAGTGGAAAGGTCTTGACCTCACCATTCATGTGATATCACTTGCAGAATCCTATCTTTCGATCCCACAGAGTTATAACCCTTTTTTATTTGTAAACAAAGGAGATGTTCAACTTTAAAACGTATTTTTCTTTAATAAAGACCCTAAAACGGAAGAAACCCTATCATATTTGGCATCAGTGGAAAGGTCTTGACCTCACCTTTCATGTGATATCACTTGCAGAATCCTATCTTTCCATCCCACAGAGTTATAACCCTTTTTTTATTTCTACACAAAGGAGATTTCCTCTTAAAACGCGTTTTTCTTAAATAAAGACCGTAAAACCCAACAACCCCTATCATATATGGTATCAGTGGAAAGGACTTGACCTCACCTTTCATGTGACATCACTTGCAGAATCCTATCTTTCCATCCCACAGAGTTATAACCCTTTTTTTATTTCTACACAAAAGAGAATTCCTCTTAAAACGCGTTTTTCTTAAATAAAGACCCTAAAACGGTACAAACCCTATCACATTTGGTATCAGTGGAAAGATCTTGACCTCTCCTTTCATGTGATCTCACTTAGAGAATCTTATCTTTCGATCCCACAGAGTTATAACCCTTTTTTATTTGTAAACAAAGGAGATTTCCCCCCTCAAATCGCATTTGTTTTTAATAAAGACCCTAAAACCCTGTCATATTTGGTATCAGTGGAAAGGTCTAGACCTCACCATTCATGTCATATCACTTGCAGAATCCTATATTTCCATCCCACAGAGTTATAACCCTTTTTTTATTTGTAAACAAATGAGATTTTCATCTTAAAACCCGTTTTTCTTTAATAAAGACGCTAAAACGGTAGAAACCCTATCATATTTGGCATCAGTGGAAAGGTCTCGACCTCACCTTTTATGTGATATCACTTGCAGAATCCTATCTTTCCATCCCACAGAGTTATAACCCTTTTTTTATTTCTACACAAAGGAGATTTCCTCTTAAAACGCGTTTTTCTTAAATAAAGACCGTAAAACCCAACAACCCCTATCATATATGGTATCAGTAGAAAGGACTTGACCTCACCTTTCATGTGACATCACTTGCAGAATCCTATCTTTCCATCCCACAGAGTTATAACCCTTTTTTTATTTCTACACAAAAGAGAATTCCTCTTAAAACGCGTTTTTCTTTAATAAAGTCCCAAAAACCCAACAACCCCTGTCATATTTGGTATCAGTGGGAAGGTCTTGACCTCACCTTGCATGTGATCTCACTTGCAGAATCCTATCTTTCCATCCCACAGAGTTATAACCCTTTTTTATTTGTAAACAAAGGAGATTTTCCCCTTACAACGTGTTTTCTTTAACAAAGAGCCTAAAACCGTACAAACCCTATCATATTTGGTATCAGTGGAAAGATCTTGACCTCTCCTTTCATGTGATCTCACTTAGAGAATCTTATCTTTCGATCCCACAGAGTTATAACCCTTTTTTATTTGTAAACAAAGGAGATTTTCCCCCTCAAATCGCATTTGTTTTTAGTAAAGACCCTAAAACCCTGTCATATTTGGTATCAGTGGAAAGGTCTAGACCTCACCGGTCATGTGATATCACTTGCAGAATCCTATCTTTCCATCCCACAGAGTTATAACCCTTTTTTTATTTGTAAACAAATGAGATTTTCATCTTAAAACCCGTTTTTCCTTAATAAAGACGCTAAAACGGAAGAAACCCTATCATATTTGGCATCAGTGGAACGGTCTTGACCTCACCTTGCATGTGATCTCACTTGCAGAATCCTATCTTTCCATCCCACAGAATTATAACCCTCTTTTTTAATTTCTAAACAAAGTAGATTTCCTCTTAAAACGCGTTTTTCTTAAATAAAGACCCTAAAACGGTACAAACCCTATCATATTTGGTATCAGTGGAAAGATCTTGACCTCTCCTTTCATGTGATCTCACTTAGAGAATCTTATCTTTCGATCCCACAGAGTTATAACCCTTTTTTATTTGTAAACAAAGGAGATTTCCCCCCTCAAATCGCATTTGTTTTTAGTAAAGACCCTAAAACCCTGTCATATTTGGTATCAGTGGAAAGGTCTAGACCTCACCGGTCATGTGATATCACTTGCAGAATCCTATCTTTCCATCCCACAGTGTTATAACCCTTTTTTTTATTTGTAAACAAATGAGATTTTCATCTTAAAACCCGTTTTTCCTTAATAAAGACGCTAAAACGGTAGAAACCCTATCATATTTTTCATCAGTAGAAAGGTCTTGACCTCAACTTTCATGTGATATCACTTGCAGAATCCTATCTTTCCATCCCACAGAGTTATAACCCTTTTTTTATTTCTACACAAAGGAGATTTCCTCTTAAAACGCGTTTTTCTTTAATAAAGACCGTAAAACCCAACAACCCCTATCATATATGGTATCAGTGGAAAGGACTTGACCTCACCTTTCATGTGACATCACTTGCAGAATTTTATCTTTCCATCCCACAGAGTTATAACCCTTTGTTTTATTTCTAAACAAAGGAGACTTCCTCTTAAAACGCGTTTTTCTTAAATAAAGACCCTAAAACGGTACAAACCCTATCATACTTGGTATCAGTGGAAAGATCTTGACCTCTCCTTTCATGAGATATCACTTAGAGAATGTTATCTTTCGATCCCACAGAGTTATAACCCTTTTTTATTTGTAAACAAAGGAGATTTCCCCCCTCAAATCGCATTTGTTTTTAATAAAGACCCTAAAACCCTGTCATATTTGGTATCAGTGGAAAGGTCTAGACCTCACCATTCATGTCATATCACTTGCAGAATCCTATATTTCCATCCCACAGAGTTATAACCCTTTTTTTATTTGTAAACAAATGAGATTTTCATCTTAAAACGCCTTTTTCTTTAATAAAGACGCTAAAACGGTAGAAACCCTATCATATTTGGCATCAGTGGAAAGGTCTCGACCTCACCTTTTATGTGATATCACTTGCAGAATCCTATCTTTCCATCCCACAGAGTTATAACCCTTTTTTTATTTCTACACAAAGGAGATTTCCTCTTAAAACGCGTTTTTCTTAAATAAAGACCGTAAAACCCAACAACCCCTATCATATATGGTATCAGTAGAAAGGACTTGACCTCACCTTTCATGTGACATCACTTGCAGAATCCTATCTTTCCATCCCACAGAGTTATAACCCTTTTTTTATTTCTACACAAAAGAGAATTCCTCTTAAAACGCGTTTTTCTTTAATAAAGTCCCAAAAACCCAACAACCCCTGTCATATTTGGTATCAGTGGGAAGGTCTTGACCTCACCTTGCATGTGATCTCACTTGCAGAATCCTATCTTTCCATCCCACAGAGTTATAACCCTTTTTTTTTAATTTCTAAACAAAGTAGATTTCCTCTTAAAACGCGTTTTTCTTAAATAAAGACCCTAAAACGGTACAAACCCTATCATATTTGGTATCAGTGGAAAGATCTTGACCTCTCCTTTCATGTGATCTCACTTAGAGAATCTTATCTTTCGATCCCACAGAGTTATAACCCTTTTTTATTTGTAAACAAAGGAGATTTTCCCCCTCAAATCGCATTTGTTTTTAGTAAAGACCCTAAAACCCTGTCATATTTGGTATCAGTGGAAAGGTCTAGACCTCACCGGTCATGTGATATCACTTGCAGAATCCTATCTTTCCATCCCACAGAGTTATAACCCTTTTTCTGTTTGTAAACAAATGAGATTTTCATCTTAAAACCCGTTTTTCCTTAATAAAGACGCTAAAACGGAAGAAACCCTATCATATTTGGCATCAGTGGAACGGTCTTGACCTCACCTTTCATGTGATATCACTTGCAGAATCCTATCTTTCCATCCCACAGAGTTATAACCCTTTTTTTTATTTCTACACAAAGGAGATTTCCTCTTAAAACGCGTTTTTCTTAAATAAAGACCGTAAAACCCAACAACCCCTATCATATATGGTATCAGTGGAAAGGACTTTACCTCACCTTTCATGTGACATCACTTGCAGAATCCTATCTTTCCATCCAACAGAGTTATAACCCTTTTTTTTTTATTTCTACACAAAAGAGAATTCCTCTTAAAACGCGTTTTTCTTTAATAAAGTCCCAAAAACCCAACAACCCCTGTCATATTTGGTATCAGTGGGAAGGTCTTGACCTCACCTTGCATGTGATCTCACTTGCAGAATCCTATCTTTCCATCCCACAGAGTTATAACCCTCTTTTTTAATTTCTAAACAAAGTAGATTTCCTCTTAAAACGCGTTTTTCTTAAATAAAGACCCAAAAACGGTACAAACCCTATCATATTTGGTATCAGTGGAAAGATCATGACCTCTCCTTTCATGTGATCTCACTTAGAGAATCTTATCTTTCGATCCCACAGAGTTATAACCCTTTTTTATTTGTAAACAAAGGAGATTTCCCCCCTCAAATCGCATTTGTTTTTAGTAAAGACCCTAAAACCCTGTCATATTTGGTATCAGTGGAAAGGTCTAGACCTCACCGGTCATGTGATATCACTTGCAGAATCCTATCTTTCCATCCCACAGAGTTATAACCCTTTTTTTTATTTGTGAACAAATGAGATTTTCATCTTAAAACCCGTTTTTCCTTAATAAAGACGCTAAAACGGTAGAAACCCTATCATATTTGGCATCAGTAGAAAGGTCTTGACCTCACCTTTCATGTGATATCACTTGCAGAATCCTATCTTTCCATCCCACAGAGTTATAACCCTTTTTTTATTTCTACACAAAGGAGATTTCCTCTTAAAACGCGTTTTTCTTTAATAAAGACCGTAAAACCCAACAACCCCTATCATATATGGTATCAGTGGAAAGGACTTGACCTCACCTTTCATGTGACATCACTTGCAGAATTTTATCTTTCCATCCCACAGAGTTATAACCCTTTGTTTTATTTCTAAACAAAGGAGACTTCCTCTTAAAACGCGTTTTTCTTAAATAAAGACCCTAAAACGGTACAAACCCTATCATACTTGGTATCAGTGGAAAGATCTTGACCTCTCCTTTCATGAGATATCACTTAGAGAATGTTATCTTTCGATCCCACAGAGTTATAACCCTTTTTTATTTGTAAACAAAGGAGATTTTCTCCCTCAAATCGCATTTGTTTTTAATAAAGACCCTAAAACCCTGCAAACCCTGTCATATTTGGTATCAGTGGAAAGGTCTAGACCTCACCGGTCATGTGATATCACTTGCAGAATCCTATCTTTCCATCCCACAGTGTTATAACCCTTTTTTTTATTTGTAAACAAATGAGATTTTCATCTTAAAACCCGTTTTTCCTTAATAAAGACGCTAAAACGGTAGAAACCCTATCATATTTTTCATCAGTAGAAAGGTCTTGACCTCAACTTTCATGTGATATCACATGCAGAATCCTATCTTTCCATCCCACAGAGTTATAACCCTTTTTTTATTTCTACACAAAGGAGATTTCCTCTTAAAACGCGTTTTTCTTTAATAAAGACCCTTAAACCCTAAAAACCCTATCATATATGGTATCAGTGGAAAGGACTTGACCTCACCTTTCATGTGACATCACTTGCAGAATTTTATCTTTCCATCCCACAGAGTTATAACCCTTTGTTTTATTTCTAAACAAAGGAGACTTCCTCTTAAAACGCGTTTTTCTTAAATAAAGACCCTAAAACGGTACAAACCCTATCATACTTGGTATCAGTGGAAAGATCTTGACCTCACCTTTCATGTGATACCACTTGTAGAATTCTATCTTTCGATCCCACAGAGTTATAACCCTTTTTTATTTGTAAACAAAGGAGATTTCCCCCCTTGAAACCCGTTTTTCTTTAATAAAGACCCTTAAACCCTATCATATTTGGTATCAGTGGAAAGGTCTTGACCTCACCTTTCATGTGATATCACTTGCAGAATCCTATTTTCCATCCCACAGAGTTATAACCCTTTTTTACTTGTAAACAAATGAGATTTTCATCTTAAAGCACGTTTTTCTTTAATAAAGACCCTAAAGCGGTGTAAACCCTCTCATATTTGGAATCAGTGGAAAGGTCTTGAGCTCACCTTTCATGTGATATCACTTGCAGAATCCTATCTTTCCATTCCACAGAGTTATAACACTTTTTTATTTCTACACAAAGGAGATTTCCTCTTAAAACGCGTTTTTCTTTAATAAAGACCCTAAAACCCATCAAACCCTATCATATATGGTATCAGTGGAAAGGTCTTGACCTCACCTTTCATGTGATATCACTTGCAGAATCCTATCTTTCCATCCCACAGAGTTATAACCCTTTTTTTATTTCTACACAAAAGAGAATTCCTCTTAAAACGCGTTTTTCTTTAATAAAGTCCCAAAAACCCAACAACCCCTGTCATATTTGGTATCAGTGGGAAGGTCTTGACCTCACCTTGCATGTGATCTCACTTGCAGAATCCTATCTTTCCATCCCACAGAGTTATAACCTTTTTTTTTTTAATTTCTAAACAAAGTAGATTTCCTCTTAAAACCCATTTTTCTTTAATAAAGACCCTAAAACCCTACAAATCCTATCATATTTGGTATCAGTGGAAAGATCTTGACCTCACCTTTCATATGATGTCACTTGTAGAATCATATCCTTCGATCCCACAGAGTTATAACCCTTTTTTATTTGTAAACAAAGGAGATTTTCCCCCTGAAACACGTTTTTCTTAAATAAAGAGCCTTAAACCCTTCAAACCTTATCATATTTTGTATCAGTGGAAAGGTCTTGACCTCACCTTTTATGTGATATCACTTGCAGAATTCTATCTTTTCATTCCTTAGAGTTATAACCCTTTTTTATTTCTAAACAAATGAGATTTTCCACTTAAAACGCGTTTTTCTTTTATAAAGACGTTAAAACACAACAAACCCTATCATATTTGGTATCAGTGGAAAGGTCTTGACCTCACCTTTCATGTGATATGACTTGCAGAATCCTCTTTCCATCCCACAGAGTTATAACCCTTTTTTATTTGTAAACAAATGAGATTTTCCCCTTGACACGTTTTTCTTAAATAAAGACCCTTAAACCCGACAAACCCTATCAAATATGGTATCAGTGGAAAGGACTTGACCTCACCTTTCATGTGATATCACTTGCAGAATCTTATCTTTCGATCCCACAGAGTTATAACCCCTTATCTTATTTCTACACAAACGAGATTTCCTCTTAAAACGCGTTTTTTTTTTAATAAAGACCCGAAAACCCAACAACCCCTATCATATTTGGTATCAGTTTAAAGGTCTTGACCTCACCTTTCATGTGATATCACTTGCAGTATCCTATCTTTCCATCCCACAGAGTTATAACCCTCTTTTTTAATTTCTAAACAAAGTAGATTTCCTCTTAAAACGCGTTTTTCTTTAATAAAGACCGTAAAACCCAACAACCCCTATCAAATTTGGTATCAGTGGAAAGGACTTGACCTCACCTTTCATGTGATACCACTTGTAGAATTCTATCTTTCGATCCCACAGAGTTATAACCCTTTTTTATTTGTAAACAAAGGAGATTTTCCCCTTGAAACCCGTTTTTCTTTAATAAAGACCCTTAAACCCTACAAACCCTATCAAATTTGGTATCAGTGGAAAGGTCTTGACCTCACCTTTCATGTGATAACACTTGTAGAATTCTATATTTCGATCCCACAGAGTTATAACCCTTTTTTATTTGTAAACAAAGGAGATTTTCTCCTTAAAATCCGTTTTTCTTTAATAAAGACCCTAAAACCCTACAAACCCTATCATATTTGGTATCAGTGGAAAGGTCTTGACCTCACTTTTGATGTGACATTACTTGTAGAATCCTATCCTTCGATCCCACCGAGTTATAACCCTATTTTATTTATAAACAAATGAGATTTTTCCTTAAATCATGTTTTTCTTTAATAAAGACCATAAAAACCTGCAAACCCTATCATATTTGGTATCAGTGGAGAGTACTTGACCTCACCTTTGATGTGATATTACTTGTAGAATCTTATCCTTCGATCCCACAGAGTTATAACCCTTTTTTATTTTTAAACAAATGAGATTTTCCCGCTTAAAACACGTATTTCTCTAATCAAGACCTCAAAACCGTACAAACCCCATCATATTTGGTATCAGTGGAAAGGACTTGACCTCCCCTTTCATTTGATATCACTTGCAGAATCCTATCTTTCCATCCCACAGAGTTATAACCCTTTTTTAATTGTAGAAAATTCGATTTTCTCCTTAAAACGGCTTTTTCCTTTAGTAAAGACCCTAAAACCCTACAAACCCTACCATATATGGTATCAGTGGAAAAGTGTTGACCTCACCTTTCATGTCATATCACTTGCAGAATCCTATCTTTTCATGCCTTTTTTTTTTGGTAAACAAAGGCGATTTTGCCGCTCAAAACCGTTTTTTCTTTAATAAAGACCCTAAATCCCTAGAAACCCTATCATATTTGGTATCAGTGGAAAGGTCTTGACCTCCCCTTTCATGTGATATCACTTGCAGAATCCTATCTTTCCATCCCACAGAGTTATAACCCTTTTTTATTTGTAAACAAATGAGATTTTCCCGCTCAAAACGCATTTTCCTTTAATAAAGACCCTAAAGCACTGCAAACCCTATCATATTTGGTATCAGTGGAAAGGAGTTGACCTCACCTTTCATGTGACATCACTTGCAGAATCCTATCTTTCCATCCCACAGAGTTATAACCCCTTTTTATTTATAAACAAATGAGATTTCCCCCGTAACAGCCGTTTTTCTTTAATAAAGACACTAAAACCCTACAAACCCTATCGTATTTGGTATCAGTGGAAAGGTCTCGACCTCACCTTTCATGTGATATCACTTGTAGAATACTATCCTTCGATCCCACAGGGTTATAACCCTTTTTTATTTGTAAACAAATAAGATTTTTCAACTTAAAACCCGTTTTTCTTTAATAAAGACCCTAATACCCTACAAAACAGTATCATATTTGGTATCAGTGGAAGAGGCCTTGACTTCACCTTTCATGTGATATCACTTGCAGAATCCTATCTTTTGATCCCACAGAGTTATAACCCTTTTTTATTTGTAAACAAAGGAGATTTTTCACTGAAAATATGTTTTTCTTTAATAAAGACCCTAAAACCAAAGACACCCTATCATATTTGGTATCAGTGGAAAGGTCTTGACCTCACCTTTCATGTGATATCACTTGCAGAATCGTATCTTTCCATCCCACAGAGTTATAACCCTTTTTTATTTGTAAACAAAGGAGATTTTCCCGCTTAAAACCCGTTTTTCTTTCATAAAGACCCTAAAACCCTACAAACCCTATCATATTTTGGTATCAGTGGAAAGGCGTTGACCTCACCTTTCATGTGATATCACTTGCAGAATCCTATCTTTCATTCACACAGAATTATAACCCTTTTTTCTTTGTGAACAAATGAAATTTTCCCCTCAAAACACGTTTTTCTTTAATAAAAACCCTAAAACCCTGTAAACCCTATTATATTTGGTATAAGTGGAAAGGTCTTGACCTCACCTTTCATGTGATATCACTTGCAGAATCCTATCTTTTCATCCCACAGAGTTATAACCCTTTTTTACTTGTAAACAAATGAGATTTTCATCTTAAAAAAAGTTTTTCTTTTAATAAAAACCCTAAAACTCTACAAACCTTATCATATTTGGTTTCAGTGGAAAGGTCTTGACCTCACCTTTCATGTGATATCACTTGCAGAATTCTATCTTTCATTCCCACAGAGTTATAACCCTTTTTTATTTGTAAACAAATGAGATTTTCATCTTAAAACACGTTTTTCTTTTAATAAAAACCCTAAAACTCTGGAAACCTTATTATATTTGGTTTCAGTGGAAAGGTCTTGACCTCACCTTTCATGTGATATCACTTGCAGAATCCTATCTTTCCATCCCACAGAGTTATAACCCTTTTCTATTTGTAAAGAAATGAGATTTTCACCTCAAAACGCGTTTTTCTTCAATAAAGACCCTAAAACCGTACAAACCCTATCATATTTGTTATCAGTGGAAAGGACTTGACCTCACCTTTCATGTGATATCACTTGCAGAATCCTATCTTTCGATCCCACAGAGTTATAACCCTTTTTTATTTGTAAACTAATGAGTTTTTCATCTTCAAACGCGTTTTTCTTCAATAAAGACCGGAAAACCCAACAACCCCTATCATATTAGGTATCAGTGGAAAGGACTTGACCTCACCTTTCATGTCATATCACTTGCAGAATCATATCTTTTAATGCCTTTTTTATTTGTAAACAAATGAGATTTTCATCTTAAAACGCGTTTTTCTTTAATAAAGTCCGGAAAACCCAACAATCCCCTTTCATATTTGGTATCAGTGGAAAGTCTTGACCTCACCTTTCATGTCATATCACTTGCAGAATCCTATCTTTTCATGCCTTTTTTATTTGTAAACAGAGGAGAATTTTCCGCTAAAAACGCGTTTTTCTTTAATAATGACTCTAAAACCGTACAAACCCTATCATATTTGGTATCAGTGGAAAGGACTAGACCTCAACTTTCATGTGATATCACTTGCAGAATCGTATCTTTCATTCCCACAGAGTTAAAACCCTTTTTTATTTGTAAACAAATGAGATTTTCATCTTAAAACACGTTTTTCTTGCAGAAAGACCCTAAAACGATACAAACACTATCATATTTGGTATCAGTGGAAAGGTCTTGACCTCACCTTTCATGTGATATCACTTGCAGAATCCTATCTTTCCATCCCACAGAGTTATAACACTTTTTTATTTGTAAACAAATGCGATTTTCTCCTTAAAACGCCTTTTTCCTTTAGTAAAGACCATAAAACCCTACAAACCCTATCATATTTGGTATCAGTGGAAAGGTCTTGACCTCACCTTTCATGTGATATCACTTGCAGAATCCTATCTTTCCATCCCACAGAGTTATAACCCTTTTTTATTTGTAAACAATGAGATATTTTCTTTAAAACGCCTTTTTCTTTAATAAAGACCCTTAAACCCTACAAACCGTATAAAATTTGGTATCAGTGGAAAGGTCTTGACCTCACCTTTCATGTGATACCACTTGTAGAATTCTATCTTTCGATCCCACAGAGTTATAACCCTTTTTTATTTCTAAACAAAGGAGATTTTCCCCTTGAAACACGTTTTTCTTTAATAAAGACCCTTAAACCCTACAAACCCTATCATATTTGGTATCAGTGGAAAGGTCTTGACCTCACCTTTCATGTGATATCACTTGTAGAATCTTATCTCTCGATTCCTCAGAGTTATAACCCTTTTTTATTTGTAAACAAAGGAGATTTTCCCTTTCAAACCCGATTTTTTTAATAAAGACCCTAAAACAATAGGAACCCTATCATATTTAGTATCAGTGGAAAGGACTAGACCTCACCTTTCATGTGATATCAATTGTATAATCCTATCTTTCCATCCCACAGAGTTATAACCCTTTTTTTATTTGGAAACAAATGAGATTTTCATCTTAAAACACGTTTTTCTTTAATAAAGACCCTAAAACGGTACAAACACTATCATATTTGGTATCAGTGGAAAGGTCTTGACCTCACCTGTCATGTGATATCACTTGCAGAATCCTATCTTTCCATCCCACAGAGTTATAACCCTTTTTTATTTGTAAACAAAGGAGATTTTCCTCTTGAAACCCGTTTTTCTTTAATAAAGACCCTTAAACCCTACCAAACCCTATCATATTTGGTATCAGTGGAAAGGACTTGACCTCACCTTTCATGTGATATCACTTGCAGAATCCTATCTTTCCATCCCACAGAGTTATAACCCTTTTTTTTATTTCTACACAAAGGAGATTTCCTCTTAAAACTCGTTTTTCTTTAATAAAGACCCCAAAACCCTACAAACCCTATCAAATTTGGTATCAGTGGAAAGGTCTTGACCTCACCTTTCATGTGATATCACTTGTAGAATCCTATCTTTCGATCCCACAGAGTTATAACCTTTTTTTTATTTGTAAACAATTGACATTTTCCCCTTGAAGCCCGTTTTTCTTAAATAAAGACCCTAAAGCCCAACAAACCCTATCATATTTGGTATCAGTGGAAAGATCTTGACCTCACCTTTCATGTGATATCACTTGCAGAATCCTATCTTTCGATCCCACAGAGTTATAACCCTTTTTTATTTGTAAACAAATGAGATTTTCCCCTCAAAACACGTTTTTCTTTAATATAGACGTTAAAACCCATGAAACCCTATCATATTTGGTATCAGTGGAAAGGTCTTGACCTCACCTGTCATGTGATATCACTTGCAGAATCCTATCTTTCCATCCCACAGAGTTATAACCTTTTTTTATTTGTAAACAAAGGAGATTTTCATCTTATAACCAGTTTTTCTTTAATAAAGACCTTAACACCCTACAAACCCTATAATATTTGGTATCAGTGGAAAGGTCTTGACCTCACCTTTCATGTGATATCACTTGCAGAATCCTATCTTTCCATCCCACAGAGTTATAACCCTCTTTTTTAATTTCTAAACAAAGTAGATTTCCTCTTAAAACGCGTTTTTCTTAAATAAAGACCCAAAAACGGTACAAACCCTATCATATTTGGTATCAGTGGAAAGATCTTGACCTCTCCTTTCATGTGATCTCACTTAGAGAATCTTATCTTTCGATCCCACAGAGTTATAACCCTTTTTTATTTGTAAACAAAGGAGATTTCCCCCCTCAAATCGCATTTGTTTTTAGTAAAGACCCTAAAACCCTATCATATTTGGTATCAGTGGAAAGGTCTTGACCTCACCTGTCATGTGATATCACTTGCAGAATCCTATCTTTCCATCCCACAGAGTTATAACCCTTTTTTATTTGTAAACAAAGGAGATTTTCCGCTTAAAACCCATTTTTTCAGTAATAAAGACCCTAAAACAATACAATCCCTATCATATTTGGTATCAGTGGAAAGGTCTTGACTTCACCTTTCATGTGATATTAATTGCAGAATCCTATCTTTCCATCCCACAGAGTTATAACCCTTTTTTTATTTCTACACAAAGGAGATTTCCTCTTAAAACGCGTTTTTCTTTAATAAAGACCGTAAAACCCAACAACCCCTATCATATATGGTATCAGTGGAAAGGACTTGACCTCACCTTTCAAGTGATACCACTTGTAGAATTCTATCTTTCGATCCCACAGAGTTATAACCCTTTTTTTATTTGTAAACAAAGGAGATTACCACTTAAAACGCTTTTTTATTAAATAAATACCAAAAAACGGTACAAACCATATCAAATTTGGTAACAGTGGAAAGGTCTTGACCTCACCTTTCATGTGATACCACTTGTAGAATTCTATCTTTCGATCCCACAGAGTTATAACCCTTTTTTATTATTAAACAAAGGAGATTTCCCCGCTCAAAACGCATTTTACTTTTTTAAAGACCCTGAAACCCTATCATATTTGGTATCAGTGGAAAGGTCTTGACCTCACCATTCATGTGATATCACTTGCAGAATCCTATATTTCCATCCCACAGAGTTATAACCCTTTTTTTATTTGTAAACAAATGAGATTTTCATCTTAAAACCCGTTTTTCTTTAATAAAGACGCTAAAACGGTAGAACCCCTATCATATTTGGTATCAGTGGAAAGGTCTCGACCTCACCTTTTATGTGATATCACTTGCAGAATCCTATCTTTCCATCCCACAGAGTTATAACCCTTTTTTTATTTCTACACAAAGGAGATTTCCTCTTAAAACGCGTTTTTCTTAAATAAAGACCGTAAAACCCAACAACCCCTATCATATTTGGTATCAGTGGAAAGGACTTGACCTCACCTTTCATGTGATATCACTTGCAGAATCCTATCTTTCCATCCCACAGAGTTATAACCCTTTTTTTATTTCTACACAAAAGAGAATTCCTCTTAAAACGCGTTTTTCTTTAATAAAGTCCCAAAAACCCAACAACCCCTATCATATTTGGTATCAGTGGAAAGGTCTTGACCTCACCTTTCATGTGATATCACTTGCAGAATCCTATCTTTCGATCCCACAGAGTTATAACCCTTTTTTATTTGTAAACAAAGGAGATTTTCCTCTTAAAACGTGTTTTTCTTAAATAAAGAGCTTAAAACCGTACAAACCCTATCAAATTTGGTATCAGTGGAAAGGTCTTGACCTCACCTTTCATGTGATATCACTTATAGAATTCTATCTTTCGATCCCACAGAGTTATAACCCTTTTTTATTTGTAAACAAAGAACATTTTCCCGCTCAAATCGCAGTTTTTTTAAAGACCCTAAAACCCTGTCATATTTGGTATCAGTGGAAAGGTCTTGACCTCACCTTTCATGTGATATCACTTGCAGAAATCTATCTTTCCATCCCACAGAGTTATAACCCTTTTTTATCTGTAAACAAATGAGATTTTGATCTTAAGACAGGTTTTTGTTTAATAAAGACCCTAAAACCGTACAAACCCTATCATATTTGGTATCAGTGGAAAGGTCTTGACCTCACCTTTCATGTGATATCACTTGCAGAATCCTATCTTTCCATCCCACAGAGTTATAACCCTTTTTTTTATTTCTACACAAAGGAGATTTCCTCTTAAAACGCGTTTTTCTTAAATAAAGACCGTAAAACCCAACAACCCCTATCATATATGGTATCAGTGGAAAGGACTTTACCTCACCTTTCATGTGACATCACTTGCAGAATCCTATCTTTCCATCCAACAGAGTTATAACCCTTTTTTTTATTTCTACACAAAAGAGAATTCCTCTTAAAACGCGTTTTTCTTTAATAAAGACCCGTAAACCCTACAACCCCTATCATATTTGGTATCAGTGGAATGGTCTTGACCTCACCTTTCATGTGATCTCACTTGCAGAATCCTATCTTTCCATCCCACAGAATTATAACCCTCTTTTTTAATTTCTAAACAAAGTAGATTTCCTCTTAAAACGCGTTTTTCTTAAATAAAGACCCAAAAACGGTACAAACCCTATCATATTTGGTATCAGTGGAAAGATCTTGAACTCTCCTTTCATGTGATCTCACTTAGAGAATCTTATCTTTCGATCCCACAGAGTTATAACCCTTTTTTATTTGTAAACAAAGGAGATTTCCCCTCAAATCGCATTTGTTTTTAGTAAAGACCCTAAAACCCTATCATATTTGGTATCAGTGGAAAGGTCTAGACCTCACCTTTCATGTGATATCACTTGCAGAATCCTATCTTTCGATCCCACAGAGTTATAACCCTTTTTTATTTGGAAACAAATGAGATTTTCATCTTAAAACACGTTTTTCTTTAATAAAGACCCTAAAACCCTACAAACCCTATCATATTTGGTATCAGTGGAAAGGTCTTGACCTCACCTTTCATGTGATATCACTTGCAGAATCCTATCTTTCGATCCCACAGAGTTATAACCCTTTTTTTATTTCTACACAAAGGAGATTTCCTCTTAAAACTCGTTTTTCTCTAATAAAGACCTTTAAACCCTCCAAACCCTTTCATATATGGTATCAGTGGAAAGGACTTGACCTCACCTTTCATGTGACATCACTTGCAGAATTTTATCTTTCCATCCCACAGAGTTATAACCCTTTGTTTTATTTCTAAACAAAGAGATTTCCTCTTAAAACGCGTTTTTCTTAAATAAAGACCCTCAAACCTTACAAACCCTATCAAAGTTGGTATCAGTGGAAAGATCTTGACCTCACCTTTCATATGTTAACACTTCTAGAATTTTATCGTTCGAACCTACAGAGTTATAACCCTTTTTTATTTGTCAACAAAGGAGATTTTACCCTTAAAACCCATATTCTTTTTAATGAGGACCCTAAAATCCTAAAAACCCTGTCATATTTGGTATCAGTGGAAAGGTCTTGACCTCACCGTTCATGTGATATCACTTGCAGAATCCTATCTTTCCATCCCACAGAGTTATAACCCTTTTTTATTTATAAACAAATGAGATGTTCAGGTATAAACGCGTTTTTCTTTAATAAAGACCCTAAAACCCAAGAACCCCTATCATATTAGGTATCAGTTTAAAGGTCTTGACCTCATCTTTCATGTGATATCACTTGCAGAATCCTATCTTTCCATCCCATAGTGTTATAACCCTTTTTTATTTTTAAACAAATGAGATTTTCCCGCTGAAAACGCGTTTTCCTTTAGTAAAGACCCTAAAACCGTACAAACCCTATCATATTTGGTATCAGTGGAAAGGAGTTGACCTCACCTTTCATGTGACATCACTTGCAGAATCCTATCTTTCCATCCCACAGAGTTATAACACTTTTTTATTTGTAGAAAATTCGATTTTCTCCTTAAAACGGCTTTTTCCTTTAGTAAAGACCCTAAAACCCTACAAACCCTACCATATATGGTATCAGTGGAAAAGTGTTGACCTCACCTTTCATGTCATATCAGTTGCAGAATCCTATCTTTTCATGCCTTTTTTTTTGGTAAACAAAGGCGATTTTGCCGCTCAAAACCGTTTTTTCTTTAATAAAGACCCTAAATCCCTAGAAACCCTATCATATTTGGTATCAGTGGAAAGGTCTTGACCTCCCCTTTCATGTGATATCACTTGCAGAATCCTACCTTTCCATCCCATAGTGTTATAACCCTTTTTTATTTGTAATCAAATGAGATTTTCCCGCTGAAAACGCGTTTTCCTTTAGTAAAGACCCTAAAACCGTACAAACCCTATCATATTTGGTATCAGTGGAAAGGACTTGACCTCACCTTTCATGTGATATCACTTGCAGAATCCTATCTTTCCATCCCACAGAGTTATAACACTTTTTTATTTGTAAACAAATGCGATTTTCTCCTTAAAACGCCTTTTTCCTTTAGTAAAGACCATAAAACCCTACAAACCCTATCATATTTGGTATCAGTGGAAAGGTCTTGACCTCACCTTTCATGTGATATCACTTGCAGAATCCTATCTTTCCATCCCACAGAGTTATAACCCTTTTTTTGTAAACAAAGGAGATTTTCCTCTTAAAACGTGTTTTTCTTTAATAAAGACCCTTAAACCCTACCAAACCCTATCATATTTGGTATCAGTGGAAAGGTCTTGACCTCACCTTTCATGTGATATCACTTGCAGAATCCTATCTTTCCATCCCACAGAGTTATAACACTTTTTTATTTGTAAAAAATTCGATGTTCTCCTTAAAACGGCTTTTTCCTTTAGTAAAGACCCTAAAACCCTACAAACCCTATCATATATGGTATCAGTGGAAAGGTCTTGACCTCACCTTTCATGTCATATCACTTGCAGAATCCTATCTTTTCATGCCTTTTTTTTTGGTAAACAAAGGCGATTTTGCCGCTCAAAACCGTTTTTTCTTTAATAAAGACCCTAAATCCCTAGAAACCCTATCATATTTTGTATCAGTGGAAAGGTCTTGACCTCACCTTTCATGTGATATCACTTGCAGAATATTATCTTTCCATCCCACAGAGTTATAACCCTTTTTATTTGTAAACAAAGGAGATCTTCCCGCTAAAACGCGTTTTTCTTTAGTAAAGACCCTAAAACGGTACAAAAACTATCATATTTGGTATCAGCGGAAAGGACTAGACCTCGCCTTTTATGTGATATCACTTGCAGAATCCTCTCTTTCCATCCCACAGAGTTATAACCCTTTTTTATTTGTAAACAATTGAGATTTTTATCTTAAAACCCGTTTTTCTTTAATAAAGACCCTAAATCCGTACAAACTCTATCGTATTTGGTATCAGTGGAAAGGTCTTGACCTCGCCTTTCAAGTGATATCCCTTGCAGAATCCTATCTTTCCATCCCACAGAGTTATAACCCTTTGTTTTTATTTCTACACAAGAGATTTCCTCTTGAAAACGCGTTTTTCTTTAATAAAGACCCTCAAACGGTACAAAACCTGTCATATTTGGTATCAGTGGAAAGATCGTGACCTCTCCTTTCATGTGATATCACTTAGAGAATCTTATCATTCGATCCCACAGAGTTATAACCCTTTTTTATTTGTAAACAAATGAGATTTTCATCTTAAAACGTGTTTTTCTTTAATAGAGACGCTAAAACGGAAGAAACCCTATCATATTTGGCATCAGTGGAAAGGTCTTGACCTCACCTTTCATGTGATATCCCTTGCAGAATCCTATCTTTCCATCCCACAGAGTTATAACCCTTTTTTTATTTCTACAGAATGGAGATTTCCTCTTAAAACGCGTTTTTCTTAAATAAAGAACTTAAATCCCAACAACCCCTATCATATTTGGTAACAGTGGAAAGGGTTTGACGTCACCTTTCATGTGATATCACTTGCAGAATCCTGTCTTTCGATCCCACAGAGTGATAACCCTTTTTTATTTGTAAAGAAATGAGATATTCATCTTAAAACTCGTTTTTCTTTAATAAAGACCCTAAATCGGTACAAACCCTTTCATATTTGGTATCAGTGGAAACGTCTTGATCTCACGTTTCATGTGATATCACTTGCAGAATCCTATCTTTCGATCCCACAGAGTTATAACCCTTTTTAATTTAAAACAAAGGAGATTTCCCGCTCAAATCACATTTTTCGTCAATAAAGACCCCAAAACCCTACAAACGCTATCATATATGATATCAGTGGAAAGGTCTTGAACTCACCTTTCATGTGATATCACTTGCAGAATCCTGTCTTTCGATCCCACAGAGTTATAAACCTTTTTTATTTGTAAACAAAGAGATTTTCATCTTAAAACGCGTTTTTCTTTAATAAAGACCCTAAAACCCTAAAAACCCTGTCACTTTTGGTATCAGTGGAAAAGCCTTGACCTCACCGTTCATGAGATATCACTTGCAGAATCCTATGTTTCCATCCCACAGAGTTAGAACCCTTTTTTATTTGTAAACAAAGGAGATTTTAACGCTAAAAATGCATTTTTCTTTAATAATGACCCTAAAACCGTACAAACCGTATCATATATGGTATCAGTGGAAAGGACCTGACGTCTCCTTTCATGTGATATCACTTGAAGAATGTTATCTTTCGATCCTACAGAGTTATAACCCTTTTTTTGTAAACAAAGGAGATTTTCTCGCTGAAATCCTATTTTTCTTTAATAAAGACCCTAAAACCCTACAAACCCTATCATATATGGTATCAGTGGAAAGGTTTTCACCTCTCCTTTTATGTGATATCACTTGCAGAATCCTATCTTTCCATCCCACAGAGTTATAACCCTTTTTTATTTGTAAACAAAAGAGATTTTCATCTGAAAATACGTTTTTCTTTTATAAAGACCCTAAAACGTTAGAAACCATATGATATTTGGTATCAGTGGAAAGGACTTGTCCTCATCTTTCATGTGATATCACTTGCCAAAATCCTATTTTTCGATCCCACAGACTTAGAAACCTTTTTTATTTGTAAAGAAAGGAGATTTCATCTTAAAACATGTTTGTCTTTAATAAGGACCCTAAAACGGTATAAACCCTATCATATTTGGTATCAGTGGAAAAGTGTTGACCTCACCTTTCATGTGATATCACTTGCAGAATCCTATCTTTCGATCCCACAGAGATATAACCCTTTTTTATTTGTAAACAAATGAGAGTTTCTCTTTAAAACGCCTTTTTCTTTTAATAAAGACCCTAAAACACTACAAACCTTATCATATTTGATATCAGTGGAAAAGTCTTGACTTACCTTTCATGCGATATCACTTGCAGAGTCCTATCTTACCATCCCACAGAGTTATAAGCCTTTTTTTATTTCTACAAAAACGAGATTTCCTCTAAAAACGCGTTTTTCTTTAATAAAGACCCCAAAACCCAACAACCCCTATCATATTTGGTAGCAGTGGAAAGGTCTTGACCTCACCTTTCATGTGATATCACTTGCAGAATCCTATCGTTCCATCCCACAGAGTTATAACCCTTTTTTATTTCTAAACAAAGGAGATTTTCCCGCTTAAAACGCTTTTTTCTTGCATAAAGACCCTGAACCCATCAGACCCTATCATATTTGGTATCAGTGGAACGGTCTTGACGTCACCTTGTACGTGATATTACTTGCAGAATCCTGTCTTTCCATCTCACAGAGTTATAACACTTTTTCATTTGTAAACAAATGAGATTTTTTCCTTAAAACGCCTTTTTCTTTTAAATAAGACCCTAAGACCCTACAAACCTTATCATATTTGGTATCAGTGGAAAGGTCTTGACCTCACCTTTCATGTGATATCACTTGCAGGAATCTATCTTTCCATCCCTTAGAGTTATAACCCTATTTTATTTGTAAAGAAATGAGATTTTCATCTTAAAACCAGTTTGTCTTTAATAAAGACCATAAACCCGTACAAATTCTCTCATATTTGGTATCAATGGAAAGGTCTTCACCTCACCTTTTATGTGATATCACTTGCAGAATCCTATCTTTCGATCCCACAGAGTTATAACCCTTTTTTATTTGTAAACAAATGAGATTTTCTCGCTTAAAATCGGTTTTTCTTTCATAAAGACCCTAAAATCCAGCAAACCCTATCATATTTGGTATCAGTGGAAAGGTCTTGACCTCACCTTTCATGTGATATCACTTGCAGAATCCTATCTTTCCATCCCACAGAGTTATAACCCTTTTTTATTTGTAAACAAATGAGATTTTCCCCTTAAAACGCGTTTTTCTTTCATAAAGACCCTAAAACCATACCAACCCTATCATATTTGGTATCAGTGGAAAGGTTTTGACCTCACCTTTCATGTGATATCACTTGCAGAATCCTATCTTTCCATCCCACAGAGTTATAACCCTGTTTCATTTGTAAACAAATGGAGATTTTCTCTCTTAAAAACCCGTCTTTCTTCAATAAAGACCCTAAAACCGTACAAACCCTATCATATTTGGTATCAGTGGAAAGGTCTTGACCTCACCTTTCATGTGATATCACTTGCAGAATCCTATCTTTCCATCCCACAGAGTTATAACCCTTTTTTATTTGTAAACAAATGAGATTTTCTCCTTAAAACGCTTTTTCTTTTAATAAAGACCCTAAAACCCTACAAACCCTATCATATATGGTGTCAGTGGAAAGGTCTTGACCTCACCTTTCATGTGATATCAGTTGCAGAATCCTATCTTTCCATCCCACAGAGTTATAACCCTTTTTTATTTGTAAACAAAGGAGATTTACTCTTAAAACGCGTTTTTTCTTAAATAAATACCCTAAAACCGTACAAACCCTATCATATTTGGTATCAGTGGAAAGGTCTTGACCTCACCTTTCATGTGATATCACTTGCAGAATCCTATCTTTCCATCCCACAGAGTTATAACCTTTTTTTATTTCTAAACAAATGAGATTTCGTTTTAAAACGACTTTTTCTTTTAATAAAGACCTTAAAACCGTACAAACCCTATCATATTTGGTATCAGTGGAAAGGTCTTGACCTCACCTTTCATGTGATATCACTTGCAGAATCCTATCTTTCCATCCCACAGAGTTATAACCCTTTTTTATTTCTAAACAAATGAGATTTTCCACTTAAAACGCGTTTTTCTTTTATAAAGACCTTAAAACACAACAAACCCTATCATATTTGGTATCAGTGGAAAGGTCTTGACCTCACCTTTCATGTGATATCACTTGCAGAATCCTATCTTTCCATCCCACAGAGTTATAACCCTTTTTTATTTGTAAACAAAGGAGATTTACTCTTAAAACGCGTTTTTCTTTAATAAAGACCCTAAAACCAAACAAACCTTATCATATTTTGTATCAGTGGAAAGGTCTAGACCTCACCTTTCATGTGATATCACTTGCAGAATCCTATCTTTCATTCCTACAGAGTTATAACCCTTTTTTATTTGGAAACAAATGAGATTTTCAACTTAAAGCGATGTTCTTATTTTTTCGATAAAGACCCTAAAACGGTAAATCCCCCATCATATTTGGTATCAGTGGAAAGGTCTTGACCTCACCTTTCATGTGATATCACTTGCAGAATCCTATCTTTCCAACCAAAGTTATAACCCTTTCTTATGTGTAAACAAAGGAGATTTTCCCGCTTAAAACGAGTTTTTCTTTAATAAAGACCCTAAAACGGTACAAACACTATCATATTTGGTATCAGTGGAAAGGTCTTGACCTCACCTTTCATGTGATATCACCTGCAGAATCCTATCTATCGATCCCACAGAGTTATAACACTTTTTTATTTGTAAACAAATGCGATTTCCCCTTAAAACGTTTTTTCCTTTAGTAAAGACCATAAAACCGTACAAACCCTACCATATATGGTATCAGTGGAAAGGTCTTCACCTCACCTTTCATGTGATATCACTTGCAGAATCCTATCTTTCGATCCCACAGAGTTATAACCCTTTTTTATTTGTAAACAAATGAGATTATCATCTTAAAACACGTTTTTCTTTAATAAAGACCCTAAAACGATATAAACCCTATCATATTTGGTATCAGTGGAAAGGTCTTGACCTCACCTTTCATGTGATATCACTTGCAGAATCCTATCTTTCATTCACACAGAATTATAACCCTTTTTTCTTTGTGAACAAATGAAATTTTCCCCTCAAAACACGTTTTTCTTTAATAAAAACCCTAAAACCCTGTAAACCCTATTATATTTGGTATAAGTGGAAAGGTCTTGACCTCACCTTTCATGTGATATCACTTGCAGAATCCTATCTTTCCATCCCACAGAGTTATAACACTTTTTTATTTGTAAATAAATGAGATTTTCTCCTTAAAACGCTTTTTATTAATAAAGACCCTAAAACCCTACAAACCTTATCATATTTGGTATCAGTGGAAAGGTCTTGACCTCACCTTTCATGTGATATCACTTGCAGAATCCTATCTTTCCATTCCACAGAGTTATAACTCTTTTTTATTTGTAAAGAAATGAGATTTTCTCCTTAAAACGCATTTTTCTTTTAATAAAGTCTCTAAAACCCTACAGACCTTATCATATTTTGTATCAGTGGAAAGGTCTTGACCTCACCTTTCATGTGATATCACTTGCAGAATCCTATCTTTCCATTCCACAGAGTTATAACACTTTTTTATTTGTAAAGAAATGAGATTTTCTCCTTAAAACGCATTTTTCTTTTACTAAAGACCCTAAAACCCTACAAACCCTGTCATATTTCGTATTAGTGGAAAGGACTTGACCTCACCATGCATGTGATATCACTTGCAGAATCCTATCTTTCCATCCCACAGAGTTATAACCCTTTTTGTTATTTCTAAACAAAGGAGATTTCCTCTTAAAACGCGTTTTTTCTTAAATAAATACCCTAAAACCGTACAAACCCTATCATATTTGGTATCAGTGGAAAGGACTTGACCTCACCTTTCAGGTGATATCACTTGCAGAATCCTATCTTTCCCTCCCACAGAGTTATAACCCTTTTTATTTCTAAACAAATGAGATTTACTCTTAAAACGCATTTTTTCTTAAATAAAGACCCTAAAACCGTACAAACCCTATCATATTTGGTATCAGTGGAAAGGTCTTGACCTCACCTTTCATGTGATATCACTTGCAGAATCCTATCTTTCCATCCCACAGAGTTATAACCCTTTTTTATTTGTAAACAAAGGAGATTTTCATCTTAAAGCCAGTTTTTCTTTAATAAAGACCCTAAAACGGTAAAAGCCCTATCATATTTGGTATCAGTGGAAAGGTCTTGACCACACGTTTCATGTGATATCACTTGCAGAATCTTATCTTTCCATCCCACAGAGTTATAACCCTTTTTTATTTGTAAACAAAGGAGATTTACTCTTAAAACGCGCTTTTCTTTAATAAAGACCCTAAAACCAAACAAACCTTATCATATTTTGTATCAGTGGAAAGGTCTTGACCTCACCTTTCATGTGATATCACTTGCAGAATGCTATCGAAAGGTCTTGACCTCACCTTTCATGTGATATCACTTGCAGAATCCTATCTTTCGATCCCACCGAGTTATAACCCTTTTTTATTTGTAAACAAATGAGATTTTCCCCTTAAAACGCGTTTTTCTTTAATAAAGACCCTGAAACCCATCAAACCCTATCGTATTTGGCATCAATGGAAACGCCTTGACCTCACCTCTCATGTGATATCACTTGCAGAATCCTATCTTTCCATCCCACAGAGTTATAACCCTTTTTTATTTGTAAACAAAGGAGAATTTCCCGTTAAAACGGGGTTTTCTCTTAAATAAAGACCCTGAAACCGTACAAAACCTATCTTATTTGGTATCAGTGGAAAGGTCTTGACCTCACCTTTCATGTGATATCACTTGCAGAATCCTATCTTTCGATCCCACAGAGTTATAACCCTTTTTTATTCTTAAACAAAGGAGATTTTCCCCTTAAAAAGCGTTTTTCTTTAATAAAGACCCTAACCCCATCAGACCCTATCATAATTGGTATCAGTGGAAAGGTCTTGACCTCACCTTTCATGTGATATCACTTGCAGAATCCTATCTTTCGATCCCACAGAGTTATAACCCTTATCTATTTGTAAACAAAGGAGAATTTCTCGTTAAAACGGGTTTTTTTTCTTAATAAAGACTCTAAAACCCTGCAAACCCTATCATATTTGGTATCAGTGGAAAGGTCTTGACCTCACCTTTCATGTGATATGACTTGCAGAATCCTATCTTTCGATCCTACAGAGTTATAACCCTTATCTATTTGTAAACAAAATGAATTTCCCATTAAAACCGGTTTTTATTTAAATAAAGACCCTAAAACCCTGCAAACCGTATCATATTTGGTATCAGTGGAAAGGTCTTGACCTCACCTTTCATGTGATATCACTTGCAGAATCCTATCGAAAGGTCTTGACCTCACCTTTCATGTTATATCACTTGCAGAATCCCATCTTTCGATCCCACAGAGTTATAACCCTTTTTTATTTGTAAACAAAGGAGATTTTCCCCTTAAAACGCGTTTTTCTTTAATAAAGACCCTAAACCCCATCAAACCCTATCATATTTGGTATCAGTGGAAAGGTCTTGACCTCACCTTTCATGTGATATCACTTGCAGAATCCTATCTTTCGATCCCACAGAGTAATAACCCTTATCTATTTGTAAACAAAGGAGAATTTCTCGTTAAAACGGGTTTTTTTTTCTTAAATAAAGACTCTAAAACCCCGCAAACCCTATCATATTTGGTAACAGTGGAAAGGTCTTGACCTCACCTTTCATGTGATATCACTTGCAGAATCCTATCTTTCCATCCCACAGAGTTATAACCCTTTTTTTATTTGTAAACAAAGGAGATTTTCTCCTTAAAACCCGTTTTTCTTACATAAAGACCCTAAAACCCTGCAAACCCTATCATATTTGGTATCAGTGGAAAGGTCTTGACCTCACCTTTCATGTGATATCACTTGCAGAATCCTATCTTTCGATCCCACAGAGTTATAACCCTTTTCTATTTGTAAACAAAGGAGATTTTCACGCTAAAAACCCGTTTTTCTTTAATAAAGACTCTAAAACCCTACAAACCCTATCATATTTGGTATCAGTGGAAAGGTCTTGACCTCACCTTTCATGTGATATCACTTGCAGAATCCTATCTTTCCATCCCACAGAGTTATAACCCTTTTTTATTTGTGAACAAAGAAGATTTTCTCTTAAAACCCGTTTTTCTTTGATGAAGACCGTAAAACCCTACAAACCCTATCATATTTGGTATCAGTGGAAAGATCTTGACCTCCCCTTTCATGTGATATCACTTGCAGAATTCTATCTTTCCATCCCACACAGTTATAACCCTTTTCTATTTGTAAACAAAGAGAATTTCCCGCTTAAAACCAGTTTTTCTTTAATAAAGACCCGGAAACCATACAAACCCTATCATATTTGGCATCAGTGGAAAGGACTTGACCTCACCTTTCATGTGATATCACTTGCAGAATCCTATCTTTCGATCCCACAGAGTTATAACCCTTTTTTATTTGTAAACAAAAGGAGATTTTCTCCTTGAAAGAGGTTTTTCTTTAATAAAGACCCTAAAACCCTACAAACCCTATCATATTTGGTATCAGTGGAAAGGTCTTGACCTCACCTTTCATGTGACATTACTTGTATAATCCTATCCTTCGATCCGACATAGTTATACTCCTTTTTTATTTGTAAAGAAAGGACATTTTTTCCCGTTAAAACCCGTTTTTTCCTTAATAAAGACTCTAAAACCCTACAAACCCTATCATATTTTGGTATCAGTGGAAAGGCGTTGACCTCACCTTTCATGTGATATCACTTGCAGAATCCTATCTTTCATTCACACAGAATTATAACCCTTTTTTCTTTGTGAACAAATGAAATTTTCCCCTCAAAACACGTTTTTCTTTAAAAAAGACCCTTAAAACCTACCAAACCCTATTATATTTGGTATAAGTGGAAAGGTCTTGACCTCACCTTTCATGTGATATCACTTGCAGAATCCTATCTTTTCATCCCACAGAGTTATAACCCTTTTTTACTTGTAAACAAAGGAGATTTTCCCCTTGAAACATGTTTTTCTTTCATAAAGACCCTAAAACCCTACAAACCCTATCATATTTGGTATCAGTGGAAAGGTCTTGACCTCACCTTTCATGTGATATCACTTGCAGAATCCTATCTTTCGATCCCACAGAGTTATAACCCTTTTTTATTTGTAAACAAATGAGATTTTCCCCTTAAAACGCGTTTTTCTTTAATAAAGGCCTTAAACCCCCCAAACCCTATCATATTTGGTATCAGTGGAAAGGTCTTGACCTCACCTTTCATGTGATATCACTTGCAGAATCCTATCTTTCGATCCCACAGAGTTATAACCCTTATCTATTTGTAAACAAAGGAGAATTTCCCGTTAAAACGGGTTTTTTTCTTAAATAAAGACTCTAAAACCCTGCAAACCCTATCATATTTGGTATCAGTGGAAAGGTCTTGACCTCACCTTTCATGTGATATCACTTGCAGAATCCTATCTTTCGATCCCACAGAGTTATAACCCTTTTTTCTTTGTGAACAAATGAAATTTTCCCCTCAAAACACGTTTTTCTTTAATAAAAACCCTAAAACCCTGTAAACCCTATTATATTTGGTATAAGTGGAAAGGTCTTGACCTCACCTTTCATGTGATATCACTTGCAGAATCCTATCGAAAGGTCTTGACCTCACCTTTCATGTGATATCACTTGCAGAATCCTATCTTTCGATCCCACCGAGTTATAACCCTTTTTTATTTGTAAACAAATGAGATTTTCCCCTTAAAACGCGTTTTTCTTTAATAAAGGCCTTAAACCCCCCAAACCCTATCATATTTGGTATCAGTGGAAAGGTCTTGACCTCACCTTTTATGTGATATCACTTGCAGAATCCTATCTTTCGATCCCACAGAGTTATAACCCTTATCTATTTGTAAACAAAGGAGAATTTCGCGTTAAAACGGGTTTTTTTCTTAAATAAAGACTCTAAAACCCTGCAAACCCTATCATATTTGGTATCACTGGAAAGGTCTTGACCCCACCTTTCATGTGATATCACTTGCAGAATCCTATCTTACGATCCCACAGAGTTATTATCCTTTTTTTCATTTGTAAACAAAGGAGATTTTCTACTTAAAACCCGTTTTTCTTACATAAAGACCCTAAAACCCATAAAACCCTATCATATTTGGTATCACTGGAAAGGTCTTGACCTCACCTTTCATGTGATATCACTTGCAGAATCCTATCTTTCGATCCCACAGAGTTATAACCCTTATCTATTTGTAAACAAAGGAGAATTTCCCGTTAAAACGGTTTTTTTTCTTAAATAAAGACTCTAAAACCCCGCAAACCCTATCATATTTGGTATCAGTGGAAAGGTCTTAACCTCACCTATCATGTGATATCACTTGCAGAATCCTATCTTTCCATCCCACAGAGTAATTATCCTTTTTTTATTTGTAAACAAAGGAGATTTTCTCCTTAAAACCCGTTTTTCTTACATAAAGACCCTAAAACCCATAAAACCCTATCTTATTTGGCACCATTTGAAAGGTCTTGACCTCACCTTTCATGTGATATCACTTGCAGAATCCTATCTTTCGATCCCACAGAGTTATAACCCTTATCTATTTGTAAACAAAGGAGAATTTCGCGTTAAAATGGGTTTTTTTCTTAAATAAAGACTCTAAAACCCTGCAAACCCTATGATATTTGGTATCAGTGGAAAGGTCTTGACCGCACCTTTCATGTGATATCACTTGCAGAATCCTATCTTTCGATCCCACCGAGTTATAACCCTTTTTTATTTGTAAACAAATGAGATTTTCCCCTTAAAACGCGTTTTTCTTTAATAAAGGCCTTAAACCCCCCAAACCCTATCATATTTGGTATCAGTGGAAAGGTCTTGACCTCACCTTTCATGTGATATCACTTGCAGAATCCTATCTTTCGATCCCACAGAGTTATAACCCTTATCTATTTGTAAACAAAGGAGAATTTCCCGTTAAAACGGGGTTTTTTCTTAAATAAAGACTCTAAAACCCTGCAAACCCTATCATATTTGGTATCACTGGAAAGGTCTTGACCTCACCTTTCATGTGATATCACTTGCAGAATCCTATCTTTCGATCCCACAGAGTTATAACCCTTTTTTATTTGTAACAAATGAGATTTTCGCCTTAAAACGCGTTTTTCTTCAATAAAGGCCTTAAACCCCCCAAACCCTATCATATTTGGTATCAGTGGAAAGGTCTTAACCTCACCTTTCATGTGATATCACTTGCAGAATCCTATCTTTGCATCCCACAGAGTTATAACCCTTATCTTTTTGTAAACAAAGGAGAATTTCCCGTTAAAACGGGTTTTTTCTTAAAGAAACACTCTAAAACCCTGCAAACCCTATCATATTTGGTATCAGTGGAAAGGTCTTGACCTCACCTTTCATGTGATATCACTTGCAGAATCCTATCTTACGATACCACAGAGTTATAACCCTTTTTTATTTGTAAACAAATGAGATTTTCCCCTTAAAACGCGTTTTTCTTTAATAAAGGCCTTAAACCCCCCAAACCCTATCATATTTGGTATCAGTGGAAAGGTCTTAACCTCACCTATCATGTGATGTCACTTGCAGAATCCTATCTTTCCATCCCATAGAGTTAATATCCTTTTTTTATTTGTAAACAAAGGAGATTTTCTCCTTAAAACCCGTTTTTCTTACATAAAGACCCTAAAACCCATAAAACCCTATCTTATTTGGTACCATTTGAAAGGTCTTGACCTCACCTTTCATATGATGTCACTTGTAGAATCATATCCTTCGATTCCACAGAGTTATAACCCTTTTTTATTTGTAAACAAAGGAGATTTTCCCTTTAAAACAGGCTTTGTTTAATAAAGACCCTAAATCCTACAAACCCTATCATATTTGGTAGCAGTGGAAAGGTCTTGACCCCATCTTTCATGTGATATCACTTATAGAATCCTATCCTTCGATCCCACTGAGTTATAACCCTTTTTTATTTGTAAACAAATGAGATTTTCTCCTGAAAACGGTTTTTTCTTTTAATAAAGACCCTAAAACCCATCAAACCCTATCATATTTGGTATCAGTGGAAAGGTCTTGACCTCACCTTTCATGTGATATCACTTGCAGAATCCTATCTTTCGATCCCACAGAGTTATAACCCTTTTTTATTTGTAAAAAAAGGAGATTTCCCCCTTAAAATCCGTTTTTCCTAAATAAAGACCTTAAAGTCCTACAAACCCTATCATATTTGGTATCAGTGGAAAGGTCTTGACCTCACCTTTCATGTGATATCACTTGCAGAATCCTATCTTTCGATCCCACAGAGTTATAACCCTTTTTTATTTGTAAACAAATGAGATTTTCCCCTTAAAACGCGTTTTTCTTTAATAAAGGCCTTAAACCCCCCAAACCCTATCATATTTTGTATCAGTGGAAAGGTCTTGACCTCACCTTTCATGTGATATCACTTGCAGAATCCTATCTTTCCATTCCACAGAGTTATAACCCTTATCTATTTGTAAACAAAATGAATTTCCCATTAAAACGGGGTTTTTTCTTAAATAGAGACCCTAAAACCCTGCAAACCCTATCATATTTGGTATCAGTGGAAAGGTCTTGACCTCACCTTTCATGTGATATCACTTGCAGAATCCTATCTTTCGATCCCACAGAGTTATAACCCTTATCTATTTGTAAACAAAGGAGAATTTCGCGTTAAAACGGGGTTTTTTCTTAAATAAAGACTCTACAACCCTGCAAACCCTATCATATTTGGTATCACTGGAAAGGTCTTGACCTCACCTTTCATGTGATATCACTTGCAGAATCCTATCTTTCGATCCCACAGAGTTATAACCCTTTTTTATTTGTAAACAAATGAGATTTTCCCCTTAAAACGCGTTTTTCTTTAATAAAGGCCTTAAACCCCCCAAACCCTATCATATTTGGTATCAGTGGAAAGGTCTTGACCTCACCTTTCATGTGATATCACTTGCAGAATCCTATCTTTGCATCCCACAGAGTTATAACCCTTATCTATTTGTAAACAAAGGAGAATTTCCCGTTAAAACGGGGTTTTTTTCTTAAATAAAGACTCTAAAACCCCGCAAACCCTATCATATTTGGTATCACTGGAAAGGTCTTGACCTCACCTTTCATGTGATATCACTTGCAGAATCCTATCTTACGATACCACAGAGTTATAACCCTTTTTTATTTGTAAACAAATGAGATTTTCCCCTTAAAACGCGTTTTTCTTTAATAAAGGCCTTAAACCCCCCAAACCCTATCATATTTGGTATCAGTGGAAAGGTCTTAACCTCACCTATCATGTGATATCACTTGCAGAATCCTATCTTTCGATCCCACAGAGTTATTATCCTTTTTTTATTTGTAAACAAAGGAGATTTTCTCCTTAAAACCCGTTTTTCTTACATAAAGACCCTAAAACCCATAAAACCCTATCTTATTTGGTACCATTGAAAAGGTCTTGACCTCACCTTTCATGTGATATCACTTGCAGAATCCTATCTTTCGATCCTACCGAGTTATAACCCTTTTTTATTTGTAAACAAATGAGATTTTCCCCTTAACACGCGTTTATCTTTAATAAAGGCCTTAAACCCCCTAAACCCTATCATATTTGGTATCAGTGGAAAGGTCTTGACCTCACCTTTTATGTGATATCACTTGCAGAATCCTGTATTTCGATCCCACAGAGTTATAACCCTTATCTATTTGTAAACAAAGGAGAATTTCCCGTTAAAACGGGGTTTTTTCTTAAATAAAGACTCTACAACCCTGCAAACCCTATCATATTTGGTATCAGTGGAAAGGTCTTGACCTCACCTTTCATGTGATATCACTTGCAGAATCCTATCTTTCGATCCCACCGAGTTATAACCCTTTTTTATTTGTAAACAAATGAGATTTTCCCCTTAAAAGGCGTTTTTCTTTAATAAAGGCCTTAAACCCCCCACATCCTATCATAGTTGGTATCAGTGGAAAGGTCTTGACCTCACCTTTCATGTTATATCACTTGCAGAATCCTATATTTCGATCCCACAGAGTTATAACCCTTATCTATTTGTAAACAAAGGAGAATTTCCCGTTAAAACGGGGTTTTTTCTTAAATAAAGACTCTAAAACCCTGCAAACCCTATCATATTTGGTATCAGTGGAAAGGTCTTGACCTCACCTTTCATGTGATATGACTTGCAGAATCCTATCTTTCGATCCTACAGAGTTATAACCCTTTTTTATTTGTAAACAAAGTGAATTTCCCATTAAAACCGGTTTTTTCTTAAATAAAGACCCTAAAACCCTGCAAACCGTATCATATTTGGTATCAGTGGAAAGGTCTTGACCTCACCTTTCATGTGATATCACTTGCAGAATCCTATATTTCGATCCCACCGAGTTATAACCCTTTTTATTTGTAAACAAATGAGATTTCCCCCTTAAAACGCGTTTTTCTTTAATAAAGGCCTTAAACCCCCCAAACCCTATCATATTTGGTATCAGTGGAAAGGTCTTGACCTCACCTTTCATGTGATATGACTTGCAGAATCCTATCTTTCGATCCCACAGAGTTATAACCCTTATCTATTTGTAAACAAAATGAATTTCCCATTAAAACGGGGTTTTTTCTTAAATAAAGACCCTAAAACCCTGCAAACCCTATCATATTTGGTATCAGTGGAAAGGTCTTGACCTCACCTTTCATGTGATATCACTTGCAGAATCCTATCTTTCGATCCCACAGAGTTATAACCCTTATCTATTTGTAAACAAAGGAGAATTTCCCGTTAAAACGGGGTTTTTTCTTAAATAAAGACTCTAAAACCCTGCAAACCCTATCATATTTGGTATCACTGGAAAGGTCTTGACCTCACCTTTCATGTGATATCACTTGCAGAATCCTATCTTTCGATCCCACAGAGTTATAACCCTTTTTTATTTGTAAACAAATGAGATTTCCCCCTTAAAACGCGTTTTTCTTTCATCAAGACCCTAAACCCCCGAAAACCTATTATATTTGGTATAAGTGGAAAGGTCTTGACCTCACCTTTCATGTGATATCACTTGCAGAATCCTATCTTTTCATCCCACAGAGTTATAACCCTTTTTTACTTGTAAACAAAGGAGATTTTCCCCCTCAAAACGGATTTTTCTTTAATAAAGACTCTAAAACACTACAAACCCTATCATATTTTGTATCAGTGATATGGTGTTGACCTCACCTTTCATGTGATATCACTTGCAGAGTCCTATCTTTCATTTCCACAGAGTTATAACCCTTTTTTATTTGTAAACAAAGGAGATTTTCCCCTTAAAACCCGTTTTTCTTTAATAAAGACCTTAAAATCCTACAAACCCTATCAAATTTGGTATCAGTGGAAAGGTCTTGACCTCACCTTTCATGTGATATCACTTGTTGAATTCTATCTTTCCATCTTACAGAGTTATAACCCTTTTTTTATTTGTAAACAAAGGAGATTTTCCCCTTCAAACCCGTTTTTCTTTAATAAAGACCCTAAAACACTGCCAACCCTATCATATTTGGTATCAGTGGAAAGGTCTTGACCTCACCTTTCATGTGATATCACTTGCAGAATCCTATCTTACATTCCCACAGAGTTATAACCCTTTTTTATTTGTAAACAAATGAGATTTTCCCGCTCAAAACACATTTTTCTTTAATAAAGACCCTAAACCCCCTCAAACCCTATCATATTTGGTATCAGTGGAAAGGTTTTGACCTCACCTTTCATGTGATATCACTTGCAGAATCCTATCTTTCGATCACACAGAGTTATAACCCTTATCTATTTGTAAACAAAGTGAATTTCCCATTAAAACGGGGTTTTTTCTTAAATAAAGACCCTAATACCCTGCAAACCCTATCATATTTGCTATCAGTGGAAAGGTCTTGACCTCACCTTTCATCCGATATCACTTGCAGAATCCTATCTTTCCATCCCACAGAGTTATAACCCTTTTTTATTGGTAAACAAATGAGATTTTCCCCCTAAATCGCGTTTTTCTTGAATAAAGGCCTTAAACCCCCGAAACCCTATCATATTTGGTATCAGTGGAAAGGTCTTGACCTCACCTTTCATGTGATATCACTTGCAGAATCCTATCTTTGCATCCCACAGAGTTATAACCCTTATCTATTTGTAAACAAAGGAGAATTTCCCGTTAAAACGGGTTTTTTTCTTAAATAAAGACTCTAAAACCCTGCAAACCCTATCATATTTGGTATCACTGGAAAGGTCTTGACCTCACCTTTCATGTGATATCACTTGCAGAATCCTATCTTACGATCCCACAGAGTTATAACCCTTTTTTATTTGTAAACAAATGAGATTTTCCCCTTAAAACGCGTTTTTCTTTAATAAAGGCCTTAAACCCCCCAAACCCTATCATATTTGGTATCAGTGGAAAGGTCTTAACCTCACCTATCATGTGATATCACTTGCAGAATCCTATCTTTCCATCCCACAGAGTTATTATCCTTTTTTATTTGTAAACAAAGGAGATTTTCTCCTTAAAACCCGTTTTTCTTACATAAAGACCCTAAAACCCATAAAACCCTATCTTATTTGGTACCATTTGAAAGGTCTTGACCTCACCTTTCATGTGATATCACTTGCAGAATCCTATCTTTCGATCCCACTGAGTTATAACCCTTTTTTATTTGTAAACAAATGAGATTTTCTCCTTAAAACGCGTTTTTCTTTAATACAGACCTTAAAACCGTACAAACCATATCATATTTGGTATCAGTGGAAAAGTCTTGACATCACCTTTCATGTTATATCACTTGCAGAATCCTTTCTTTCGATCCCACCGAGCTATAACCCTTTTTTTAATTGTAAACAAAGGAGATTTTCGTATTGAAACAGGTTTTTCTTTCATAAAGGCCCTAAAACCCGACAAACCCCATCATATTTGGTATCAGTGGAAAGGTCTTTACCTCACCTTTCATGTGATATCACTTGCAGAATCCTATCTTTCGATCCCACAGAGTTATAACCCATTTTTATTGGTAAACAAAGGAGATTTTCCCCTTAAAACGCGTTTTTCTTTAATAAGGAGCCTAAAACCCATCAAACCCTATCATATTTGGTATCAGTGGAAAGGTCTTGACCTCCCCTTTCATGTGATATCACTTGCAGAATCCTATCTTTCCATCCCACAGAGTTATAACCCTTTTTTATTTGTAAACAAATGAGATTTCCCCCTTAAAACGCGTTTTTCTTTAATAAGGGCCTAAAACCCTGCAAACCCTATCATATTTGGTATCAGTGGAAAGGTCTTGACCTCACCTTTCATGTGATATCACTTGCAGAATCCTATCTTTCGATCCCACAGAGTTATAACCCTTATCTATTTGTAAACAAAGGAGAATTTCCCGTTAAAACGGGGTTTTTTCTTAAATAAAGACTCTAAAACCCTGCAAACCCTATCATATTTGGTATCACTGGAAAGGTCTTGACCTCACCTTTCATGTGATATGACTTGCAGAATCCTATCTTTCGATCCTGCAGAGTTATAACCCTTATCTATTTGTAAACAAAGTGAATTTCCCATTAAAACCGGTTTTTTCTTAAATAAAGACCCTAAAACCCTGCAAACCGTATCATATTTGGTATCAGTGGAAAGGTCTTGACCTCACCTTTCATGTGATATCACTTGCAGAATCCTATCGAAAGGTCTTGACCTCACCTTTCATGTGATATCACTTGCAGAATCCTATCTTTCGATCCCACCGAGTTATAACCCTTTTTTATTTGTAAACAAATGAGATTTTCCCCCTAAATCGCGTTTTTCTTGAATAAAGGCCTTAAACCCCCGAAAACCTATCATATTTGGTATCAGTGGAAAGGTCTTGACCTCACCTTTCATGTGATATCACTTGCAGAATCCTATCTTTCGATCCCACAGAATTATAACCCTTATCTATTTGTAAACAAATGAGAATTTCCCGTTAAAACGGGCTTTTTTCTTAAATAAAGACTCTAAAACCCTGCAAACCCTATCATATTTGGTATCACTGGAAAGGTCTTGACCTCACCTTTCATGTGATATCACTTGCAGAATCCTATCTTTCGATCCCACAGAGTTATAACCCTTTTTTATTTGTAAACAAATGAGATTTTCCCCTTAAAACGCGTTTTTCTTCAATAAAGGCCTTAAACCCCCCAAACCCTATCATATTTGGTATCAGTGGAAAGGTCTTGACCTCACCTTTCATGTGATATCACTTGCAGAATCCTATCTTTGCATCCCACAGAGTTATAACCCTTATCTATTTGTAAACAAAGGAGAATTTCCCGTTAAAACGGGTTTTTTTCTTAAATAAAGACTCTAAAACCCTGCAAACCCTATCATATTTGGTATCACTGGAAAGGTCTTGACCTCACCTTTCATGTGATATCACTTGCAGAATCCTATCTTACGATACCACAGAGTTATAACCCTTTTTTTGTAAACAAATGAGATTTTCCCCTTAAAACGCGTTTTTCTTTAATAAAGGCCTTAAACCCCCCAAACCCTATCATATTTGGTATCAGTGGAAAGGTCTTAACCTCACCTATCATGTGATATCACTTGCAGAATCCTATCTTTCCATCCCACAGAGTTATTATCCTTTTTTATTTGTAAACAAAGGAGATTTTCTCCTTAAAACCCGTTTTTCTTACATAAAGACCCTAAAACCCATAAAACCCTATCTTATTTGGTACCATTTGAAAGGTCTTGACCTCACCTTTCATGTGGTATCACTTGCAGAATCCTATCTTTCCATCCCACAGAGTTATAACCCTTTTTTATTTGTAAACAAAGAAGATTTTCCCGCTTAAAACCATTTTTCTCTAATAAAGACCTTAAAACCGTACAAACCGTATCATATTTGGTATCAGTGGAAAGGACTTGACATCACCTTTCATGTGATATCACTTGCAGAATCCTATCGTTCATTCCCACTGAGTTATAACCCTTGTATTTTGTAAAGAGAGGAGATTTTCCCGCTCAAAACCAAATTTTCTTTAATAAAGATCCTAAGACCCTACAAACCCCATCATATTTGTTATCAGTGAAAAGGACTTGACCTCACCTTTCATGTGATATCACTTGTAGAATCCTATCTTTCGATCCCAGAGAGTTATAACCCTTTTTTATTTGTAAACAAATGAGATTTTCCCCTTAAAACGCGTTTTCTTGAATAAGGAGCCTAAAACCCATCAAACCCTATCATATTTGACATCAGTGGAAAGGTCTTATCCTCACCTTTTATGTGATATCACTTGCAGAATTCTATCTTTTCATTCCTCAGAGTTATAACCCTTTTTTATTTCTAAACAAATGAGATTTTCCCCTTAGAACGCGTTTTTCTTTAATAAAGACGTTAAAACCCATGAAACCCTATCATATTTGGTATCAGTGGAAAGGTCTTGACCTCACCTTTCATGTGATATCACTTGCAGAATCCTTTCTTTCGATCCCACAGAGTTATAACCCTTATCTATTTGTAAACAAAATGAGTTTCCCATTAAAACGGGTTTTTTTCTTAAATAAAGACCCTAAAACCCTGCAAACCCTATCATATTTGGTATCAGTGGAAAGGTCTTGACCTCACCTTTCATGTGATATCACTTGCAGAATCCTATCTTACGATACCACAGAGTTATAACCCTTTTTTATTTGTAAACAAATGAGATTTTCCCCTTAAAACGCGTTTTTCTTTAATAAAGGCCTTAAACCCCCCAAACCCTATCATATTTGGTATCAGTGGAAAGGTCTTAACCTCACCTATCATGTGATATCACTTGCAGAATCCTATCTTTCCATCCCACAGAGTTATTATCCTTTTTTATTTGTAAACAAAGGAGATTTTCTCCTTAAAACCCGTTTTTCTTACATAAAGACCCTAAAACCCATAAAACCCTATCTTATTTGGTGCCATTGAAAAGGTCTTGACCTCACCTTTCATGTGATATCACTTGCAGAATCCTATCTTTCGATCCCACCGAGTTATAACCCTTTTTTATTTGTAAACAAATGAGATTTTCCCCTTAAAACCCGTTTTTCTTTAATAAAGACCTTAAAACCCTACAAACCCTATCATATTTGGTATCAGTGGAAAGGTCTTGACCTCACCTTTCATGTGATATCACTTGCAGAATCCTATCTTTCGATCCCACAGAGTTATAACCCTTATCTATTTGTAAACAAAGGAGAATTTCCCGTTAAAACGGGTTTTTTTTCTTAAATAAAGACTCTAAAACCCTGCAAACCCTATCATATTTGGTATCAGTGGAAAGGTCTTGACCTCACCTTTCATGTGATATCACTTGCAGAATCCTATCTTTCGATCCCACAGAGTTATAACCCTTTTTTATTTGTAAACAAATGAGATTTTCCCCTTAAAACGCGTTTTTCTTTAATAAAGGCCTTAAACCCCCCAAACCCTATCATATTTGGTATCAGTGGAAAGGTCTTGACCTCACCTTTCATGTGATATCACTTGCAGAATCCTATCTTTCGATCCCACAGAGTTATAACCCTTTTTTATTTGTAAACAAAGGAGACTTTCCCCCTTCAAAACCCGTTTTTCTTTAATAAAGACCCTAAAACCCTACAAACCCTATCATATTTGGTATCAGTGGAAAGGTCTTGACCTCACCTTTCATGTGATATCACTTGCAGAATCCTATCTTTCGATCCCACAGAGTTATAACCCTTATCTATTTGTAAACAAAGTGAATTTCCCATTAAAACGGGTTTTTTTCTTTAATAAAGACCCTAAAACCCTACAAACCCTATCATAATTGGTATCAGTGGAAAGGTCTTGACCTCACCTTTCAAATGATATCACTTATAGAATCCTAGCCTTCGATCCCACTGAGTGATAACCTTTTTGTATTTGTAAACAAATGAGATTTCCCCCTTAAAACACGTTTTTCTTTAATAAAGGCCTTAAACCCCCCAAACCCTATCATATTTGGCAGCTGTGAAAAGGTCTTGACCTCACCTTTCATGTGATATCACTTATAGAATCCTAGCCTTCGATCCCACTGAGTGATAACCTTTTTGTATTTGTAAACAAATGAGATTTCCCCCTTAAAACACGTTTTTCTTTAATAAAGACCGTAAAACCCTCCAAACCCTATCAGATTTGGTATCAGTGGAAAGGTCTTGACCTCACCTTTCATGTGATATCACTTGCAGAATCCTATCTTTGCATCCCACAGAGTTATAACCCTTATCTATTTGTAAACAAAGGAGAATTTCCCGTTAAAACGGGGTTTTTTCTTAAATAAAGACTCTAAAACCCTGCAAACCCTATCATATTTGGTATCAGTGGAAAGGTCTTGACCTCACCTTTCATGTGATATCACTTGCAGAATCCTATCTTACGATCCCACAGAGTTATAACCCTTTTTTATTTGTAAACCAATGAGATTTTTCCCTTAAAACGCGTTTTTCTTTAATAAAGGCCTTAAACCCCCCAAACCCTATCATATTTGGTATCAGTGGAAAGGTCTTGACCTCACCTTTCATGTGATATCACTTGCAGAATCCTATCTTTCGATCCCACAGAGTTATAATCCTTTTTTATTTGTAAACAAAGGAGATTTTCCCCTTGAAACCCGTTTTTCTTTAATAAAGACCCTTCAGACCTACAAAACCCTATCATATTTGGTATCAGTGGAAAGGTCTTGACCTCACCTTTCATGTGATATCACTTGCAGAATCCTATCTTTCGATCCCACAGAGTTATAACCCTTTTTTATTTGTAAACAAATGAGATTTTCCCCTTAAAACGCGTTTTTCTTAAATAAAGACCCTAAAGCCCGACAAACCCTATCATATTTGGTAGCAGTGGAAAGGTCTTGACCTCACCTTTCATGTCATATCACTTGCAGAATCCTATCTTTCGGTCCCACAGAGTTATAACCCTTATATATTTGTAAAGAAAGGAGAATTTCCAGTTAAAACGGTGTTTTCTCTCAAATAAAGACCCTAAAACCCTGCAAACCCTATCATATTTGATATCATTGCAAAGGTCGTGACCTCACCTTTCATGTGATATCACTTGCAGAATCCTATCTTACATTTCCACAGAGTTATAACCCTTTTTTCTTTGTAAACAAAGGAGAATTTCCCGTTAAAACGGGGTTTTCTCTTAAATAAAGACCCTAACACCCTGCAAACCCTATCATATTTGGTATCAGTGGAAAGGCCTTGACCTCCCCTTTCATGTGATATCACTTGCAGAATCCTATCTTTCGATCCCACAGAGTTATAACCCTTTTTTATTTGTAAACAAATGAGATTTTCCCCTTAAAAGGCGTTTTTCTTTAATAAAGGCCTTAAACCCCCCCATCCTTTCATAGTTGGTATCAGTGGAAAGGTCTTGACCTCACCTTTCATGTGATATCACTTGCAGAATCCTATATTTCGATCCCACAGAGTTATAACCCTTATCTATTTGTAAACAAAGGAGATTTTCCCGTTAAAACGGGGTTTTTTCTTAAATAAAGACTCTAAAACCCTGCAAACCCTATCATATTTGGTATCAGTGGAAAGGTCTTGACCTCACCTTTCATGTGATATGACTTGCAGAATCCTATCTTTCGATCCTACAGAGTTATAACCCTTATCTATTTGTAAACAAAGTGAATTTCCCATTAAAACCGGTTTTTTCTTAAATAAAGACCCTAAAACCCTGCAAACCGTATCATATTTGGTATCAGTGGAAAGGTCTTGACCTCACCTTTCATGTGATATCACTTGCAGAATCCTATCGAAAGGTCTTGACCTCACCTTTCATGTGATATCACTTGCAGAATCCTATCTTTCGATCCCACCGAGTTATAACCCTTTTTTATTTGTAAACAAATGAGATTTCCCCCTTAAAACGCGTTTTTCTTTAATAAAGGCCTTAAACCCCCCAAAACCTATCATATTTGGTATCAGTGGAAAGGTCTTGACCTCACCTTTCATGTGATATCACTTGCAGAATCCTATCTTTCGATCCCACAGAATTATAACCCTTATCTATTTGTAAACAAAGGAGATTTTCCCCTTGAAACCCGTTTTTCTTAAATAAAGACCCTAAAACCCTGCAAACCCTATCATATTTGGTATCAGTGGAAAGGTCTTGACCTCACCTTTCATGTGATATCACTTGCAGAATCCTATCTTTCGATCCCACAGAGTTATAACCCTTTTTTATTCTTAAACAAAGGAGATTTTCCCCTTAAAACGCGTTTTTCTTTAATAAAGACCCTAACCCCATCAGACCCTATCATAATTGGTATCAGTGGAAAGGTCTTGACCTCACCTTTCATGTGATATCACTTGCAGAATCCTATCTTTCGATCCCACAGAGTTATAACCCTTTTTCTATTTGTAAACAAAGGAGATTTTCCCATTAAAACGGGTTTTTTTCTTTAATAAAGACCCTAAAACCCTGCAAACCCTATCATATTTGATATCAGTGGAAAGGTCTTGACCTCACCTTTCATCCGATATCACTTGCAGAATCCTATCTTACCTTCCCACACAGTTATAACCCTTTTTTATTTGTAAACAAATGAGATTTTCTCCTTAAAACCCGTTTTTCTTTAATAAAGACCCTTAAACCCTACAAACCCTATCAAATTTGGTATCAGTGGAAAGGTCTTGACCTCACCTTTCATGTGATACCACTTGTAGAATTCTATCTTTCCATCCCACAGAGTTATAACCCTTTTTTATTTGTAAACAAATGAGATTTTCTCCTTGAAACCCGTTTTTCTTTCATAAAGACCCTAAAACCCATCAAACCCTATCATATTTGGTATCAGTGGAAAGGTCTTGACCTCACCTTTCATGTGATATCACTTGCAGAATCCTATCTTTCCATCCCACAGAGTTATAACCCTTTTTTATTTGTAAACAAAGAAGATTTTCCCGCTCAAAACCAATTTTTCTTTAATAAAGACCCTAAAACCCTGCAAACCCTATCATATTTGGTATCAGTGGAAAGGACTTGACCTCACCTTTCATGTGATATCACTTGCAGAATCCTATCTTACATTCCCACAGAGTTATAACCCTTTTTTATTTGTAAACAAAGGAGATTTTCCCGCTCAAAACCAATTTTTCTTTAATAAAGACCCTAAAACCCTGCAAACCCTATCATATTTGGTATCAGTGGAAAGGACTTGACCTCACCTTTCATGTGATATCACTTGCAGAATCCTATCTTTCGATCCCACAGAGTTATAACCCTTTTTTCTTGGGAAACAAAGGAGATTTTCCTCTTAAAACGCGTTATTCTTTCATAAAGACCCTGAAACCCATCAAACCCTATCATATTTGGTATCAGTGGAAAGGTCTTGACCTCACCTTTAATGTGATATCACTTGCAGAATCCTATCTTTTCATCCCACAGAGTTATAACCCTTTTTTGTTTGTAAACAAAGGAGATTTACCCCTTGAAACCCCTTTTTCTTTAATAAAGACCCTAAAACCCTCAAACCCTATCAAATTTGGTATCAGTGGAAAGGTCTTGACCTCACCTTTCATGTGATATCACTTGTAGAATTCTATCTTTCGATCCCACAGAGTTATAACCCTTTTCTATTTGTAAACAAAATGAGTTTCCCATTAAAACGGGTTTTTTTCTTAAATAAAGACCCTAAAACCCTACAAACCCTATCATATTTGGTATCAGTGGAAAGGTCTTGACCTCACCTTTCATGTGATATCACTTGCAGAATCCTATCTTTCGATCCCACAGAGTTATAACCCTTTTTTATTTGTAAACAAATGAGATTTTCCCCTTAAAACACGTTTTTCTTTAATAAAGACCCTAAAACCCTACGAAACCTATCATATTTGGTATCAGTGGAAAGGTCTTGACCTCACCTTTCATGTCATGTCACTTGTAGAATCCTATCCTTCGATACAACAGAGTTATAACCCTTTTTTATTTGTAAAGAAAGGAGATTTTCTATTTAAAACAGGTTTATCTTTAATAAAGACTCTAAAACCCTGCACACCCTATCATATTTGGTATCAGTGGAAAGGTCTTGACCTCACCTTTCATGTGATATCACTTGTAGAATCCTATCCTTCGATCCCACTGAGTTATAACCCTTTTTTATTTGTAAACAAATGAGATTTTCCCCTTAAAACCCGTTTTTCTTTAATAAAGACCCTAAAACTCTACGAACCCTATCATATTTGGTATCAGTGGAAAGGTCTTGACCTCACCTTTCATGTGATATCACTTGCAGTATCCTATCTTTCCATCCCACAGAGTTATAACCCTTTCTTATTTGTAAACAAAGGAGATTTTTCCCGTTAAAAACGCGTTTTTTCTTTAATAATGACCATAAAACCGTACAAACCCTATCATATTTGGTATCAGTGGAAAGGTCTTGACCTCACCTTTCATGTGATATCACTTGCAGAAATCTATCTTTCCATCCCACCGAGTTATAGCCCTTTTTATTTGTAAACAAATGAGATTTTCCCCTTAAAACGCGTTTTTCTTTAATACAGACCTTAAACCCTACAAACCCTATCATATTTGGTATCAGTAGAAAAGTCTTCATGTCACCTTTCATGTTATATCACTTGCAGAATCCTTTCCTTCGTTCCCACAGAGTTATAACCCTTTTTTTATTTGTAAACAAAGGAGATTTTCTCCTTAAAACCCGTTTTTCTTTAATAAAGACCCTAAAACCCTTCGAACCCTATCATATTTGGTATCAGTGGAAAGGTCTTGACCTCACCTTTCATGTGATATCACTTGTAGAATCCTATCCTTCGATCACACAGAGTTATAACCCTTTTTTATTTGTAAACAAATGAGATTTTCCCCTTAAAACGCGTTTTTCTTTAATAAAGACCTTAAAACCCTACAAACCCTATCATATTTGGTATCAGTGGAAAGGTCTTGACCTCACCTTTCATGTGATATCACTTGCAGAATCCTATCTTTCGATCCCACAGAGTTATAACCCTTTTCTATTTGTAAACAAAGGAGATTTTCCAGCTAAAAACGCGTTTTTCTTTAATAAAGACCCTAAAACCCTACAAACCCTATCATATTTGGTATCAGTGGAAAGGTCTTGACCTCACCTTTCATGTGATATCACTTGCAGAATCCTATCTTTCCATCCCACAGAGTTATAACCCTTTTTTATTTGTAAACAAATGAGATTTTCCCCTTAAAACGCGTTTTTCTTTAATAAAGACCCTAAAACCCATCAAACCCTATCATATTTGGTATCAGTGGAAAGGTCTTGACCTCACCTTTCATGTGATATCACTTGCAGAATCCTATCTTTCATTCCCACAGAGTTAAAACCCTTTTTTATTTGTAAACAGAGGAGAATTTTCCGCTAAAAACGCGTTTTTCTTTAATAATGACTCTAAAACCGTACAAACCCTATCATATTTGGTATCAGTGGAAAGGTCTTGACCTCACCTTTCATGTGATATCACTTGCAGAATCCTATCTTTCATTCCCACAGAGTTATAACCCTTTTTTATTTGTAAACAAAGGAGATTTTCCCGCTCAAAACCAATTTTTCTTTAATAAAGACCCTGAAACCGTACAAACCCTATCTTATTTGGTATCAGTGGAAAGGTCTTGACCTCACCTTTCATGTGATATCACTTGCAAAATCCTATCTTTCATTCCCACAGAGTTATAACCCTTTTTTCTTTGTGAACAAATGAAATTTTCCCCTCAAAACAGGTTTTTCTTTAATAAAGACCCTAAAACCCTGCAAACCCTATCATATTTGGTATCAGTGGAAAGGACTTGACCTCACCTTTCATGTGATATCACTTGCAGAATCCTATCTTACATTCCCACAGAGTTATAACCCTTTTTTATTTGTAAACAAAAAGAACTTCCCGGTTAAAACCAATTTTTCTTTAATAAAGACCCTAAAACCGTACAAACCCTATCTTATTTGATATCAGTGGAAAGGTTTTGACCTCACCTTTCATGTGATATCACTTGCAGAATCCTATCTTACATTCCCACACAGTTATAACCCTTTTTTATTTGTAAACAAATGAGATTTTCCCGCTCAAATCAAATTTTTCTTTAATAAAGACCCTAAAACCCTGCAACCCCTATCATATTTGGTATCAGTGGAAAGGATTTGACCTCACCTTTCATGTGATATCACTTCCAGAATCCTATCTTTCGATCCCACAGAGTTATAACCCATTTTTATTGGTAAACAAAGGAGATTTTCCCTTTAAAACCGATTTTTCTTTAATAAGGAGCCGAAAACCCATCAAACCCTATGATATTTGGTATCAGTGGAAAGGTCTTGACCTCACCTTTTATGTGATATCACTTGCAGAATCCTATATTTCATTCCCACAGAGTTATAACCCTTTTTTATTTGTAAAGAAAGGAGATTTTCCCCTTAAAACGCGTTTTTCTTTCATAAAGACCCTAAAACCCATCTAACCCTATCTTTGTTGGTACCAGTTGAAAGGTCTTGACCTCCCCTTTCATGTGATATCACTTGCAGAATCGTATCTTTCCATCCAGCAGAGTTATAACCCTTTTTTATTTGTAAACAAAGGAGATTTTCCCTCTCAAAACCCATTTTTCTTTAATAAAGATCCTAAAACTCTACAAACCCTATCATATTTGGTATAACGGGAAATGTCTTGACCTCACCTTTCATGTGATGTCACTTGCAGAATCCTATCTTTCCACCACACAGAGTTATAACCCTTTTTATTTGTAAACAAAGGAAATTTTCCCGCTCAAAACCCAGTTTGCTTTAATAAAGACCCTAAAACCCATCAAACCCTATCATATTTGGTATCAGTTAAAAAGTCTTGACGTCACCCTTCATATGATATCACTTACAGAATCCTATCTTTCCATCCCACAGAGTTATAACCCTTTTATATTTGTAAACAAAGGAGATTTTCCCCCTCAAAACCCGTTTTTCTTTCATAAAGACCCTAAAACCCTACAAACCCTATCATATTTGGTATCAGTGGAAAGGTCTTGACCTCACCTTTCATGTGATATCACTTGCAGAGTCCTATCTTTCATTTCCACAGAGTTATAACCCTTTTTTATTTGTAAACAAAGGAGATTTTCCCGCTCAAAACCCGTTTTTCTTTAATAAAGACCCTATTACCCTGCAAACCCTATCATAATTGGTATCAGTGGAAAGGACTTGATCTCTCCTTTCATGTGATATTACTTGCAGAATCCTATCTTACATTCCCACAGAGTTATAACCCTTTTTTATTTGTAAACAAAGGAGATTTTCCCGCTCAAAACACGTTTTTCTTTCATAAAGACCCTAAAACCCTACAAACCCTATCATAGTTGGTATCAGTGGAAAGGTCTTGACCTCATCTTTCATTTGGTATCACTTGCAGAATCCTATCTTTCGATCCCACAGAGTTATAACTCTTTTTTATTGGTAAACAAATGAAATTTTCCCGCTCAAAACGATTTTTTTTTTCATAAAGACCCGAAAACCCTGCAAACCCTATCATATTTCGTATCAGTGGAAAGGATTTTACCTCACCTTTCATGTGATATCACTTGCAGAATCCTATCTTACATTCCCGCAGAGTTATAACCTTTTTTGATTTCTAAACAAATGAGATTTTCCCCCTGAAAACCCGTTTTTCTTTAATAAAAACCCTAAAACCCAACACACCCTATCATATTGGGTATCAGTGGAAATGTCTTGACCTCACCTTTCATGTGATATCACTTTCAGAATCCTATCTTTCATTCCCACAGAGTTATAACCCTTTTTTATTTGTAAACAAATGAGATTTTCCCGCTTAAAACCCGTTTTTCTTTAATAAAGACCCTAAAGCCCAAGAAACCCTATCATATTTGGTATCAGTGGAAAGGTCTTGACCTCACCTTTAATGTGATATCACTTGCAGAATCCTATCTTTCATTTCCACAGAGTTATAACCCTTTTTTATTTGTAAACAAAGGAGATTTTCCCGCTCAAAACCCATTTCTTTTTAATAAAGACCCTAAAAACCTACAAACCCTATCATATTTTGGTATCAGTGGAAAGGCGTTGACCTCACCTTTCATGTGATATCACTTGCAATATCCTATCTTACATTCCGACAGAGTTATAACCCTTTTTTATTTCTAAACAATTGAGATTTTTCCCCTGAAAACCCGTTTTTCTTTAATAAAGACCCTAAAGCCCAACAAACCCTATCATATTTGGTATCAGTGGAAAGGTCTTGACCTCACCGTTCATGTGATATCACTTGCGGACCCTATCTTTCATTCCCAAAGAGAGATAACCCTTTTTATTTGTAAACAAATGAGATTTTCCGGCTTAAAAACAGTTTTTCTTTAATAAAGACCATGAAACCATACAAACCCTATCATATTTGGTATCAGGGGAAAGGACTTGAACTCACCAGTCATGTGATATCACTTGCAGAATCGTATCTTTCATTCCCACTGAGTTATAACCCTTTTTTATTTGTAAACAAAGGAGATTTTCCCGCTCAAAACCAGTTTTTCTTTCAAAAAGACCCTATAAACGTACAAACCCTATCATATTTGGTATCAATGGAAAGGACTTGACCTCATCTTTCATGTGATATCACTTGCAGAATCCTATCTTACATTCCCAAAGAGTTATAACCCTTTTTGATTTCTAAACAAATGAGATTTTCCCCCTGAAATCCCGTTTTTCTTTAATAAAGACCATGAAACCGTACACACCCTATCATATTGGATATCAGTGGAAAGGTCTTGACCTCACCTTTCATGTGATATCACTTGCAGAATCCTATCTTTCGATCCCACTGAGTTATAACCCTTTTTTATTTGTAAACAAATGAGATTTTCCCGCTTAAAACCAGTTTTTCTTTAATAAAGACCCTAAAGCCAAACAAACCCTATCATATTTGGGATTAGTGAAAAGGTCTTGACCTCACCTTTCATGTGATATCACTTGCAGAATCCTATCTTTCGATCCCACAGAGTTATAACCCTTTTTTATTGGTAAACAAAGGAGATTTTCCCCTTAAAACGTGTTTTTCTTTAATAAAGAGCCTAAAACCCATCAAACCCTATCATATTTGGTATCAGTGGAAAGGTCTTGACCTCACCTTTCATGTGATATCACTTGCAGAATCCTATCTTTCCATCCCACAGAGTTATAACCCTTTTTTATTTGTAAACAAAGGAGATTTTCCCCCTCAAAACCCGTTTTTCTTTAATAAAGACCCTAAACCCATCAAACCCTATCTTATTTGGTACCAGTTGAAAGGTCTTGACCTCACCTTTCATGTGATATCACTTGCAGAATCCTATCTTTGCATCCCACAGAGTTATAACCCTTTTTTATTTGTAAACAAAGGAGATTTTCTCGCTCAAAACCCATTTTTCTTAAATAAAGACCCTAAAACCGTACAAACCCTATCATATTTGGTATCAGTGGAAATGTCTTGACCTCACCTTTCATGTGATATCACTTGCAGAATCCTATCTTTCGATCCCACAGAGTTATAACCCTTTTTTATTGGTAAACATAGTAGATTTTCCCCTTAAAACGTGTTTTTCTATAATAAAGAGCCTAAAACCCATCAAACCCTATCATATTTGGTATCAGTGGAAAGGACTTGACCTCAACTTTCATGTGATATCACTTACAGAATCCTATCTTTCATTCCCAAAGAGTTATAACCCTTTTTTATTTGTAAACAAAGGAGATTTTCCCCCTCAAAACGCGTTTTTCTTTCATAAAGACCCTAAACCCATCAAACCCTATCTTATTTGGTACCAGTTGAAAGGTCTTGACCTCCCCTTTCATGTGATATCACTTGCAGAATCCTATCTTTCCATCCCACAGAGTTATAACCCTTTTATATTTCTAAACAAAGGAGATTTTCTCGCTCAAAACCCATTTTTCTTTAATAAAGACCCTAAAACCCTACAAACCCTATTATATTGGGTATAAGTGGAAAGGTCTTGACCTCACCTTTCATGTGATATCACTTGTAGAATTCTATCTTTCATTCCCACAGAGTTATAACCCTTTTTTATTTGTAAACAAAGGAGATTTTCCCGCTCAAAACACTTTTTTCTTTAATAAAGACCCTAAAACCCATCAAACCCTATCATATATGGTATCAGTGCAAAGGTCTTGCCTCACCTTTCATGTGATATCACTTACAGAATCCTATCTTTCCATCACACAGAGTTATTACCCTTTTTTATTTGTAAACAAAGGAGATTTTCCCGCTCAAAACCCATTTTTCTTTCATAAAGACCCTGAAACCGTACAAACCCTATCTTATTTGGTATCAGTGGAAAGGTCTTGACCTCACCTTTAATGTGATATCACTTGCAGAATCCTATCTTTCATTTCCACAGAGTTATAACCCTTTTTTATTTGTAAACAAAGGAGATTTTCCCGCTCAAAACCCATTTCTTTTTAATAAAGACCCTAAAAACCTACAAACCCTATCATATTTTCGTATCAGTGGAAAGGCGTTGACCTCACCTTTCATGTGATATCACTTGCAAAATCCTATCTTTCATTCCCAGAGTTATAACCCTTTTTTATTTGTAAACAAAGGATATTTTCCCGCTCAAAACCCATTTTTCTTTAATAAAGACCCTAAAACCCATCAAACCCTATCATATTTGGTATCAGTGGAAAGGTCTTGACCTCCCCTTTCATGTGATATCACTTGCAGAATCCTATCTTACATTCCCACAGAGTTATAACCCTTTTTTACTTGTAAACAAAGGAGATTTTCCCCCTCAAAACCCATTTTTCTTTAATAAAGACTCTAAAACACTACAAACCCTATCATATTTTGTATCAGTGATATGGTGTTGACCTCACCTTTCATGTGATATCACTTGCAGAGTCCTATCTTTCATTTCCACAGAGTTATAACCCTTTTTTATTTGTAAACATAGGAGATTTTCCCCTTAAAACGTGTTTTTCTATAATAAAGAGCCTAAAACCCTACAAAGCCTATCATATTTGGTATCAGTGGAAAGGACTTGACATCAACTTTCATGTGATATCACTTACAGAATCCTATCTTTCATTCCCAAAGAGTTATAAACCTTTTTTATTTGTAAACAAAGGAGATTTTCCCCCTCAAAACGCGTTTTTCTTTAATAAAGACCCTATAACCGTACAAACCCTATCATATTTGGTATCAATGGAAAGGCCTTGACCTCACCTTTCATGTGATATCACTTGCAGAATCCTATCTTTCGATCCCACAGAGTTATAACCCTTTTTTCTTTGTAAACAACGGATATTTTCCCGCTCAAAACCCATTTTTCTTTAATAAAGACCCTAAAACCCTACAAACCCTATCATATTTGGTATCAGTGGAAAGGTCTTGACCTCACCTTTCATGTGATATCACTTGCAGAATCCTATCTTTCATTCCCACAGAGTTATAACCCTTTTTTCTTTGTGAACAAATGAAATTTTCCCCTCAAAACACGTTTTTCTTTAATAAAGACCCTATAACCGTACAAACCCTATCATATTTGGTACCAGTTGAAAGGTCTTGACCTCCCCTTTCATGTGATATCACTTGCAGAATCCGATCTTTGCATCCCACAGAGTGATAACCCTTTTTTATTTGTAAAGAAAGGAGATTTTCTCGCTCAAAACCCATTTTTCTTTAATAAAGATCCTAAAACCGTACAAACCCTATCATATTTGGTATCAGTGGAAATGTCTTGACCTCACCTTTCATGTGATATCACTTGCAGAATCCTATCTTTCGATCCCACAGAGTTATAACCCTTTTTTATTTGTAAACAAAGGAGATTTTCCCCTTAAAACGTGTTTTTCTTTAATAAAGAGCCTAAAACCCATCAAACCCTATCATATTTGGTATCAGTGGAAAGGACTTGACCTCACCTTTCATGTGATATCACTTGCAGAATCCTATCTTTCGATCCCACAGAGTTATAACCCTTTTTTATTTGTAAACAAAGGAGATTTTTCCCGTTAAAAACGCGTTTTTCTTTAATAAAGACACTAAAACCCATCAAACCCTATCATATATGGTATCAGTGCAAAGGTCTTGACCTCACCTTTCATGTGATATCACTTACAGAATCCTATCTTTCCATCACACAGAGTTATTACCCTTTTTTATTTGTAAACAAAGGATATTTTCCCGCTCAAAACCCATTTTTCTTAAATAAAGACCCTAAAACCGTACAAACCCTATCATATTTGGTATCAGTGGAAAGGTCTTGACCTCACCTTTCATGTGATATCACTTGCAGAATCCTATCTTTCATTCCCACAGAGTTATAACCCTTTTTTATTTGTAAACAAGGGAGATTTTCCCGCTCAAAACCAGTTTTTCTTGAAAAAAGACCCTAAAACCCATCAAACCCTATCATATTTTGTATCAGTGGAATGGTCTTGACCTCACCTTTCATGTGATATCACTTGCAGAATCCTATCTTTCGATCCCACAGAGTTATAACCCTTTTTTATTTGTAAACAAAGGAGATTTTCCCCTTAAAACGTGTTTTTCTTTAATAAAGACCCTAAAACCCATCAAACCCTATCATATTTGGTATCAGTGGAAAGGTCTTGACCTCACCTTTCATGTGATATCACTTGCAGAATCCTATCTTTCCATCCCACAGAGTTATAACCCTTTTTTATTTGTAAACAAATGAGATTTTTTCCCTCAAAACGCGTTTTTCTTTCATAAAGACCCTAAAGCCATCAAACCCTATCTTATTTGATACCAGTTGAAAGGTCTTGACCTCCCCTTTCATGTGATATCACTTGCAGAATCCTATCTTTGCATCCCACAGAGTTATAACCCTTTTTTATTTGTAAACAAAGGAGATTTTCTCGCTCAAAACCCATTTTTCTTAAATAAAGACCCTAAAACCGTACAAACCCTATCATATTTGGTATCAGTGGAAAGGTCTTGACCTCACCTTTCATGTGATATCACTTGCAGAATCCTATCTTTCATTTCCACAGAGTTATAACCCTTTTTTATTTGTAAACAAAGGAGATTTTCCCGCTCAAAACCAGTTTTTCTTTAATAAAGACCCTAAATCCCATCAAACCCTATCATATTTGGTATCAGTGGAAATGTCTTGACCTCACCTTTCATGTGATATCACTTGCAGAATCCTATCTTTCGATCTCACAGAGTTATAACCCTTTTTTATTGGTAAACATAGGAGATTTTCTCCTTAAAACGTGTTTTTCTATAATAAAGAGCCTAATACCCATCAAACCCTATCATATTTGGTATCAGTGGAAAGGACTTAAGCTCCCCTTTCATGTGATATCACTTAAAGAATCCCATCTTTCCATCCCACAGAGTTATAACCTTTTTTTATTTGTAAATAAATGAGATTTTTTCCCTCAAAACGCGTTTTTCTTTCATAAAGACCCCTAAACCCATCAAACCCTATCTTATTTGGTACCAGTTGAAAGGTCTTGACCTCACCTTTCATGTGATATCACTTGCAGAATCCTATCTTTCGATCCCAGAGAGTTATAACCCTTTTTTACTTGTAAACAAAGGAGATTTTCTCGCTCAAAACACATATTTCTTTAATAAAGACCCTAAAACCCTACAAACCCTATCATATTTGTTATCAATGGAAAGGCCTTGACCTCACCTTTCATGTGATATCACTTGCAGAATCCTATCTTTCATTCCCACAGAGTTATAACCCTTTTTTATTGGTAAACAAAGGAGATTTTCCCCCTCAAAACGCGTTTTTCTTTCATAAAGACCCTAAAGCCATCAAACCCTATCTTATTTGATACCAGTTGAAAGGTCTTGACCTCCCCTTTCATGTGATATCACTTGCAGAATCCTATCTTTGCATCCCACAGAGTTATAACCCTTTTTTATTTGTAAACAAAGGAGATTTTCTCGCTCAAAACCCATTTTTCTTAAATAAAGACCCTAAAACCGTACAAACCCTATCATATTTGGTTTCAGTGGAAATGTCTTGACCTCACCTTTCATGTGATATCACTTGCAGAATCCTATCTTTCGATCCCACAGAGTTATAACCCTTTTTTATTTGTAAACAAGGGAGATCTTCCCGCTCAAAACCAGTTTTTCTTTAATAAAGACCCTAAATCCCATCAAACCCTATCATATTTGGTATCAGTGGAAAGGTCTTGACCTCACCTTTCATGTGATACCACTTGTAGAATTCTATCTTTCGATCCCACAGAGTTATAACCCTTTTTTATTTGTAAACAAAGGAGATTTTCTCCTTAAAACCGGTTTTTCTTTAATAAAGACCCTTAAACCCTACAAACCCTATCATATTTGGTATCAGTGGAAAGGACTTGACCTCACCTTTCATGTGATATCACTTGCAGAATCCTATCTTTCCATCCCACAGAGTTATAACCCTTTTTTATTTGTAAACAAATGAGATTTTTTCCCTCAAAACGCGTTTTTCTTTCATAAAGACCCCTAAACCCATCAAACCCTATCTTATTTGGTACCAGTTGAAAGGTCTTGACCTCACCTTTCATGTGATATCACTTGCAGAATCCTATCTTTCATTCCCACAGAGTTATAACCCTTTTTTATTTGTAAACAAAGGAGATTTTCCCGCTCAAAACCCATTTCTTTTTAATAAAGACCCTAAAAACCTACAAACCCTATCATATTTTCGTATCAGTGGAAAGGCGTTGACCTCACCTTTCATGTGATATCACTTGCAAAATCCTATCTTTCATTCCCAGAGTTATAACCCTTTTTTCTTTGTGAACAAATGACATTTTCCCCTCAAAACACGTTTTTCTTTAATAAAGACCCTGAAACCGTACAAACCCTATCTTATTTGGTATCAGTGGAAAGGTCTTGACCTCACCTTTCATGTGATATCACTTGCAGAATCCTATCTTTTCATCCCACAGAGTTATAACCCTTTTTTATTTGTAAACAAAGGAGATTTTCCCCCTCAAAACCCATTTTTCTTTAATAAAGACCCTAAAACCGTACAAACCCTATCATATTTGGTATCAGTGGAAATGTCTTGACCTCACCTTTCATGTGATATCACTTGCAGAATCCTATCTTTCGATCCCACAGAGTTATAACCCTTTTTTATTTGTAAACACAGGAGATTTTTCCCCTCAAAACGCGTTTTTCTTTCATAAAGACCCTAAACCCATCAAACCCTATCTTATTTGGTACCAGTTGAAAGGTCTTGACCTCACCTTTCATGTGATATCACTTGCAGAATCCTATCTTTTCATCCCACAGAGTTATAACCCTTTTTTATTTGTAAACAAAGGAGATTTTCCCCCTCAAAACCCATTTTTCTTTAATAAAGACTCTAAAACACTACAAACCCTATCATATTTGGTATCAGTGGAAATGTCTTGACCTCACCTTTCATGTGATATCACTTGCAGAATCCTATCTTTCGATCCCACAGAGTTATAACCCTTTTTTATTGGTAAACATAGTAGATTTTCCCCTTAAAACGTGTTTTTCTATAATAAAGAGCCTAAAACCCATCAAACCCTATCATATTTGGTATCAGTGGAAAGGCCTTGACCTCATCTTTCATGTGATATCACGTGCAGAATCCTATCTTTCGATCCCACAGAGTTATAACCCTTTTTTCTTTGTAAACAACGGATATTTTCCCGCTCAAAACCCATTTTTCTTTAATAAAGACCCTAAAACCCTACAAACCCTATCATATTTGGTATCAGTGGAAAAGTCTTGACCTCACCTTTCATACGATATCACTTACAGAATCCTATCTTTCATTCCCACACAGTTATAACCCTTTTTTATTTGTAAACAAGGGAGATTTTCCCGCTCAAAACCAGTTTTTCTTTAATAAAGACCCTATAACCGTACAAACCCTATCATATTTGGTATCAATGGAAAGGCCTTGACGTTACCTTTCATGTGATGTCACTTGCAGATTCCTATCTTTCCATCCCACAGAGTTATAACCCTTTTTTATTTGTAAACAAGGTAGATTTTCCCGCTCAAAACCCATTTTTCTTTAATAAAGACCCTAAAACCCATCAAACCCTATCATATTTAGTATCAGTGGAAAGGACTTCACCTCAACTTTCATGTGATATCACTTACAGAATCCTATCTTTCCATCCCAAAAAGTTATAACCCTTTTTTATTTGTAAACAAAGGAGATTTTCCCCCTCAAAACGCGTTTTTCTTTCATAAAGACCCTAAAACCCATCAAACCCTATCTTATTTGGTACCAGTTGAAAGGTCTTGACCTCCCCTTTCATGTGATATCACTTGCAGAATCCTATCTTTGCATCCCACAGAGTTATAACCCTTTTTTATTTGTAAACAAAGGAGATTTTCTCGCTCAAAACCCATTTTTCTTAAATAAAGACCCTAAAACCGTACAAACCCTATCATATTTGGTATCAGTGGAAAGGTCTTGACCTCACCTTTCATGTGATATCACTTGCAGAATCCTATCTTTCGATCCCACAGAGTTATAACCCTTTTTTATTTGTAAACAAAGTAGATTTTCCCCTTGAAACCCGTTTTTCTTTAATAAAGACCCTAAAACCCTACAAACCCTATCATATTTGGTATCAGTGGAAAGGACTTGACCTCACCTTTCATGTGATATCACTTGCAGAATCCTATCTTTCGATCCCACAGAGTTATAACCCTTTTTTATTGCTAAACAAAGGAGATTTTCCTTTAAAACGTGTTTTTCTTTAATAAAGAGCCTAAAAATTACAAACCCTATCATATTTGGTATCAGTGGAAATGTCTTGACCTCACCTTTCATGTGATATCACTTGCAGAATCCTATCTTACATTCTCACAGAGTTATAACTCTTTTTCATTTGTAAACAAATGAGATTTTCCCCCTCAAAACACGATTTTCTTTAATAAAGACCCTAAAACCCTACAAACCCTATCATATTTGGTATCAGTGGAAAGGTCTTGACCTCACCTTTCATGTGATATCACTTGCAGAATCCTATCTTTCCATCCCACAGAGTTATAACCCTTTTTTCTTTGTGAACAAATGACATTTTCCCCTCAAAACACGTTTTTCTTTAATAAAGACCCTAAAACCCTGTAAACCCTATTATATTTGGTATAAGTGGAAAGGTCTTGACCTCACCTTTCATGTGATATCACTTGTAGAATTCTATCTTTCATTCCCACAGAGTTATAACCCTTTTTTCTTTGTAAACAAAGGAGATTTTCCCGCTCAAAACCCGTTTTTCTTTAATAAAGACCCTAAAACCCTGTAAACCCTATTATATTTGGTATAAGTGGAAAGGTCTTGACCTCACCTTTCATGTGATATCACTTGCAGAATCCTATCTTTCATTCCCACAGAGTTATAACCCTTTTTTATTTGTAAACAAAGGAGATTTTCCCGCTCAAAACACGTTTTTCTTTAATAAAAACCCTAAAACCCTGTAAACCCTATTATATTTGGTATCAGTGGAAAGGTCTTGACCTCACCTTTCATGTGATATCACTTGCAGAATCCTATCTTTTCATCCCACAGAGTTATAACCCTTTTTTACTTGTAAACAAAGGAGATTTTCCCCCTCAAAACCCATTTTTCTTTAATAAAGACTCTAAAACACTACAAACCCTATCATATTTTGTATCAGTGATATGGTGTTGACCTCACCTTTCATGTGATATCACTTGCAGAATCCTATCTTTCATTCCCACAGAGTTATAACCCTTTTTTATTTGTAAACATAGTAGATTTTCCCCTTAAAACGTGTTTTTCTATAATAAAGACCCTAAAACCCATCAAACCCTATCATATTTGGTATCAGTGGAAAGGTCTTGACCTCCCCTTTCATGTGATATCACTTGCAGAATCCTATCTTTCATTCCCACAGAGTTATAACCCTTTTTTCTTTGTGAACAAATGAAATTTTCCCCTCAAAACACGTTTTTCTTTAATAAAAACCCTAAAACCCTGTAAACCCTATTATATTTGGTATAAGTGGAAAGGTCTTGACCTCACCTTTCATGTGATATCACTTGCAGAATCCTATCTTTTCATCCCACAGAGTTATAACCCTTTTTTACTTGTAAACAAAGGAGATTTTCCCGCTCAAAACCCATTTCTTTTTAATAAAGACCCTAAAAACCTACAAACCCTATCATATTTTCGTATCAGTGGAAAGGCGTTGACCTCACCTTTCATGTGATATCACTTGCAAAATCCTATCTTTCATTCCCAGAGTTATAACCCTTTTTTCTTTGTGAACAAATGACATTTTCCCCTCAAAACACGTTTTTCTTTAATAAAGACCCTAAAACCCTGTAAACCCTATTATATTTGGTATAAGTGGAAAGGTCTTGCCTCACCTTTCATGTGATATCACTTACAGAATCCTATCTTTCCATCACACAGAGTTATTACCCTTTTTTATTTGTAAACAAAGGAGATTTTCCCGCTCAAAACCCGTTTTTCTTTAATAAAGACCCTAAAACCCATCAAACCCTATCATATTTTGTATCAGTGGAATGGTGTTGACCTCACCTTTCATGTGATATCACTTGCAGAGTCCTATCTTTCATTTCCACAGAGTTATAACCCTTTTTTATTTGTAAACAAAGGAGATTTTCCCGCTCAAAACCCGTTTTTCTTTAATAAAGACCCTGTTACCCTGCAAACCCTATCATATTTGGTATCAGTGGAAAGGACTTGATCTCACCTTTCATGTGATATCACTTACAGAATCCTATCTTTCCATCCCACAGAGTTATAACCCTTTTTTATTTGTAAACAAAGGAGATTTTCCCCTTAAAACGCGTTTTTCTTTCATAAAGACCCTAAAACCCATCAAACCCTATTTGATTTGGTACCAGTTGAAAGGTCTTGACCTCCCCTTTCATGTGATATCACTTGCAGAATCCTATCTTTGCATCCCACAGAGTTATAACCCTTTTTTATTTGTAAACAAAGGAGATTTTCTCGCTCAAAACCCATTTTTCTTAAATAAAGACCCTAAAACCGTAGACCATAGAATTATCAGTGGTATCATAATTCCCACAGAGTTATAACCCTTTTTTCTTTGTAAACAACGGATATTTTCCCGCTCAAAACCCATTTTTCTTTAATAAAGACCCTAAAACCCTACAAACCCTATCATATTTGATATCAGTGGAAAGGTCTTGACCTCACCTTTCATATGATATCACTTACAGAATCCTATCTGTCATTCCCACAGAGTTATAACCCTTTTTTATTTGTAAACAAGGGAGATTTTCCCGCTCAAAACCAGTTTTTCTTTAATAAAGACCCTAAAACCCATCAAACCCTATCATATTTGGTATCAGTGGAAATGTCTTGACCTCACCTTTCATGTGATATCACTTGCAGAATCCTATCTTTCGATCCCACAGAGTTATAACCCTTTTTTATTTGTAAACAAAGGAGATTTTCCCGCTCAAAACCCGTTTTTCTTTAATAAAGACCCTGTTACCCTGCAAACCCTATCATATTTGGTATCAGTGGAAAGGACTTGATCTCTCCTTTCATGTGATATTACTTGCAGAATCCTATCTTACATTCCCACAGAGTTATAACCCTTTTTTATTTGTAAACAAAGGAGATTTTCCCGCTCAAAACACGTTTTTCTTTCATAAAGACCCTGAAACCGTACAAACCCTATCTTATTTGGTATCAGTGGAAAGGTCTTGACCTCACCTTTCATGTGATATCACTTGCAGAATCCTATCTTTCATTTCCACAGAGTTATAACCCTTTTTTATTTGTAAACAAAGGAGATTTTCCCGCTCAAAACCCATTTTTCTTTAATAAAGACCCTAAAACCCTACAAACCCTAACATATTTGTTATCAATGGAAAGGTCTTGACCTCACCTTTCATGTGATATCACTTGCAGAATCCTATCTTTTCATCCCACAGAGTTATAACCCTTTTTTACTTGTAAACAAAGGAGATTTTCCCCCTCAAAACCCATTTTTCTTTAATAAAGACTCTAAAACACTACAAACCCTATCATATTTGGTATCAGTGGAAAGGTCTTGACCTCACCTTTCATGTGATATCACTTGCAGAATCCTATCTTTCATTCCCACAGAGTTATAACCCTTTTTTATTTGTAAACAAATGACATTTTCCCCTCAAAACACGTTTTTCTTTAATAAAGACCCTAAAACCCATCAAACCCTATCATATATGGTATCAGTGCAAAGGTCTTGACCTCACCTTTCATGTGATATCACTTACAGAATCCTATCTTTCCATCACACAGAGTTATTACCCTTTTTTATTTGTAAACAAAGGATATTTTCCCGCTCAAAACCCATTTTTCTTTAATAAAGACCCTAAAACCCTACAAACCCTATCATATTTGGTATCAGTGGAAATGTCTTGACCTCACCTTTCATGTGATATCACTTGCAGAATCCTATCTTTCGATCCCACAGAGTTATAACCCTTTTTTATTTGTAAACAAAGGAGATTTTCCCGCTCAAAACACTTTTTTCTTTAATAAAGACCCTAAAACCCATCAAACCCTATCATATTTTGGTATCAGTGGAAAGGCGTTGACCTCACCTTTCATGTGATATCACTTGCAGAGTCCTATCTTTCATTTCCACAGAGTTATAACCCTTTTTTATTTGTAAACAAAGGAGATTTTCCCGCTCAAAACCCGTTTTTCTTTAATAAAGACCCTAAAACCCTGTAAACCCTATTATATTGGGTATAAGTGGAAAGGTCTTGACCTCACCTTTCATGTGATATCACTTGTAGAATTCTATCTTTCATTCCCACAGAGTTATAACCCTTTTTTATTTGTAAACAAAGGAGATTTTCCCGCTCAAAACCCATTTTTCTTTAATAAAGACCCTAAAACCCTACAAACCCTAACATATTTGTTATCAATGGAAAGGTCTTGACCTCACCTTTCATGTGATATCACTTGCAGAATCCTATCTTTCCATCCCACAGAGTTATAACCCTTTTTTATTTGTAAACAAAGGAGATTTTCCCGCTCAAAACCCATTTTTCTTTAATAAAGACCCTAAAACCCATCAAACCCTATCATATTTGGTATCAGTGGAAAGGACTTGACCTCACCTTTCATGTGATATCACTTGCAGAATCCTATCTTACATTCCCACAGAGTTATAACCCTTTTTTATTTGTAAACAAAGGAGATTTTCCCCCTCAAAACCCGTTTTTCTTTCATAAAGACCCTAAAACCCATCAAACCCTATCATATTTGGTATCAGTGGAAAGGTCTTGACCTCACCTTTCATGTGATATCACTTGCAGAATCCTATCTTTCATTCCCACAGAGTTATAACCCTTTTTTATTTGTAAACAAAGGAGATTTTCTCGCTCAAAACCCATTTTTCTTAAATAAAGACCCTAAAACCGTACAAACCCTATCATATTTGGTATCAGTGGAAATGTCTTGACCTCACCTTTCATGTGATATCACTTGCAGAATCCTATCTTTCCATCCCACAGAGTTATAACCCTTTTTTATTTGTAAACAAAGGAGATTTTCCCGCTCAAAACCCATTTTTCTTTAATAAAGACCCTAAAACCCTACAAACCCTATCATATTTGGTATCAGTGGAAAGGTCTTGACCTCACCTTTCATGTGATATCACTTACAGAATCCTATCTTTCGATCCCACAGATTTATACCCTTTTTTATTTGTAAACAAACGAGATTTTCCCGCTCAAAACATATTTTTCTTTCATAAAGACCCTAAAACCCATCAAACCCTATCATATTTTGGTATCAGTGGAAAGGCGTTGACCTCACCTTTCATGTGATATCACTTGCAGAATCCTATCTTTCATTCACACAGAATTATAACCCTTTTTTCTTTGTGAACAAATGAAATTTTCCCCTCAAAACACGTTTTTCTTTAATAAAAACCCTAAAACCCTGTAAACCCTATTATATTTGGTATCAGTGGAAATGTCTTGACCTCACCTTTCATGTGATATTACTTGCAGAATCGAATCTCTCGATCCCAATGAGTTATAACCCTTTTTTATTTGTAAACAAAGGAGATTTCCCCCTTAAAACCCGTTTTTCTTTAATAAAGACCCTAAAACCCTACAAACCCTATCATATTTGGTATCAGTGGAAAGGACTTGACCTCACCTTTCATGTGATATCACTTACAGAATCCTATCTTTCCATCACACAGAGTTATAACCCTTTTTTATTTGTAAACAAAGGAGATTTTCCCGCTCAAAACCCATTTTTCTTTAATAAAGACCCTAAAACCCTACAAACCCTAACATATTTGTTATCAATGGAAAGGTCTTGACCTCACCTTTCATGTGATATCACTTGTAGAATTCTATCTTTCATTCCCACAGAGTTATAACCCTTTTTTATTTGTAAACAAAGGAGATTTTCCCGCTTAAAACCCGTTTTTCTTTCATAAAGACCCTGAAACCGTACAAACCCTATCTTATTTGGTATCAGTGGAAAGGTCTTGACCTCACCTTTCATGTGATATCACTTGCAAAATCCTATCTTTCATTCCCACAGAGTTATAACCCTTTTTTCTTTGTGAACAAATGAAATTTTCCCCTCAAAACACGTTTTTCTTTAATAAAGACCCTAAAACCCTGTAAACCCTATTATATTTGGTATAAGTGGAAAGGTCTTGACCTCACCTTTCATGTGATATCACTTGCAGAATCCTATCTTTTCATCCCACAGAGTTATAACCCTTTTTTATTTGTAAACAAAGGAGATTTTCCCGCTCAAAACACTTTTTTCTTTAATAAAGACCCTAAAACCCATCAAACCCTATCATATTTTGTATCAGTGATATGGTGTTGACCTCACCTTTCATGTGATATCACTTGCAGAGTCCTATCTTTCATTTCCACAGAGTTATAACCCTTTTTTATTTGTAAACAAAGGAGATTTTCCCGCTCAAAACACGTTTTTCTTTCATAAAGACCCTGAAACCGTACAAACCCTATCTTATTTGGTATCAGTGGAAAGGTCTTGACCTCACCTTTAATGTGATATCACTTGCAGAATCCTATCTTTCATTTCCACAGAGTTATAACCCTTTTTTATTTGTAAACAAAGGAGATTTTCCCGCTCTGAACAAATTTTCCCGCTCAAAACCCATTTTTCTTTAATAAACACCCTAAAACCCTGTAAACCCTATTATATTTGGTATAAGTGGAAAGGTCTTGACCTCACCTTTCATGTGATATCACTTGCAGAATCCTATCTTTCATTCCCACAGAGTTATAACCCTTTTTTATTTGTAAACAAAGGAGATTTTCCCGCTCAAAACCCGTTTTTCTTTAATAAAGACCCTAAAACCCATCAAACCCTATCATATTTGGTATCAGTGGAAACGTCTTGACCTCCCCTTTCATGTGATATCACTTGCAGAATCCTATCGTTCGATCCCACAGACTTATAACCCTTTTTTATTGGTAAACAAAGGAGATTTTCACGCTTAAAACCCGTTTTTCTCTAATAAAGAGCTTAAAACCGTACAAAGCCTATCATATTTGGTATCAGTGGAAAGGACTTGACCTCACCTTTCATGTGATATCACTTGCAGAATCCTATCTTTCCATCCCACAGAGTTATAACCCTTTTTTATTTGTAAACAAATGAGATTTTCCCGCTCAAAACACATTTTTCTTTAATAAAGACCCTAAAACCCATCAAACCCTATCATATTTGGTATCAGTGGAAAGGTCTTGACCTCACCTTTCATGTGATATCACTTGCAGAATCCTATCTTTTCATCCCACAGAGTTATAACCCTTTTTTATTTGTAAACAAAGGAGATTTTCCCGCTCAAAACCCGTTTTTCTTTAATAAAGACCCTAAAACCGTAGACGATAGAATTATCAGTGGTATCATAATTCCCACAGAGTTATTACCCTTTTTTATTTGTAAACAAAGGATATTTTCCCGCTCAAAACCCATTTTTCTTTAATAAAGACCCTAAAACCCTACAAACCCTAACATATTTGTTATCAATGGAAAGGTCTTGACCTCCCCTTTCATGTGATATCACTTGCAGAATCCTATCTTACATTCCCACAGAGTTATAACCCTTTTTTATTTGTAAACAAAGGAGATTTTCCCGCTCAAAACCAGTTTTTCTTTAATAAAGACCCTAAAACCCATCAAACCCTATCATATTTGGTATCAGTGGAAATGTCTTGACCTCACCTTTCATGTGATATCACTTGCAGAATCCTATCATTCGATCCCACAGAGTTATAACCCTTTTTTATTTGTAAACAAAGGAGATTTTCCCGCTTAAAACCCGTTTTTCTTTAATAAAGACCCTATTACCCTGCAAACCCTATCATAATTGGTATCAGTGGAAAGGACTTGATCTCTCCTTTCATGTGATATTACTTGCAGAATCCTATCTTTTCATCCCACAGAGTTATAACCCTTTTTTACTTGTAAACAAAGGAGATTTTCCCCCTCAAAACCCGTTTTTCTTTAATAAAGACCCTAAAACCCTGTAAACCCTATTATATTTGGTATAAGTGGAAAGGTCTTGCCTCACCTTTCATGTGATATCACTTACAGAATCCTATCTTTCCATCACACAGAGTTATTACCCTTTTTTATTTGTAAACAAAGGAGATTTTCCCGCTCAAAACCCATTTTTCTTTAATAAACACCCTAAAACCCTGTAAACCCTATTATATTGGGTATAAGTGGAAAGGTCTTGACCTCACCTTTCATGTGATATCACTTGTAGAATTCTATCTTTCATTCCCACAGAGTTATAACCCTTTTTTATTTGTAAACAAAGGAGATTTTCCCGCTCAAAACCCGTTTTTCTTTAATAAAGACCCTGAAACCGTACAAACCCTATCTTATTTGGTATCAGTGGAAAGGTCTTGACCTCACCTTTCATGTGATATCACTTACAGAATCCTATCTTTCGATCCCACAGAGTTATAACCCTTTTTTATTTGTAAACAAAGGAGATTTTCCCGCTCAAAACACTTTTTTCTTTAATAAAGACCCTAAAACCCATCAAACCCTATCATAATTGGTATCAGTGGAAAGGACTTGATCTCTCCTTTCATGTGATATTACTTGCAGAATCCTATCTTTCCATCCCACAGAGTTATAACCCATTTTTATTTGTAAACAAAGGAGATTTTCATCACAAAACCCATTTTTCTTTAATAAAGACCCTAAAACCCATCAAACCCTATCATATATGGTATCAGTGCAAAGGTCTTGCCTCACCTTTCATGTGATATCACTTACAGAATCCTATCTTTCCATCACACAGAGTTATTACCCTTTTTTATTTGTAAACAAAGGAGATTTTCCCGCTCAAAACCCATTTTTCTTTAATAAACACCCTAAAACCCTACAAACCCTATCATATTTGGTATCAGTGGAAAGGTCTTGACCTCACCTTTAATGTGATATCACTTGCAGAATCCTATCTTTCCATCCCACAGAGTTATAACCCTTTTTTATTTGTAAACAAAGGAGATTTTCCCGCTCAAAACACTTTTTTCTTTAATAAAGACCCTAAAACCCATCAAACCCTATCATATTTTGTATCAGTGATATGGTGTTGACCTCACCTTTCATGTGATATCACTTGCAGAGTCCTATCTTTCATTTCCACAGAGTTATAACCCTTTTTTATTTGTAAACAAAGGAGATTTTCCCGCTCAAAACCCGTTTTTCTTTAATAAAGACCCTAAAACCCATCAAACCCTATCATATTTGGTATCAGTGGAAAGGTCTTGACCTCACCTTTCATGTGATATCACTTGCAGAATCCTATCTTTCCATCCCACAGAGTTATAACCCTTTTTTATTTGTAAACAAAGGAGATTTTCTCGCTCAAAACCCATTTTTCTTTAAAACCCTATCATATTTGGTATCAGTGGAAAGGTCTTGACCTCACCTTTCATGTGATATCACTTGCAGAATCCTATCTTTCGATCCCACAGAGTTATAACCCTTTTTTATTTGTAAACAAAGGAGATTTTCCCCTTAAAACGCGTTTTTCTTTAATAAAGACCCTAAAACCCTACAAACCCTATCAAATTTGGTATCAGTGGAAAGGACTTGACCTCACCTTTCATGTGATATCACTTGTAGAATTCTATCTTTCGATCCCACAGAGTTATAACCCTTTTTTATTTGTAAACAAATGAGATTTTCCCCTTGAAACCCGTTTTTCTTTAATAAAGACCCTTAAACCCTACCAAACCCTATCAAATTTGGTATCAGTGGAAAGGACTTGACCTCACCTTTCATGTGATACCACTTGTAGAATTCTATCTTTCGATCCCACAGAGTTATAACCCTTTTTATTTGTAAACAAAAGATATTTTCCCCCTCAAAAGGCGTTTTTCTTTAATAAAGACCCAAAAATCCTACAAACCCTATCATATTTGGTATCAGTGGAAATGTCTTGACCTCACCTTTCATGTGATATCACTTGCAGAATCCTATCTTTCGATCCCACAGAGTTATAACCCTTTTTTATTGGTAAACATAGTAGATTTTCCCCTTAAAACGTGTTTTTCTATAATAAAGAGCCTAAAACCCTACAAAGCCTATCATATTTGGTATCAGTGGAAAGGACTTGACCTCACCTTTCATGTGATATCACTTGCAGAATCCTATCTTTCATTCCCACAGAGTTATAACCCTTTTTTCTTTGTAAACAAAGGAGATTTTCCCGCTCAAAACCCATTTTTCTTTAATAAAGACCCTAAAACCCTACAAACCCTATCATATTTGGTATCAGTGGAAAGGTCTTGACCTCACCTTTCATGTGATATCACTTGCAGAATCCTATCTTTCATTCCCACAGAGTTATAACCCTTTTTTATTTGTAAACAAAGGAGATTTTCCCGCTAAAAACCAGTTTTTCTTTAATAAAGACCCTATAACCGTACAAACCCTATTATATTTGGTATAAGTGGAAAGGTCTTGACCTCACCTTTCATGTGATATCACTTGCAGAATCCTATCTTTTCATCCCACAGAGTTATAACCCTTTTTTACTTGTAAACAAAGGAGATTTTCCCCCTCAAAACCCATTTTTCTTTAATAAAGACTCTAAAACACTACAAACCCTATCATATTTGGTATCAGTGGAAATGTCTTGACCTCACCTTTCATGTGATATCACTTGCAGAATCCTATCTTTCGATCCCACAGAGTTATAACCCTTTTTTATTGGTAAACATAGTAGATTTTCCCCTTAAAACGTGTTTTTCTATAATAAAGAGCCTAAAACCCATCAAACCCTGTCATATTTGGGATCAGTGGAAAGGACTTGACCTCCCCTTTCATGTGATATCACTTACAGAATCCTATATTTCGATCCCACAGAGTTATAACCCTTTTTTATTTGTAAACAAAGGAGATTTTCCCCCTCAAAACGCGTTTTTCTTTCATAAAGACCTTAAAACCCATCAAACCCTATCTTATTTGGTACCAGTTGAAAGGTCTTGACCTCCCCTTTCATGTGATATCACTTGCAGAATCCTATCTTTGCATCCCACAGAGTTATAACCCTTTTTTATTTGTAAACAAAGGAGATTTTCTCGCTCAAAACCCATTTTTCTTAAATAAAGACCCTAAAACCGTAGACGATAGAATTATCAGTGGTATCATAATTCCCACAGAGTTATAACCCTTTTTTATTTGTAAACAAAGGATATTTTCCCGCTCAAAACCCATTTTTCTTTAATAAAGACCCTAAAACCCTACAAACCCTAACATATTTGTTATCAATGGAAAGGTCTTGACCTCCCCTTTCATGTGATATCACTTGCAGAATCCTATCTTACATTCCCACAGAGTTATAACCCTTTTTTATTTGTAAACAAGGGAGATTTTCCCGCTCAAAACCAGTTTTTCTTTAATAAAGACCCTAAAACCCATCAAACCCTATCATATTTGGTATCAGTGGAAATGTCTTGACCTCACCTTTCATGTGATATCACTTGCAGAATCCTATCTTTCGATCCCACAGAGTTATAACCCTTTTTTATTGGTAAACAAAGGAGATTTTCCCCTTAAAACGTGTTTTTCTTTAATAAGGAGCCTAAAACCCATCAAACCCTATCATATTTGGTATCAGTGGAAAGGTCTTGACCTCCCCTTTCATGTGATATCACTTACAGAATCCTATCTTTCCATCCCACAGAGTTATAACCCTTTTTTATTTGTAAACAAATGAGATTTTTCCCTCAAAACGCGTTTTTCTTTCATAAAGACCCCTAAACCCATCAAACCCTATCTTATTTGGTACCAGTTGAAAGGTCTTGACCTCCCCTTTCATGTGATATCACTTGCAGAATCCTATCTTTCCATCCCACAGAGTTATAACCCTTTTTTATTTGTAAACAAAGGAGATTTTCCCGCTCAAAACCCATTTTTCTTTAATAAAGACCCTAAAACCCTACAAACCCTATCATATTTGTTATCAATGGAAAGGCCTTGACCTCACCTTTCATGTGATATCACTTGTAGAATTCTATCTTTCATTCCCACAGAGTTATAACCCTTTTTTATTTGTAAACAAAGGAGATTTTCCCGCTCAAAACACTTTTTTCTTTAATAAAGACCCTAAAACCCATCAAACCCTATCATATTTTGTATCAGTGATATGGTGTTGACCTCACCTTTCATGTGATATCACTTGCAGAGTCCTATCTTTCATTTCCACAGAGTTATAACCCTTTTTTATTTGTAAACAAAGGAGATTTTCCCCTTAAAACGTGTTTTTCTTTAATAAAGAGCCTAAAACCCTACAAACCCTATCATATTTGGTATCAGTGGAAAGGACTTGACCTCACCTTTCATGTGATATCACTTGCAGAATCCTATCTTTCATTCCCACAGAGTTATAACCCTTTTTTATTTGTAAACAAATGAGATTTTCCCCCTCAAAACCCGTTTTTCTTTAATAAAGACCCTAAAACCCTACAAACCCTATCATATTTGGTATCAATGGAAAGGCCTTGACCTCACCTTTCATGTGATATCACTTACAGAATCCTATCTTTCCATCACACAGAGTTATTACCCTTTTTTATTTGTAAACAAAGGAGATTTTCCCGCTCAAAACCCATTTTTCTTTAATAAAGACCCTAAAACCCTACAAACCCTATTATATTTGGTATCAGTGGAAAGGTCTTGACCTCACCTTTCATGTGATATCACTTGCAGAATCCTATCTTTCATTCCCACAGAGTTATAACCCTTTTTTATTTGTAAACAAAGGAGATTTTCCCGCTCAAAACCAATTTTTCTTTAATAAAGACCCTATAACCGTACAAACCCTATCATATTTGGTATCAATGGAAAGGCCTTGACCTCACCTTTCATGTGATATCACTTGCAGAATCCTATCTTTCCATCCCACAGAGTTATAACCCTTTTTTATTTGTAAACAAAGGAGATTTTCCCGCTCAAAACCCATTTTTCTTTAATAAAGACCCTAAAACCCATCAAACCCTATCATATTTGGTATCAGTGGAAAGGACTTGACCTCACCTTTCATGTGATATCACTTACAGAATCCTATCTTTCCATCCCAAAAAGTTATAACCCTTTTTTATTTGTAAACAAAGGATATTTTCCCCCTCAAAACGTGTTTTTCTTTCATAAAGACCTTAAAACCCATCAAACCCTATCTTATTTGGTACCAGTTGAAAGGTCTTGACCTCACCTTTCATGTGATATCACTTGCAGAATCCTATCTTTTCATCCCACAGAGTTATAACCCTTTTTTACTTGTAAACAAATGAGATTTTCCCCCTCAAAACCCATTTTTCTTTAATAAAGACTCTAAAACACTACAAACCCTATCATATTTTGTATCAGTGGAATGGTGTTGACCTCACCTTTCATGTGATATCACTTGCAGAGTCCTATCTTTCATTTCCACAGAGTTATAACCCTTTTTTATTTGTAAACAAAGGAGATTTTCCCGCTCAAAACACGTTTTTCTTTAATAAAGACCCTAAAACCCATCAAACCCTATCATATTTTGTATCAGTGATATGGTGTTGACCTCACCTTTCATGTGATATCACTTGCAGAGTCCTATCTTTCATTTCCACAGAGTTATAACCCTTTTTTATTTGTAAACAAAGGAGATTTTCCCGCTCAAAACCCGTTTTTCTTTAATAAAGACCCTAAAACCCTGTAAACCCTATTATATTGGGTATAAGTGGAAAGGTCTTGACCTCACCTTTCATGTGATATCACTTGCAGAATCCTATCTTTCCATCCCACAGAGTTATAACCCTTTTTTATTTGTAAACAAAGTAGATTTTCCCGCTCAAAACACATTTTTCTTTAATAAAGACCCTAAAACCCATCAAACCCTATCATATTTGGTATCAGTGGAAAGGTCTTGACCTCACCTTTCATGTGATATCACTTACAGAATCCTATCTTTCATTCCCACAGAGTTATAACCCTTTTTTATTTGTAAACAAAGGAGATTTTCCCCCTCAAAACCCGTTTTTCTTTAATAAAGACCCTACAACCCATCAAACCCTATCATATTTGGTATCAGTGGAAAGGTCTTGACCTCACCTTTCATGTGATATCACTTGCAGAATCCTATCTTTCATTCACACAGAGTTATAACCCTTTTTTATTTGTAAACAAAGGAGATTTTCCCGCTCAAAACCCATTTTTCTTTAATAAAGACCCTAAAACCCTACAAACCCTATTATATTTGGTATCAGTGGAAAGGTCTTGACCTCACCTTTCATGTGATATCACTTGCAAAATCCTATCTTTCATTCCCACAGAGTTATAACCCTTTTTTCTTTGTGAACAAATGACATTTTCCCCTCAAAACACGTTTTTCTTTAATAAAGACCCTGAAACCGTACAAACCCTATCTTATTTGGTATCAGTGGAAAGGTCTTGACCTCACCTTTCATGTGATATCACTTGCAGAATCCTATCTTTCATTCCCACAGAGTTATAACCCTTTTTTCTTTGTGAACAAATGAAATTTTCCCCTCAAAACACGTTTTTCTTTAATAAAGACCCTAAAACCCTACAAACCCTAACATATTTGTTATCAATGGAAAGGTCTTGACCTCCCCTTTCATGTGATATCACTTGCAGAATCCTATCTTTCCATCCCACAGAGTTATAACCCTTTTTTACTTGTAAACAAATGAGATTTTCCCCCTCAAAACCCATTTTTCTTTAATAAAGACTCTAAAACACTACAAACCCTATCATATTTTGTATCAGTGGAATGGTGTTGACCTCACCTTTCATGTGATATCACTTGCAGAATCCTATCTTTCGATCCCACAGAGTTATAACCCTTTTTTATTTGTAAACAAAGTAGATTTTCCCTTCAAACGCGTTTTTCTTTAATAAAGACCCTAAAACCCTACAAACCCTATCATATTTGGTATCAGTGGAAAGGTCTTGACCTCACCTTTCATGTGATATCACTTGCAGAATCCTATCTTTCATTCCCACAGAGTTATAACCCTTTTTTCTTTGTAAACAAAGGAGATTTTCCCGCTCAAAACCCATTTTTCTTTAATAAAGACCCTAAAACCCTACAAACCCTATCATATTTGGTATCAGTGGAAAAGTCTTGACCTCACCTTTCATACGATATCACTTACAGAATCCTATCTTTCATTCCCACACAGTTATAACCCTTTTTTATTTGTAAACAAGGGAGATTTTCCCGCTAAAAACCAGTTTTTCTTTAATAAAGACCCTATAACCGTACAAACCCTATTATATTTGGTATAAGTGGAAAGGTCTTGACCTCACCTTTCATGTGATATCACTTGCAGAATCCTATCTTTTCATCCCACAGAGTTATAACCCTTTTTTATTTGTAAACAAAGGAGATTTTCCCGCTCAAAACCCATTTTTCTTTAATAAAGACCCTAAAACCCTACAAACCCTATTATATTTGGTATAAGTGGAAAGGTCTTGACCTCACCTTTCATGTGATATCACTTGCAGAATCCTATCTTTCGATCCCACAGAGTTATAACCCTTTTTTATTGGTAAACAAAGGAGATTTTCCCCTTAAAACGTGTTTTTCTTTAATAAAGAGCCTAAAACCCATCAAACCCTATCATATTTGGTATCAGTGGAAAGGTCTTGACCTCACCTTTCATGTGATATCACTTGCAAAATCCTATCTTTCATTCCCACAGAGTTATAACCCTTTTTTCTTTGTGAACAAATGAAATTTTCCCCTCAAAACAGGTTTTTCTTTAATAAAGACCCTAAAACCCTGTAAACCCTATTATATTTGGTATAAGTGGAAAGGTCTTGACCTCACCTTTCATGTGATATCACTTGCAGAATCCTATCTTTTCATCCCACAGAGTTATAACCCTTTTTTACTTGTAAACAAAGGAGATTTTCCCCCTCAAAACCCATTTTTCTTTAAACAAAGGAGATTTTCCCGCTCAAAACCCATTTTTCTTTAATAAAGACCCTAAAACCCTGTAAACCCTATTATATTTGGTATAAGTGGAAAGGTCTTGACCTCACCTTTCATGTGATATCACTTGTAGAATTCTATCTTTCATTCCCACAGAGTTATAACCCTTTTTTATTTGTAAACAAAGGAGATTTTCCCGCTCAAAACACTTTTTTCTTTAATAAAGACCCTAAAACCCATCAAACCCTATCATATATGGTATCAGTGCAAAGGTCTTGACCTCACCTTTCATGTGATATCACTTGCAGAATCCTATCTTTCATTCCCACAGAGTTATAACCCTTTTTTATTTGTAAACAAAGGAGATTTTCCCCTTGAAACCCGTTTTTCTTTAATAAAGACCCTAAAACCCATCAAACCCTATCATATATGGTATCAGTGCAAAGGTCTTGCCTCACCTTTCATGTGATATCACTTACAGAATCCTATCTTTCCATCACACAGAGTTATTACCCTTTTTTATTTGTAAACAAAGGAGATTTTCCCCTTGAAACCCGTTTTTCTTTAATAAAGACCCTAAACCCATCAAACCCTATCATATTTGGTATCAGTGGAAAGGTCTTGACCTCACCTTTCATGTGATATCACTTGCAGAATCCTATCTTTCGATCCCACAGAGTTATAACCCTTTTTTATTTGTAAACAAAGGAGATTTTCCCGCTCAAAACCCATTTTTCTTTAATAAAGACCCTAAAACCCTATTATATTTGGTATAAGTGGAAAGGTCTTGACCTCACCTTTCATGTGATATCACTTGCAGAATCCTATCTTTCCATCACACAGAGTTATTACCCTTTTTTATTTGTAAACAAAGGATATTTTCCCGCTCAAAACCCATTTTTCTTTAATAAAGACCCTAAAACCCTACAAACCCTAACATATTTGTTATCAATGGAAAGGTCTTGACCTCCCCTTTCATGTGATATCACTTGCAGAATCCTATCTTTCATTCCCACAGAGTTATAACCCTTTTTTATTTGTAAACAAAGGAGATTTTCCCGCTCAAAACACTTTTTTCTTTAATAAAGACCCTAAAACCCATCAAACCCTATCATATTTTGTATCAGTGATATGGTGTTGACCTCACCTTTCATGTGATATCACTTGCAGAGTCCTATCTTTCATTTCCACAGAGTTATAACCCTTTTTTATTTGTAAACAAAGGAGATTTTCCCCTTGAAACCCGTTTTTCTTTAATAAAAACCCTAAAACCCATCAAACCCTATTATATTTGGTATAAGTGGAAAGGTCTTGACCTCACCTTTCATGTGATATCACTTGCAGAATCCTATCTTTTCATCCCACAGAGTTATAACCCTTTTTTACTTGTAAACAAAGGAGATTTTCCCCCTCAAAACCCATTTTTCTTTAATAAAGAGCCTAAACCCATCAAACCCTATCATATTTGGTATCAGTGGAAAGGTCTTGACCTCACCTTTCATGTGATATCACTTACAGAATCCTATCTTTCCATCACACAGAGTTATTACCCTTTTTTATTTGTAAACAAAGGATATTTTCCCGCTCAAAACCCATTTTTCTTTAATAAAGACCCTAAAACCCTACAAACCCTAACATATTTGTTATCAATGGAAAGGTCTTGACCTCCCCTTTCATGTGATATCACTTGCAGAATCCTATCTTTCCATCCCACAGAGTTATAACCCTTTTTTATTTGTAAACAAAGGAGATTTTCCCGCTCAAAACACTTTTTTCTTTAATAAAGACCCTAAAACCCATCAAACCCTATCATATATGGTATCAGTGCAAAGGTCTTGACCTCACCTTTCATGTGATATCACTTACAGAATCCTATCTTTCCATCACACAGAGTTATTACCCTTTTTTATTTGTAAACAAAGGAGATTTTCCCGCTCAAAACACTTTTTTCTTTAATAAAGACCCTAAAACCCATCAAACCCTATCATATTTGGTACCAGTTGAAAGGTCTTGACCTCCCCTTTCATGTGATATCACTTGCAGAATCCTATCTTTGCATCCCACAGAGTGATAACCCTTTTTTATTTGTAAACAAAGGAGATTTTCTCGCTCAAAACCCGTTTTTCTTTAATAAAGACCCTAAAACCGTACAAACCCTATCATATTTGGTATCAGTGGAAAGGTCTTGACCTCACCTTTCATGTGATATCACTTGCAGAATCCTATCTTTCGATCCCACAGAGTTATAACCCTTTTTTATTTGTAAACAAAGGAGATTTTCCCGCTTAAAATGCGTTTTTCTTTAATAAAGACCCTAAAACCCATCAAACCCTATCATATATGGTATCAGTGGAAAGGTCTTGACCTCACCTTTCATGTGATATCACTTACAGAATCCTATCTTTCCATCCCACAGAGTTATAACCCTTTTTTATTTGTAAACAAAGGAGATTTTCCCGCTCAAAACCCATTTTTCTTTAATAAAGACCCTAAAACCCTACAAACCCTATCATATTTGGTATCAGTGGAAAGGTCTTGACCTCACCTTTCATGTGATATCACTTGCAGAATCCTATCTTTCCATCCCACAGAGTTATAACCCTTTTTTATTTGTAAACAAAGGAGATTTTCCCGCTCAAAACCAATTTTTCTTTAATAAAGACCCTATAACCGTACAAACCCTATCATATTTGGTATCAATGGAAAGGCCTTGACCTCACCTTTCATGTGATATCACTTGCAGAATCCTATCTTTCCATCCCACAGAGTTATAACCCTTTTTTATTTGTAAACAAAGTAGATTTTCCCGCTCAAAACCCATTTTTCTTTAATAAAGACCCTAAAACCCATCAAACCCTATCATATTTGGTATCAGTGGAAAGGTCTTGACCTCACCTTTCATGTGATATCACTTGCAGAATCCTATCTTTCCATCCCACAGAGTTATAACCCTTTTTTATTTGTAAACAAAGGAGATTTTCCCCCTCAAAACGCGTTTTTCTTTCATAAAGACCCTAAAACCCATCAAACCCTATCTTATTTGGTACCAGTTGAAAGGTCTTGACCTCACCTTTCATGTGATATCACTTGCAGAATCCTATCTTTCCATCCCACAGAGTTATAACCCTTTTTTATTTGTAAACAAAGGAGATTTTCCCGCTCAAAACCCATTTTTCTTTAATAAAGACCCTAAAACCCTACAAACCCTATCATATTTGGTATCAGTGGAAATGTCTTGACCTCACCTTTCATGTGATATCACTTGCAGAATCCTATCTTTCGATCCCACAGAGTTATAACCCTTTTTTATTGGTAAACATAGGAGATTTTCTCCTTAAAACGTGTTTTTCTATAATAAAGAGCCTAATACCCATCAAACCCTATCATATTTGGTATCAGTGGAAAGGACTTAACCTCCCCTTTCATGTGATATCACTTAAAGAATCCCATCTTTCCATCCCACAGAGTTATAACCCTTTTTTATTTGTAAACAAATGAGATTTTTTCCCTCAAAACGCGTTTTTCTTTCATAAAGACCCCTAAACCCATCAAACCCTATCTTATTTGGTACCAGTTGAAAGGTCTTGACCTCACCTTTCATGTGATATCACTTGCAGAATCCTATCTTTTCATCCCACAGAGTTATAACCCTTTTTTACTTGTAAACAAAGGAGATTTTCCCCCTCAAAACCCATTTTTCTTTAATAAAGACCCTAAAACCCTACAAACCCTAACATATTTGTTATCAATGGAAAGGTCTTGACCTCCCCTTTCATGTGATATCACTTGCAGAATCCTATCTTACATTCCCACAGAGTTATAACCCTTTTTTACTTGTAAACAAATGAGATTTTCCCCCTCAAAACCCATTTTTCTTTAATAAAGACTCTAAAACCCATCAAACCCTATTTGATTTGGTACCAGTTGAAAGGTCTTGACCTCCCCTTTCATGTGATATCACTTGCAGAATCCTATCTTTCCATTCCCACACAGTTATAACCCTTTTTTATTTGTAAACAAAGGAGATTTTCTCGCTCAAAACCCATTTTTCTTAAATAAAGACCCTAAAACCGTACAAACCCTATCATATTTGGTATCAGTGGAAATGTCTTGACCAACCCTTTCATGTGATATCACTTGCAGAATCCTATCTTTCGATCCCACAGAGTTATAACCCTTTTTTATTGGTAAACATAGTAGATTTTCCCCTTAAAACGTGTTTTTCTATAATAAAGAGCCTAAAACCCATCAAACCCTATCATATTTGGTATCAGTGGAAAGGCCTTGACCTCATCTTTCATGTGATATCACTTGCAGAATCTTATCTTTAATTCCCCCAGAGTTATAACCCTTTTTTCTTTGTAAACAACGGATATTTTCCCGCTCAAAACCCATTTTTCTTTAATAAAGACCCTAAAACCCTACAAACCCTATCATATTTGGTATCAGTGGAAAGGTCGTGACCTCACCTTTCATATGATATCACTTACAGAATCCTATCTTTCATTCCTACACAGTTATAACCCTTTTTTATTTGTAAACAAATGAGATTTTCCCGCTCAAAACCAGTTTTTCTTTCATAAAGACCCTGAAACCGTACAAACCCTATCTTATTTGGTATCAGTGGAAAGGTCTTGACCTCACCTTTAATGTGATATCACTTGCAGAATCCTATCTTTCATTTCCACAGAGTTATAACCCTTTTTTATTTGTAAACAAAGGAGATTTTCCCGCTCAAAACCCATTTTTCTTTAATAAAGACCCTAAAACCCTACAAACCCTATCATATTTGGTATCAGTGGAAATGTCTTGACCTCACCTTTCATGTGATATCACTTGCAGAATCCTATCTTTCGATCCCACAGAGTTATAACCCTTTTTTATTTGTAAACAAAGGAGATTTTCCCATTAAAACGCGTTTTTCTTTCATAAAGACCCTAAAACCCATCAAACCCTATCATATTTGGTATCAGTGGAAAGGACTTGACCTCACCTTTTATGTGATATCACTTGCAGAATCCTATCTTTCATTCCCACAGAGTTATAACCCTTTTTTATTTGTAAACAAAGGAGATTTTCCCCCTCAAAACGCGTTTTTCTTTCATAAAGACCCTAAACCCATCAAACCCTATCTTATTTGGTACCAGTTGAAAGGTCTTGACCTCCCCTTTCATGTGATATCACTTGCAGAATCCTATCTTTGCATCCCACAGAGTTATAACCCTTTTTTATTTGTAAACAAAGGAGATTTTCTCGCTCAAAACCCATTTTTCTTAAATAAAGACCCAATAACCGTACAAACCCTATCATATTTGGTATCAATGGAAAGGTCTTGACCTCACCTTTCATGTGATATCACTTACAGAATCCTATCTTTCCATCACACAGAGTTATTACCCTTTTTTATTTGTAAACAAAGGATATTTTCCCGCTCAAAACCCATTTTTCTTTAATAAAGACCCTAAAACCCTACAAACCCTAACATATTTGTTATCAATGGAAAGGCGTTGACCTCACCTTTCATGTGATATCACTTGCAAAATCCTATCTTTCATTCCCAGAGTTATAACCCTTTTTTCTTTGTGAACAAATGACATTTTCCCCTCAAAACACGTTTTTCTTTAATAAAGACCCTAAAACCCTGTAAACCCTATTATATTTGGTATAAGTGGAAAGGTCTTGACCTCACCTTTCATGTGATATCACTTGTAGAATTCTATCTTTCATTCCCACAGAGTTATAACCCTTTTTTATTTGTAAACAAATGAGATTTTCCCGCTCAAAACTAGTTTTTCTTTAATAAAGAACCTATAACCGTACAAACCCTATCATATTTGGTATCAATGGAAAGGCCTTGACCTGACCTTTCATGTAATATCACTTGCAGATTCCTATCTTTCCATCCCACAGAGTTATAAGCCTTTTTCATTTGTAAACAAGGTAGATTTTCCCGCTCAAAACCCATTTTTCTTTAATAAAGACCCTAAAACCCATCAAACCCTATCATATTTGGCATCAGTGGAAAGGTCTTGACCTCACCATTCATGTGATATCACTTGCAGTATCCTATCTTATATTCCCACAGAGTTATAACCCTTTTTTATTTCTAAACAAAGGAGATTTTCCCCCTGAAAACCCGTTTTTCTTTAATAAAGACCCTAAAACCCGACAAACCCTATCATATTTGATATCAGTGGAGAGGACTTGACCTCACCTTTCATGTGATATCACTTGCAGAATCCGATCTTACATTCCCACAGAGTTATAACCCTTTTTGTTTTCTAAACAAAGGAGATTTTCCCCCTGAAAACCCGTTTTTCTTTAATAAAGACCCTAAAACCCGACAAACCCTATCATATTTGGTATCAGTGGAAATGTCTTGACCTCACCTTTCATGTGATATCACTTGCAGAATCCTATCTTTCGATCCCACAGAGTTATAACCCTTTTTTATTTGTAAACAAAGGAGATTTTCTCGCTCAAAACCCATTTTTCTTTAATAAAGACCCTAAAAACCTACAAACCCTACCATATTTGTTATCAATGGAAAGGCCTTGACCTCACCTTTCATGTGATATCACTTGCAGAATCCTATCTTTCATTCCCACAGAGTTATAACTCTTTTTTATTTGTAAACAAAGGAGATTTTCCCGCTTGAAACCCGTTTTTCTTTAATAAAGACCCTATAAACCATCAAACCCTATCATATTTGGTATCAGTGGAAATGTCTTGACCTCACCTTTCATGTGATATCACTTGCAGAATCCTATCTTTCGATCCCACAGAGTTATAACCCTTTTTTATTTGTAAACAAAGGAGATTTTCTCGCTCAAAACCCATTTTTCTTTAATAAAGACCCTAAAATCCATCAAACCCTATCATATTTGGTATCAGTGGAAAGGTCTTGACCCCTACTTTCATATGATATCACTTACAGAATCCTATCCTTACATCCCACAGAGTTATAACCCTTTTTTATTTTAAACAAAGGTTATTTTCCCCCTCAAAACGCGTTTTTCTTTCATAAAGCCCCCAAAACCCATCAAACCCTATTTTATTTGGTACCAGTGGAAAGGTCTTGACCTCCCCTTTCATGTGATATCACTTGCAGAATTTCAGCCTTCCATCCCACAGAGTTATAGACCTTTTTTATTTGTAAACAAAGGAGATTTTCACGCTCCAAACCCATTTTTCTTTAATAAAGACCCTAAAACACTGCAAACCCTATCATATTTGGAATCAGTGGAAAGGTCTTGACCTCACCGTTCATGTGATATCACTTGCAGAATCCTATCTTTCCATCCCACAGAGTTATAACCCTTTTTTATTTGTAAACAAAGAAGATTTTCCCGCTTAAAACCCGTTTTTCTCTAATAAAGACCTTAAAACCGTACAAACCCTATCATATTTGGTATCAGTAGAAAGAACTTCACATCACCTTTCATGTCATATCACTTGCAAAATCCTATCTTTCATTCCCACAGAGTTATAACCCTTTTCCATTTCTAAACAAAGAGAATTTCCCGCTTAAAACCCGTTTTTCTTTAATAAAGACCATGAAACCGTACACACCCTATCATATTTGGCATCAGTGGAAAGGACTTGACCTCACCATTCATGTGATATCACTTGCGGAATCCTATCTTTCATTCTCACAGAGTTATAACCCTTTTTTATTTGTAAACAAAGGAGATTTTCCCCCACAAAACGCATTTTTCTTTAATAAAGACCATATAACCGTACAAACCCTATCATATTTGGTATCAATGGAAAGGCCTTGACCTCACCTTTCATGTGATATCACTTGCGGAATCCTATCTTTCATTCCCACAGAGTTATAACCCTTTTTTATTTGTAAACAAATGAGATTTGCCGGCTTAAAACCCGTTTTTCTTTAATAAAGACCATAACACCGTACAAACCCTATCATATTTGGCATCAGTGGAAAGGACTTGAACTCACCAGTCATGTGATATCACTTGCAGAATCCTACAGTACAGCCTACGCGGATTCCTCACTTTCCACCCATCACCGCAACCGATTTTTGGGTGGGAAATCACCGCAACCCACCGCAAAATAAGATTGCGGTGGACGTTCAAATCCATCGCAATCCACCGCAATTTTTACTGTCGTGACAGGAGATTGAATTGTCCATCGCGGGTCACCGCAGTTGGTCATATCGCCGCAGGCACTTGAAGACAAAAACGCGGCGGGCCACCGCAATCGTTATCATCGTTGCAGAATCTTGTATTGGGATACCTGCGATACATTGTAATGTTTCAATAGCCATACTTTAAAATTCGTCCAGGTCCTATTTATATTCCACTTACGGGAGCTAAGGGTCTATTAAATTTAATGTACTTTGACATAAGTATCTTATATTTTGATGTGAAATGCTCTCTATCAACAATACATTTAAAATCTATTCGTTAGTAAAATAGAATATTATACGCAATTGCATTAACTTTAAAAGGGTAATGTGTTACAACGGTTCGAACACTGTCGCTCTTAATAAATGTTACTTGTATATAAATTAATGAACATATCTTTTATTTTATTGTGATTAATTTGGAAATGCTATCTTAGCAAAAAAGGAAAGCTGAAATCGTATCTCGCATAGCGGGTATGTCTTATGAATAATGTACAAAAGTAGTGGTCATTAATTCGACAAGTAATGTATAGAATAGGTCATTTCCGATTTTCCTTTATTTAAAATAAAATCTTAGAATTTATGTAGAAGTATACTGTCGAAGGACCAGTCCCCTATTAAGACGAGTTTCCGGCTACTACGTTATCAAGGGTATTCAAACCATGAATTCATATGTATTCTGTGTATTGCAGACAATCACGTGAAAAAAAATCTCATAAAATCACGTTTCAGAGGACAAAAAAGTAGTAGCCGGTAACTGGTCTTAGCCGGTAACTACTACCAGTAAGTCCGTAGGCACGCGATATGAAAGAAATTCTTGAGAATTGAATTAAACAAATTGATTTCAAGGAAAAAAAAGAAAAACAAGGACCTATCTTGTTTATACGTTCTTTACAAAAAAAAAAAAAAAAAAAAAAATCAGTAATTAAAACGTGTTTGTCTTATTTGTTTACATGGTTGAAACCAGAGACATACATGTGTATGTATGTCTCTGGTTGAAACCGACCTGTATGAATCTGAATTATTGTCGCAAACAACTTGATCAATCGTGATCGCCTTATATAACTTTTCTTATTTATCTCTTGAATTCGTGCTTTTAAAGTTTACTTTAAATATAGACCATTCCTACGCGTAATACACGTACGCGGCCATCTTCTGATCACGTGACTATTACGGTAGCTATCATCAGCCTAGTCTCATATCATCAGCCAAAGACTTTTCAACAAATTTATAAGTCCTTCCATCAGATTACACTATCTACTGGTATCTCTTTTTTCATCATTTGTATCTTTAATAAGTTGTTATGTATTTTTGCGGTCTTGACTGTAATTATGACTGAAATACAGACTATTTGCCATTTGCCTTGATAACATTACTTTACAAAACTTAACGCAAACGGAGATATATCCAATCTTACTGCTAATAATGCGAGTTTTTTTTTATGAATAATCAGGGACGCATGTTCCTGGAATAATTGACTGTTTAGTACTGATCTATTAAAATCAAATTATTCCAGAGACGTAAGTCTCTGATTATTCCCATGTTATCGAGTTTAAAGGGGAAACTTTTTGACCGTACGGTCGAAGTCACGTGATTAAGCTGGGGGCGTGGTTTAAATGGTTGCCGAAATCACCGCTTGTCTCCAGCCCGGGGTATTTGCCTAGAGGCGCTTGGTAATCGGGGTATTGGGTATGCATGGAAGCGCATGGTAATCGGGAGGTGTGAACATGCTATAGTTTGGTGTAAATAATGTGTGGGATTTGAATTGGTAATAGAAAGTACATTCTTTAGTGCAGTAATGAAGATTCTAGTTGTATTTTATTTTTTTCATTTTAATTGGTTTTATCAGAGACATATATACACAGTTTGTAAATGCATATGTATTGTATGAAACTTAATCTCTACAAAGTTTTAGTGTCCAGTGACTACAACAATACCTGATTTGGTCATGCAGAGTTGTTTCTTGAATCTAACAAGGCAGAGACATATAACACATGTACACATGTGCAAATGAAAATATCAAGTTTGCAAAAAACAAAAATCATGAATTCTAATTTTCAGCATTTATTGCATGTAGTAATCAAAACTTGAACTCAATAATACATTATAACATCATACTTGTCTCAGCCAGTAAAGTCAAAAACCATACATAAAGACATTAAAGTTATGAAATTCATGAAAACTATAATAAATATGTTTCACAGGTACTGTAAATGTATAAATAATAATAAATATATCAATTAAATAGTTATTTCTTTATTTTACAGCTAGTGACCACAAGCAACACAAAGCTGCAGTCAGCCCCAAAAACTTGATGCCTGATCCAACAAAAAGTGCTTTCAGCCAACCAGAGAATTTCAAACCGATCTTCAAGATGGCATATCTGAACAGTGTATCAAACGTACTGAATGACCCCATTAATTCCATGTTCGATGTTGACATGGTTAAGAACATCACTAAATATGCAAATTGTGAAGATGTATGTGACAAATTTGGAAGTTTGTTTTGTGAACTTTTTGCCAACAACGGGTCTCATGTATCATCAAGTATGGAACGAGAGGCTTTTTTTCAAAAACTGCATCGGATGCGTACTGATCCTGAAATTATCACTGGCATAATGACAGTATTTTTATCAAATGGTTGCAAACAAAGTGAAGCAAATACACGCAATGTCATTCAGATGATTTTACTTGAACTTGTTGGGGAGGTATTTCGGGTTCAGTTGGACTTTGAAAACAGACAGTCAATAATCCAACAAAAAGAACTTACATCAAATGATCAGTCTGTTCTGTATTACATCGCAGGATATATAGTTCGGTCCTTAACAAAAATGTATAATAAACTGAAACACCGTGACACTAGTGTGGAGGAGTGCCTAAAAAACTTGGATGTTCACACTAAGCCATCAGAAAATGTACCAAATCCTATCATCTCACTTACCGACAAAAAGAACAGGGGAGGACTAAGTGTTCCAAATGATGATTTTTATAAACTTGTTCGAGAAATGGAAATACTCACACGAAAATTAATTGATGAGAACAATCTCAACGGAAGTTCACTGTTACTTGACCCTTTGCGGGAGAATATAATGGAAAATTATATGGTGAAGTATTATGCAGACAGGTTGTTTTTACCAGCTGGAGAGTATGCATCAATTCTTTTGGAAAAGACAGTGAAACTTTTTTTAACTATTCGTGGCTTTGCTGTTGTGCGTGTGCAAAGAAACATAATCAACAAGTCGAGGAAAACAACAAAATCATCTCACAGTCTCCGCAAGACCTTGCAGTCTCAAGACATCAATGTTAGGAAGTAGAGGCAAAACTACCATGCAAACTGTGTAATGCACCTATCACCAACCATAATAAAATCACTGTGTTAGTTATCATATACATGTAACTATATGGACCTGCTTTATGAATTCAAGTAACTGTATAGAGACTTGTTCATTTATCTGACATGTTTTCCACATATTTTTGCCACTGACATACATGTAATTATAATGCTTACGATTAAATATGAACTTACATGATTGCAATATAATGATTAGCATATGTGTTTAATTTTGTTACTGTCTTCTTTGTAATTTTGTGTTGTCCACAGCAAGTATATCTCTAGCTCCATTCGTCTGTACGTTAGCATTGATCTTGGGAAGTGCTAAACAGCCCACTGTGCGGATCTGTCTTAAATTGTTTTGGGCCTCATACACAGTGGGATTGTTGTTTGCACCTCCTTTATGCCGCAAGTGGCCAAACAACTGCTCTAACGGGTCCTGGTTGAAATTATACGTCAAAATATAACTTGCTCCTTCACGAAGCATGTGCTTTACACACTCTACAATAGAGAGAACACTTATTCTAAGACCAGTTATTGTCTGGTGACTAAGCATCATGCGGCTTTTCTCGCTTCCTGTAAAATTTCCATCCCTGGCTTCAACACTTTCTCGCCATTCCTTAAAATAGCCCAGGAAATTAGTGAGCAGCCACTTCAGACGATCATCGTTTGGATCTTCATAGGGCAAAAGGTTCTCATTGCGTTTGTTTCGGCCCTCAAACTTGTGTCTCACGTTTAAACAATCAAAGAATTTGTTCATAATTCTTATAAAGTTGATTGTCTCTGAATGATCAGGACCAAAATAAATTTCCATGGCACTGGCAACAGAGTCACTGAAAACTTGGGCGGCTAAGTTTACTTTCATAACTGAAAAGGCTGTGAGGTCAATGTGGTCTCTTCTTAACTTTGGGCAGGGGGAATATACATCAGCCTCACAATATTGTTCAAATAGTGTCACGAGATGCATCCAGGAGATACTTTTCCCATTACGCCACAGTTTACGTGTGTTGCGGTGTGAGTATGAATTACTAAAGCAGTTTCTTGCAGTCTTTAACAAATGCGGCACATCAGATATGAAAAAAATCTTCTATCTGGGTCATGAGGATTTACAGTGAAATGGACATAGTCCTCGTTTCCTATGGCATGCAATGTGAAAAATCGTCTGTTTGCAGAGGCCCCATCACATGTACAAAAGAGTACTTTAAGTTTTAAGTTGATTTCCATGATGGATATAGCTCTCCATATTATGGGGTACAGAAAGTCAGCTGTGATGCTTTGCGTGGCAAATCCTGCCAGAGGAAAAGTTAGTCTTGTACACATACCCCGCACCATAAGTACAAGCATGTACTTTGCAACATTGTCATGACCATTTTCACCTTGACTGGCAAAATCTAGCATATGGTTACCTATCTTGTCCAAATTCACATATCTTATAAGCTCACCAGTGTGCTTATCATAGACTAAGTCTGCCTTGATTTTGATTTCATCAAACAAGAGTCCTATGTAAGATTTCCAATCCTCATCTTTGTTGAACATGCCCTCTCTGTCAGCTTGGGTTTTAAGTTGCTGCAATACATTGACATCAAATCCGGAGGACTTAGTGAAATGTGAATAGTCATACAATGTTCTAGCACTTGGCAATTTAACGAATCCCGAATCTCTCAAAGCTTCGTATGCAGACATTGATTTATGTCGCAGATATATACACCAACGTATAATCATTGGGTGCCAGCGCATGCCCTTTAGTGACTTAACTGATTCACTTTTCAGTTGTTGGTCCCAAAATAAACGTTGGACCGAGTTAGAGTCCGGAAACGCCTTTTGCATTTCGTTTTGACATGTCATCATTGTATCTTTCATTTCCGCACTTAGTGATTCATCTAGAACGACACCATGACTAGTCACTTCACTGATGAACCGTCTTTTAAGTTTCCAGTTTTCATGTTCTACTTCCTTGATTTTCTGTTTTTGTTGGTTGATCTTCTCCATCAATTCAGATTTACTGTAGAATGTGTGCCTCATTCTGCTAGACATAAAATCTTGTGGACCCATTTTCTTTCGCTCTTCTTGTCGTTGTTTTCTTTCTCGAAGTGTCCCACGGTATCTTGAACAATGTTTACATCTTGCCCCTTGCACCAGCATGCAACAATGAACACTTCTGATTGTAGACGAGTATTGTATATCTCCTTGTACAGCTCCAAAGTCACCTTCTCTGTATGCCACAATGGTTGAAGACTCAGATGAACTTAGTCCTTTCCCGATTGGTACTATTTCTTGCAATTCAGGGTCTGGATTGGCAATGCAAACCGAATATGTCTGTAATTTACTCAACAGCTTTTTGACATCATTCACACAATTGTACCTCTTTGGCAGTCCATCCCAAATGTCATGATCGTCAGACACTTCAATTCGATGCACAAATATTTTGGCAGTGAAGTCGTCCTCAATGTTTACACTGAGTTTCACACTGGTGTTGCGCGTGTGGTAGAATTCGACAATTTGAATGACATTCTCCATGGGCATCAGTTGAAAAGGCAGCTGAAGGTCTTCTGCAATGGCTGATTGCAATGTCTGAAATTCAGTTAGGGAAGTAGTAACTTGTACATCAGAGCAAATTGGTTCAGTATCTATAAGTTCTTCATCTTCACACATTTCACTGCTGCTCTCATTGCAGTCATCCTCGCAGGTCTGCATGTCATCTTGGGTTTCACTTTCATTTGGAAGGCTGCCCATACACGTAGAATCTGCAACAGTTAATCCATCACCACTACCAGTTCGCAGATTATCTCCAACACCGGGAAACATGTAGTAGCCATGGTCATCCAAATGTTTGTTCTCCTGTGACTCAAGACACTGTAGCTTTCTGAGATAAAAGTTCTTGATACGGGTAAATCGTTTTCTGGTACTTTTACGTGGCATCCTGTAAAAAAAATATACTCACTTTCAGCTTTAGGCAAGAAGGGTTTAAAAATTCTAACAACAGACTTAATCTCCTTAACATTACTTCACTCATATCTACACTAATATGCTATAAGTATTCTCCTTTATCATAAGGATAATGGTGAGGGCTGGGCTCAAACACTGGACCTCGTGCATTACAAAGTCAAGGGCTTACCCACTACTAGCTACACTACTGCTACCACTGGAGAACTCATTCCCAAGAATATTCATACCCATAATCAATGGGTACAAATGTTCTGGTTATTTTGTGCTCTGGGTATGTGTTATCCAGAGAATTTGTACCCTCTATAAAAATTTATAAATACCAAATATGTGAAATTCATGATGTTACTTATTTCTTCTATGGGCACATGTTCTCCTGGAATGGACCTTAATATAAGGCAGTCGATGTCAATATCAGTGCACCTTAAATTGAATGATTAATTGATTTTGTTTAACATCACACCACGAATATTTCATTATATGGAGACGGCATCTGCCTGATTTGGGACATACAAATTTGACCTTTGAAACGGACCAACCCGAAGTAGTGAGGGATCTTTAATGTGCCATGCATAGCATGACACAGGGCCTCGGTTTTTACTGTCTCATCCAAAAGACAGGATACCGGCATGACCAAAGCGGTACTCGAACCCTGGGCTCCCAATCAGGAGGCCAGCTTGATACAACTAGGCCACGTCTGCTTCAGGGCACCTTAAAGAACCCTGTATATCCATGGTGTGGATGATAATTTCAAATTTTTAATGATTTTTACTGAAAAAAGTATTCACTGTGACCAGAGTCAGAGACATACATACATGTGTATACATGTAATGATGTACTGTCTCTGCTGTGACATTTCATTTTCAATCTCTGAAGCAGCATTGAACAGTATTCACTGTAATGTTAAACTCTTACCAATGAGCTTACAAATGATTCAGGCATTTTGTTAATGTACATCCATAGAAAATAGTGCAATATTGCATGCAGGTCTCCCTCTTCTCTACTCTACAGTGATATAAACAATACTGACAAGGTCAAGGTGAAGCGATTGGATTTAGTCGAGGTGCAGACAATTCATACATATATCAGTAGATCAGATAAGGAGACGATAAAAGAGACATAAAACACATATATTCACGATTTACAGAAAAATTTTCTTTTCCCTCCCCTCCTAGGAGAAAGGAAATTTTAAGAGGTGGTGGGATGGGGGTCGAGTGCACCAGTGTGTTTGTGCCCCCCCCCCCTTCCGCACTTATTTATTTTATCTATTTATTTATTATTTTCTAAACAGCACTTGTTGCCATTTTATTGGAGTTTTATAGGAGTTGTTTATATTTATTTATAAGCAATCAATGCACCTGTCTTGACACGGGTCTATCATTGTTTAGCAATAACAGGTAGTAATTATAACATTTTAATGGTAAATCATAAAACAAAATAATTTCTCTACCTGGTTTGCACACTTGACGTGATTTCAACCAAGATATACTCCTTTGTAAAGAAGAAAAAATAAACAAAACAAAAACAAAATGGCGACCTGCCGTCCAAAGAAAATTCGCATTGCAAGATGTCCCATTACGGGTTTGTAACTGCTTCAGTTCGTACTAAAATATGAACTATGACTTCTTTGATGTTTATAGAATAACTTTCAATATAAAAACAAAATAGATATCGACAGGTTATATGATTATTTTGCTCTATATGGTATGGTATCGGTTTTCTTGTTGAAAACGATTAAAAATTTACCGCGTATATAAAATTGGATTAAAATCAAATAATGAATAAAGTCTTGCACACTCAATGATATAAAATGTGTTTGAAACCTTTCTTAACACACACGTGCGAGTTTAGTCGTGTGAAGGACATTATCTTTGTAGTTTTAACCATTTTTCTTTCCGTTGTCGTTTCTCAGCGGGTTCGGTAGTGAGGAGAAAAATGTCGCGAGATCCTCAAATACGGCCGGGTAATTATGCATGATTTACAGATTATTCATATGAAAATTAAAGAACTATGACTATAATAAACATTGATGGTGCTATAAACGAAAAATGGTGGCATGTGCTTCAATATTGTGTAAATGTTTTGCATAAACCCAAGTCAATGTTTTCAGAGGTCTATCAAAACCAATGGCTTCTGACCGGGGTTATGTCTTCACATTGAATATACCATAAATGAAATGTTTAATGATTCGAATGATTAGTATATTGGTTTTTTTACTTACCTGAAATACCTTTGTTTTAAAAGCGATGCAAATTCCTCTTCTTTACAAGCTTAATGCTTTTCAACCGAATGAATGCCGAGAACAATATGGCGGACTTCCGGCTTATCGAGATGCCTGTCGGGAAATGTTACTTATGTCAGGGAGCTATATAGCTTTCAATGGGAGTTTCCAGTCTCTGTGTATATATGTCTCTGGTTTTATTACTTTTTAGGGGGTGGGGTGTTTGATGTATTTGTTTGTTTTGATCTCTGTTTGGAGAGTTTTATTTTGAAGGAGTTAGAGGACATAAGCCGATATTTCTCCCGTACTTTACGAAATACACAATTGGGCATAATTCCCTCCCAATATCCATGGGACTGCCAATCAAATCTGTTTCGCCTTCTGTTCAGACTGACTTTCCGAGTCTTTCTATCTAAATATTGAGAATCATCCCACACAACACGATGACATAGCATTGTCCAGCACTTCTTGTATAGGTCCTCTCTCTTTCTATGCCGGATTACGATGGTGAGGAGGGACATCTGATTCTCGTCACCACATCTGTTGGTTTCGATCATCTATCACGCAAGGTCATGAAAAGCAGTCTGGGCATTCGTGTTCCCCTTCAAATTGTGGACTGAGAGGCTTCATTGCCAGGCGACTCGGTGTCTACAAGGTCCTCTGTCAAAGTACTGTCCAGTCCCAGTCACTGTGTGCAAAAAATGCCTGTTACGCTTGAAGCTTATCAGGTGATAAATTCAAAGTTACGGTGTCCATTGTTGGGTTTTAGAAGCAGAATGATGATATGTAGAAGAGATTCAGATATATTAAAACACTTTCCTTTAAGCTTGTACTGACAGAAAATGGATTGTGTAATAGGTGTAAAACCAGGTTGTCACCTGTGGTCAATAATATCTCAGTCCAGGTATCCTTGGCAAAAGTGAAAGGGACTTTCCAGAAACTCGTCCGTATTACGCAATAAACTTACAGGATTTATGTCAGCTGTTTAACCCCATCATCCGTAAGACTATAATTGATACACGTGTATGTTGATTGGAGCAAATCAATTAATATTGCATACACGAGGGAATTAAAGCATAGTGAATTGATCTTCGTTCTTTCTCCAGTGGCGGATCCATCACTCCCTTTGCCGAGGGATCAAGGGACGAATTTTGTCAAATTTAGCCGAAAATGGACTAAATTACAGGGTATTAGTAGAATTCGGGTCACTGTCGGGGGGGGGGGGATGGGGGAAGGAGCACCCCCTCCGCTCCTCCTAAATCCGCCATTGTTTAATTAAGTTATTTTTGACAAGTTGATTTCGGTTACGAAGTAGAGTTGTATTCAATTTCCACAGGCCTAATACTGCAGTTTATTACCTTAGAGATCATATGCGAAATTGTTAAAGGATTTTCTGAAATTTTAAGTCATATTCCATCTGAGTAACAGTTACAAAAAATCCTCGTTTGTGATATGGTGTGCTGGTTTCTGTCATGGTCATTCTAAGTCTTATACTTATATATAATATATATATGAAATACTTCGTTGAATATTTAACGTAAGTATTAAAGATTTAATTAATTTGCAAAGATATACACCATTTCGACTTAGAGTCGAATCGAATATCTGATATGGATAACAAGAATATATTATTGATATTGATATTTGCCGAAACATAGACTAGGTTTTGATAGTAGTCTATGTCTCTGATCCTTATTATCTAATTAATCTGTAATACATAAATACATAATTCATTACTTAGCTTGGGTGACCAAGTTAGGAAAATTCCTTTTCTGTTTTTCCAGAGACATATGTATGTCTGGTTTTTCCAGTGTATATATGTCTCTGGTTTTTCATATCTTAATTTAAATCTGTAATTCATGATAGACTATAAAAACAAACACGTTTATTAATTTTCAATCACAGCCACCGATCAGATCATTTAACTAAACATTATTAAACGCAAATATTGTTTTAAACACTACGCTCATACGTCATTTTTCTATCTCGATAACTTTTTTCAGTACCGTAATGGCGGATACGACCGCGACACCTATCGGTAAAGGGCAGATAACTATTAAGTAACTACCCAATCGAATGGTGACAGAGACATAGACTACTTTACTTTGAAAGTAGTCTATCTTTCTGGTAATACGCGATGGTCTATCAAGCGCGTTGTGTTTCCTAGAAATTAAGTTATTGTGTTTGATGTGTCATCAGAGACATAGACTACTTTGAAAGTAGTCTATGTCTCTGGTGTCATGCATCGACATAGTGTCACTCGTTATTTCAGTCGTGTAACAGACCGTAGTAATACCCGACCGTGGTAATATGCATGTTCTAAATTTTTAATTTACTTGGGGGTGGAGGATGGTAAATACAAAAATTAAAACATGACAACTAGTTGTCATGCTTTAATTTTTGTATTTACCACCTCCAAGTAAATTAAAAAATTGGAACATGGCAGTAATACCTGATGGTCTATCACGTACGTGGTGTTTCCTAGATATTTAGTTCTTTTGTTCAGTTTGATCAGGGCCTTATATTAGATATTGTATAAGTCCGAAGCCGGCGTGGGCTAGTGGTATCGCGATCGCCTCCTGGTGGTCGGGAGGCCGGGGTTCGAATCCCGGTCCTGTCTTTCGGATAAGACAGTAAAACCGAGGCCCCATGCCGTAGTATGCATGGCACGTTAAAGATCCCTCACTGCTTCGGGTGGGTCCGTTGCAAATGTCAAAATTTGTATGCCTTGCATCAGGCAGATGCCGTCACCATATACTTGAAATATTTATGGTATGACGTTAAACAAAAATCAATTAATCAATCATGTATAAGTTCCTGATTATATTTTCAGCCGGGAAAATGTAGTAGAGATGGATTTTGATACAAGACTTGATACAGATACAGATACAGACTTGAGGGTGCTTGATGCTGTCCTTGGAATAACTCCCGTTTTCCTGGCGGAAATTGAATACCCTGTTAATTCATTATGATTAAATATGACAATACCCTGTTCACTATTTAGCACCCGAGGTGGTATATTTAAACCGAAGGGGTCCTGATCTAGTGGTTTTGTTTTGTTTGTTTGATTATTGTTTTACGTCACTCCACGATTATTTCACGTATATGGTGACGGCATCTGCCTGATGCATTGCATACAAATTTAGACCTTTGCAACGGACCCACCCGAAGCAGTGAGGGATCTTTTACGTGCCACGCCTACCGTGACACGGGACCTCGGTTTTTACTGTCTCATCCGAAAGACAGAACACCGGTGTGCCCCGGGCGGGAGTCGAATGATCTAGTGGTAAAACACTGGATAGTCTAGCCAGAGACATATATATGTCTCTGGTCTAGCACGCTACCAATTTTCTTTTTTATTCTCGAAGTCGGCGTGACATCACACTAAGATCTAAATGAAGATAATCCCCGAAACATTCCGAGGATGACCTGGTGGATAAACTCGGTGTTTATCATAGACCGTAATGCAACTTTGATGAACTATATGATGACTCTCTTTCATTCTTCGAATTTTATATGACCGCGCTTTGCAAAAATGAGATTCAAAATATCGGATTCTTCGTAGACAGCAGTGATAAATCCCGAGACTTATCCCCCAACAAATATGATGCAAATTAGGTAATTTAACCAGTCCGACATTAAGAATGGGGGAACATAAGATGAAAAATATAGAAAACAGTGGTAACGGTCGGCAGACGCCAACTAGCAGATTCAGGGCCATCTCTTCCTGAAAATACATAGATAGTATTTACGTATAGGTTCTCAACTTTTTATAATATTAACAAGTTCATTATTAAATATGCATATGTTAATAGACATATATACTTTATGTAGAACGTATACCCAGAGACATATATACTTTCAAAGCATATATGTCTCTGGAATATCTGACAATTTGTATAAACATTCCAAGTTTTAAGGATGAGAATCACAGCTCAAAGACATAACCTGCATCTAACTATTAAACTCAAAACTGAAATTGATGCCGTAGACCGGGAGTGAATTGTTACAACTCTTGAATAAAGATTACCATACTTTTTGGCAGTACGGTCAGGTCATGTGATTACACTTGGGGACGTGCTACCTGATCGCCGAAGTCACTGCATGTTGGAGAATACCCGGATACCCGCAGCGAGACGAATGTACCTCGAGTCATTGCGAAGCGGAAAGGTTGTTGACACAGGTATTGGGTGGTAGTTACCATTGGCAACATACCTGAATTAAGTAAAGGAAAGGGGTCGGACACTTCAAAGTTTTAAGAGATAAAGAGCGAGATATTACAATTGGGGGAGAGGAATAATAAAATTTCTAACTGTCCTCGACGTTAAATACTTGCATCCGAAACATTGCTATTATTTTCATGATTCTAAATTTATCCCCAACAGGGTATTACCAGTTTGTCGTAAGTAAAGATATGAACTGCATTACAATAGAAATATGAGTCTCATATCTCACTTATGATGGATTGGATAAGAGTCTAGATTCAGTGCTATAATGCGAGCTAAACTGAAAATAAGGGAAGTTATACACGTAGGAAATACATCAACAGAATCTTTATATCATATCAACAGTGCCACCATTATATTTGAGTAAATTACAGTTGATGTATGCCGATTTATAAAACTTTAGTATATGTCCTTCTTGGGAAAATATTTTGAAATTAAAGATAGTGTAACAAAAAACGTAATGAATATGACACATAAAATGTTAATTTTGACGAATATCCGTTTATTGAAATTTTACTCCTTTGGATGAATTTTGACTCGTTGCTCAGAGAAACAGTACGTATACGATTTGCACAGGAGTCTCAGGGGCGAATTCAGAACTTCATGTGCCGGGGGGACCTCACAATTGAGGCCCGAAGGGCCGAATGGGGAGGGGTCCGCCCCTCCCATATTGGGGGTTCGGGGGGCTTCCCCGAGAAAATTTTGCAAAAATGAGTCAAAATGGTGCAATCTGGGGTTTTTTTTTGCATTATTCATCAACATTTTCTTGACTTCAAATATTCCGCAAAAACTCTGAAATCGGAAGAAAACTGTCATAATATTTTCGATAAAAAATATCATGTTCACCCTTCCTTCTCTCCCATAGGTGGGGATGGGGTTTTCCTGAGAAGATATGACAAAAATCTTGCAAAATCGTGTGTGCCATATTAGGTCCCTTTTGTTCTAATTCACGGAAATTTTATCAGGCATGGACCCAGATTTTCAGTTGGAGGAGGCGTAAATCTCGGCACAGGGTCTAGGGACTGCCTATAGGTCCCCGGTGGATGTAGGGTAGATCCTTGGTAGGGGGAACAAGGTGCAAAGTCTCCCTCCACGGGAGCTCCTGTATTTGAGACTTTTGGAGATACAAAATACGTTGTGAAAATAAACTATTCTAGAAATGGCTATAAGTGAAATCCATCCTGTACATCGCGTAGCTTCAGTACAAGCGTTTCAAAAATTTGTACTGAAGCTACACGATGTAAAAGACGTATTTGAGTAAAATAGTATGGATAGGTAAAATCTATCTTGTACAGCTCGTAGCTTCAAACATTTGTAACATTTGCTACACGATGTACAAGTAGCCACACGGTTTCACTCGCCTGAGGCCAAGTGACCGAACATTTGTGCGCTGGATACTAATTTGGATTGCACATATATTTCGCTTCCCTCTGGAAAATATTATGGATCATAAAAGGGGATCAGGGGAGATTTATCATGAAATTGATCGCGAGTGAAGCGAGTCAACGGTTTTTTAGACAGAAATGCAGTAAAATAGGTCCTTAAACAGACTATGGTGCCCCCTTCGGCGGGCACTGCCGGGGGGGGGGGGCACGTGCCCCCGTCTGGATTCGCCCCTGAGTCTATCAAAGTGTTATCAGAGACATATATAAAGGTATATAGAGGCACGGGGAAGATTGTATATGTACTGGCATGGGGGAGATTGTATATACTGGCACTGGGACATCTTATATAATGGTGTATACAGGGACTCTATGTCTCTGGTGTTATAAGGCGGGGCCTTCTGTGCAACATGTGGCCTCCGCTAACAATAAATATATATATTTAAAAGCAAGCTTCCCTGATAAAAAGTGCTCTTATTTATGTGCTTCTACATGTATAAGAAAATGCAAATGAGGGCATTGCTATACATGCAATTTCCATGATATACAGCGATAAAAAGACATGACGATATCGCATATCAATACAATGTTAAATTGAAAGTTTAAAATATTTATTTTTGCAAACTATGTTATAAATAAGTTTACAATAATCAATGTCTAAATTTTCAAATTAATACAAAGCCTAATAATTGCATTGAGTAGCGATGATTTTAATACCAGACTCGACGATTGCGATGGGTCGCGGTGGGATTGCGGTGGGTTGCGGCGATCGCGATGGGTCACGATGGTTAAGTACGGGTCAGAGCATTTGCCATGGCTCTCGGATATGGAAAGAGAAATAGATTGCGGTGGTTCGCCGCGAAAAATCACCGCAACGGTTGCAGTGATTTTCCACTATAAACTTAAACTGTCCGCGGCGGCAGAGCGGAAAATGTGTAAACCGCGTAGGCTGTACTGTATCTTTCATTTCCACAAAGTTATAACCCTTTTTTATTTGTAAACAAAGGAGATTTTCCCGCTCAAAACCAGTTTTTCTTTCATAAAGACCCTATAAACGTACAAACCCTATCATATTTGGTATCAATGGAAAGGACTTGACCTCACCTTTCATGTGATATCACTTGCAGAATCCCATCTTACATTCCCACAGAGTTATAACCCTTTTTGATTTCTAAAGAAATCAGATTTTTCCCCTGAAAACACGTTTTTCTTTAATAAAGACCCTAAATCCCAACAAACCCTATCATATTGGGTATCAGTGGAAATGTCTTGACCTCACCTTTCATGTGATATCACTTGCAGAATCCTATCTTTCCATCCCACAGACTTATAACCCTTTTCTATTTGTAAACAAATGAGATTTTCATCCCAAAAGCCATTTTTCTTTAATAAAGACCCTAAAGCCCAACAAACCCTATCATATTTGGTATCAGTGGAAAGGTCTTGACCTCACCTTTCATGTGATATCACTTGCAGAATCCTATCTTTCATTCCCACAGAGTTATAACCCTTTTTTATTTGTAAACAAAGGAGATTTTCCCGCTCAAAACCAGTTTTTCTTTCATAAAGACCCTATAAACGTACAAACCCTATGATATTTGATATCAATGCAAAGGACTTGACCTCACCTTTCATGTGATATCACTTGCAGAATCCTATCTTACATTCCCACAGAGTTATAACCCTTTTTGATTTCTAAACAAATGAGATTTTCCCCCTCAAAACGCGTTTTTCTTTCATAAAGACCCCAAAACCCATCAAACCCTATTTTATTTGGTACCAGTTGAAAGGTCTTGACCTCCCCTTTCATGTGATATCACTTGCAGAATTCCATCCTTCCATCCCACAGAGTTATAGACCTTTTTTATTTGTAAACAAAGGAGATTTTCACGCTCCAAACCCATTTTTCTTTAATAAAGACCCTAAAACACTGCAAACCCTATCATATTTGTTATCAATGGAAAGGCCTTGACCTCACCTTTCATGTGATATCACTTGCAGAATCCTATCTTTCATTCCCACAGAGTTATAACCCTTTTCTATTTGTAAACAAAGAGAATTTCCCGCTCAAAACCCGTTTTTCTTTAATAAAGACCCTGAAACCGTACAAACCCTATCATATTTGGCATTAGTGGAAAGGACTTGACCTCACCATTCATGTGATATCACTTGCAGAATCCTATCTTTCATTCCCACAGAGTTATAACCCTTTTTTATTTGTAAACAAATTAGATTTTCCGGCTCAAAACCAATTTTTCTTTCATAAAGACCCTAAAAACCTGCAAACCCTATCATATTTGGTATCAGTGGAAAGGACTTGACCTCACCGTTCATGTGATTTCACTTGCAGAATCCTCTCTTACATCCCCACAGATTTATAACCCTTTTTTATTTCTAAACAAATGAGATTTTCCCCCTCAAAACCCGTTTTTCTTTCATAAAGACCCTATAACCCATCAAACCCTATCATATTCGGTATCAGTGGAAATGTCTTGACGTCACCTTTCATTTGATATCACTTGCAGAATCCTATCTTTCGATCCCACAGAGTTATAACCCTTTTTTATTTGTAAACAAAAGAGATTTTCTCGCTCAAAACCAGTTTTTCTTTAATAAAGACCCTAAAACCCATCAAACGCTATCATATTTGGTATCAGTGGAAAGGTCTTGACCCCTCCTTTCATATGATATCACTTACAGAATCCTATCTTTACATCCCACAGAGTTATAACCCTTTTTTATTTTAAACAAAGGAGATTTTCCCCCTCAAAACGCGTTTTTCTTTCATAAAGACCCCAAAACCCATCAAACCCTATCTTATTTGGTACCAGTTGAAAGGACTTGACCTCACCTTTCATGTGATATCACTTGCAGAATCCTATCTTTCCATCCCACAGTGTTATAACCCTTTTTTATTTGTAAACAAAGAAGATTTTCCGGCTCAAAACCCATTTTTCTTAAATAAAGACCCTGAAGCCCAACAAACTGTATCGTATTTGGTATCAGTGGAAAGGTCGTGACCTCACCTTTCATGTGATATCACTTGCAGAATCCTATCTTTCATTCCCACAGAGTTAGAACCCTTTTCTATTTGTAAACAAATGAGAATTTCCCGCGTAAAACCCGTTTTTCTTTAATAAAGACCCCAAAACCCTGCAAACCCTATCATATTTGGTATCAGTGGAAAGGACTTGACCTCACCTGTCATGTGATATCACTTGCAGAATGCTATCTTACATTGCCACAGAGTTATAACCCTTTTTTATCTTTAAACAAATGAGATTTTCCCCCTCAAAACCAGTTTTTCTTTAATAAAGAACATAAAACCCTACAAACCCTGTCATATTTGGTATCAGTGGAAAGGTCTTGACCTCACCTTTCATATGATATCACTTGCAGAATCCTATCATTCGATCCCACAGAGTTATAACCCTTTTTTATTGGTAAACAAAGGAGATTTTTCCCCTCAAAAGTGTTTTTCTTTAATAGGGAGTCTAAAACCCATCAAACCGTATCATCTTTGAAATCAGTGGAAAGGTCTTGACCTCACCTTTCATGTGATATCACTTGCAGAATCCTATCTTTCCATCCCACAGAGTTATAACCCTTTTTTATTTGTAAACAAAGAAGATTTTCCGGCTTAAAACCCGTGTTACTCTAATAAAGACCTTAAAACCATACAAACCCTATCATATTTGGTATCAGTAGAAAGAACTTCACATCACCTTTCATGTCATATCACTTGCAAAATCCTATCTTTCATTCCCACAGAGTTATAACCCTTTTCTATTTGTAAACAAAGGAGATTTTCCCGCTTAAAACCCGTTTTTCTTTCATAAAGACCCTGAAACCGTACAAACCCTATCTTATTTGGTATCAGTGGAAAGGTCTTGACCTCACCTTTAATGTGATATCACTTGCAGAATCCTATCTTTCATTTCCACAGAGTTATAACACTTTTTTATTTGTAAACAAAGGAGATTTTTCCCCACAAAGCCCATTTTTCTTTAATAAAGACCCTATAACCGTACAAACCCTATCATATTTGGTATCAATGGAAAGGCCTTGACCTCACCTTTCATGTGATATCACTTGCAGAATCCTATCTTTCATTCCCACAGAGTTATAACCCTTTTTTATTTGTAAACAAAGGAGATTTTCCCGCTCAAAACCCATTTTTCTTTAATAAAGACCCTAAAACCCTACAAACCCTATCATATTTGGTATCAGTGGAAAGGTCTTGACCTCACCTTTCATGTGATATCACTTGCAGAATCCTATCTTTCATTCCCACAGAGTTATAACCCTTTTTTATTTGTAAAGAAATGAGATTTTCCGGCTTAAAACCCGTTTTTCTTTAATAAAGACCATAACACCGTACAAACCCTATCATATTTGGCATCAGTGGAAAGGACTTGAACTCACCAGTCATGTGATATCACTTGCAGAATCCTATCTTTCATTTCCACAAAGTTATAACCCTTTTTTATTTGTAAACAAAGGAGATTTTCCCGCTCAAAACCAGTTTTTCTTTAATAAAGACCCTGAAACCGTACACACCCTAACATATTTGTTATCAATGGAAAGGTCTTGACCTCCCCTTTCATGTGATATCACTTGCAGAATCCTATCTTACATTCCCACAGAGTTATAACCCTTTTTTACTTGTAAACAAATGAGATTTTCCCCCTCAAAACCCATTTTTCTTTAATAAAGACCGTATAACCGTACAAACCCTATCATATTTGGTATCAATGGAAAGGCCTTGACCTCACCTTTCATGTGATATCACTTACAGAATCCTATCTTACATTCCCACAGAGTTATAACCCTTTTTGATTTCTAAACAAATGAGATTTTCCCCCTCAAAACCCGTTTTTCTTTAATAAAGACCCTAAAACCCTACAAACCCTATCATATTTGGTATCAGTGGAAAGGTCTTGACCTCACCTTTCATGTGATATTACTTGCAGAATCCTATCTTTCATTCCCACAGAGTTATAACCCTTTTTTATTTGTAAAGAAAATAGATTTTCCCGCTCAAAACCCATTTTTCTTTAATAAAGACCCTAAAACCCTACAAACCCTATCATATTTGGTATCAGTGGAAAGGTCTTGACCTCACCTTTCATGTGATATTACTTGCAGAATCCTATCTTTCATTCCCACAGAGTTATAACCCTTTTTTATTTGTAAACAAATGATATTTTCCCGCTTAAAACCCGTTTTTCTTTAATAAAGACCCTAAAGCCCAACAAACTCTATCATATTTGGTATCAGTCGAAAGGTCTTGACCTCACCTTTCATGTGATATCACTTGCGGAATCCTATCTTTCATTTCCACAGAGTTATAACCCTTTTTTATTTGTAATTAAAGGAGATTTTCCCGCTCAAAACCGATTTCTTTTTAATAAAGACCCTGAAACCGTACAAACCCTATCATATTTGGTATCACTGGAAAGGACTTGATCTCACCTTTCATGTGATATCACTTGCAGTATCCTATCTTACATTCCCACACAGTTATAACCCTTTTTTATTTCTAAACAAATGAGATTTTCCCCTTAAAACGTGTTTTTCTATAATAAAGAGCCTAAAACCCATCAAACCCTGTCATATTTGGTACCAGTTGAAAGGTCTTGACCTCACCTTTCATGTGATATTACTTGCAGAATCCTATCTTTCGATCCCACAGAGTTATAACCCTTTTTTATTGGTAAACAAAGGAGATTTTCCCTTTAAAACGTGCTTTCTTTAATAAAGACCCTAAAACCCTACAAACCCTATCATATTTTGGTATCAGTGGAAAGGCGTTGACCTCACCTTTCATGTGATATCACTTGCAGAATCCTATCTTTCATTCCCACAGAGTTATAACCCTTTTTTCTTTGTAAACAAAGGAGATTTTCCCGCTCAAAACCCATTTTTCTTTAATAAAGACCCTAAAACCCATCAAACCCTATCATATTTGGTATCAGTGGAAAGGTCTTGACCTCACCTTTCATATGATATCACTTACAGAATCCTATCTTTCATTCCCACAGAGTTATAACAGTTTTTTATTTGTAAACAAGGGAGATTTTCCCGCTCAAAACCAGTTTTTATTTAATAAAGACCCTATAACCGTACAAACCCTATCATATTTGGTATCAATGGAAAGGTCTTGACCTCACCTTTCATGTGATATTACTTGCAGAATCCTATCTTTCATTCCCACAGAGTTATAACCCTTTTTTATTTGTAAAGAAAATAGATTTTCCCGCTCAAAACCCGTTTTTCTTTAATAAAGACCCTATTACCCTGCAAACCCTATCATATTTGGTATCAGTGGAAAGGTCTTGACCTCACCTTTCATGTGATATTACTTGCAGAATCCTATCTTTCATTCCCACAGAGTTATAACCCTTTTTTATTTGTAAACAAATGAGATTTTCCCGCTTAAAACCCGTTTTTCTTTAATAAAGACCCTAAAGCCCAACAAACCCTATCATATTTGGTATCAGTGGAAAGGTCTTGACCTCACCTTTCATGTGATATCACTTGCGGAATCGTATCTTTCATTTTCACAGAGTTATAACCCTTTTTTATTTGTAATTAAAGGAGATTTTCCCGCTCAAAACCCATTTCTTTTTAATAAAGACCCTGAAACCCTACAAACCCCATCAAACCCCATCATATTTGGTATCACTGGAAAGGACTTGACCTCACCTTTCATGTGATGTCACTTACAGAATCCTATCTTACATTCCCACAGAGTTATAACCCTTTTTGATATCTAAACATATGAGATTTTCCCCCTCAAAACCCGTTTTTCCTTAATAAAGACCCTATAACCCTACAAACCCTATCTTATTTGGTATCAGTGGAAAGGTCTTGACCTCACCTTTAATGTGATATCACTTGCAGAATCCTATCTTTCATTTCCACAGAGTTATAACACTTTTTTATTTGTAAACAAAGGAGATTTTCCCGCTCAAAATCCATTTCTTTTTAATAAAGACCCTAAAACCCTACAAACCCTATCATATTTGGTATCAATGGAAAGGACTTGACCTCACCTTTCATGTGATGTCACTTACAGAATCCTATCTTACATTCCCACAGAGTTATAACCCTTTTTGGTTTCTAAACAAATGAGATTTTCCCCTTAAAACGTGTTTTTCTATAATAAAGAGCCTAAAACCCATCAAACCCTGTCATATTTGGTACCAGTTGAAAGGTCTTGACCTCACCTTTCATGTGATATCACTTGCAGAATCCTATCTTTCGATCCCACAGAGTTATAACCCTTTTTTATTGGTAAACAAAGGAGATTTTCCCCTTAAAACGTGTTTTCTTTAATAAAGAGCCTAAAACCGTACAAACCCTATCATATTTGGTATCAGTGGAAAGGCCTTGACCTTACCTTTCATGTGATATCACTTGCAGAATGCTATCTTTAATTCCCACAGAGTTATAACCCTTTTTTCTTTGTAAACAAAGGAGATTTTCCCGCTCAAAACCCATTTTTCTTTAATAAAGACCCTAAAACCCATCAAACCCTATCATATTTGGTATCAGTGGAAAGGTCGTGACCTCACCTTTCATATGATATCACTTACAGAATCCTATCTTTCATTCCCACAGAGTTATAACAGTTTTTTATTTGTAAACAAGGGAGATTTTCCCACTCAAAACCAGTTTTTATTTAATAAAGACCCTATAACCGTACAAACCCTATCATATTTGGTATCAATGGAAAGGTCTTGACCTCACCTTTCATGTGATATTACTTGCAGAATCCTATCTTTCATTCCCACAGAGTTATAACCCTTTTTTATTTGTAAAGAAAATAGACTTTCCCGCTCAAAACCCATTTTTCTTTAATAAAGACCCTAAACCCTACAAACCCGATCATATTTGGTATCAGTGGAAAGGTCTTGACCTCACCTTTCATGTGATATTACTTGCAGAATCCTATCTTTCATTCCCACAGAGTTATAACCCTTTTTTATTTGTAAACAAATGAAATTTTCACCCTCAAAACCCGTTTTTCTTTAATAAAGACCCTAAAGCCCAACAAACCCTATCATATTTGATATCAGTGGAAAGGTCTTGACCTCACCTTTCATGTGATATCACTTGCGGAATCTTTTCTTTCATTTTCACAGAGTTATAACACTTTTTTATTTGTAATTAAAGGAGATTTTCCCGCTCAAAACCCATTTCTTTTTAATAAAGACCCTGAAACCCTACAGACCCCATCAAACCCCATCATATTTGGTATCACTGGAAAGGACTTGACCTCACCTTTCATGTGATGTCACTTACAGAATCCTATCTTACATTCCCACAGAGTTATAACCCTTTTTGATATCTAAACATATGAGATTTTCCCCCTCAAAACCCGTTTTTCCTTAATAAAGACCCTATAACCCTACAAACCCTATCTTATTTGGTATCAGTGGAAAGGTCTTGACCTCACCTTTAATGTGATATCACTTGCAGAATCCTATCTTTCATTTCCACAGAGTTATAACACTTTTTTATTTGTAAACAAAGGAGATTTTCCCGCTCAAAATCCATTTCTTTTTAATAAAGACCCTAAAACCCTACAAACCCTATCATATTTGGTATCAATGGAAAGGACTTGACCTCACCTTTCATGTGATGTCACTTACAGAATCCTATCTTACATTCCCACAGAGTTATAACCCTTTTTTCTTTGTGAACAAATGAAATTTTCCCCCTCAAAACACGTTTTTCTTTAATAAAAACCCTAAAACCCTGTAAACCCTATTATATTTGGTATAAGTGGAAAGGTCTTGACCTCACCTTTCATGTGATATCACTTGCAGAGTCCTATCTTTCATTTCCACAGAGTTATAACCCTTTTTTATTTGTAAACAAAGGAGATTTTCCCGCTCAAAACCCGTTTTTCTTTAATAAAGACCCTATTACCCTGCAAACCCTATCATAATTGGTATCAGTGGAAAGGACTTGATCTCTCCTTTCATGTGATATTACTTGCAGAATCCTATCTTACATTCCCACAGAGTTATAACCCTTTTTTATTTGTAAACAAAGGAGATTTTCCCGCTCAAAACACTTTTTTCTTTAATAAAGACCCTAAAACCCTACAAACCCTATCATATTTGGTATCAGTGGAAAGGTCTTGACCTCACCTTTCATGTGATATCACTTGCAGAATCCTATCTTTCATTCCCACAGAGTTATAACCCTTTTTTACTTGTAAACAAATGAGATTTTCCCCCTCAAAACCCATTTTTCTTTAATAAAGACTCTAAAACCCATCAAACCCTATCATATTTTGTATCAGTGGAATGGTGTTGACCTCACCTTTCATGTGATATCACTTGCAGAGTCCTATCTTTCATTTCCACAGAGTTATAACCCTTTTTTATTTGTAAACAAAGGAGATTTTCCCGCTCAAAACCCGTTTTTCTTTAATAAAGACCCTAAAACCCTACAAACCCTATCATATTTGGTATCAGTGGAGAGGTCTTGACCTCACCTTTCATGTGATATTACTTGCAGAATCCTATCTTTCATTCCCACAGAGTTATAACCCTTTTTTATTTGTAAAGAAAATAGATTTTCCCGCTCAAAACCCATTTTTCTTTAATAAAGACCCTAAAACCCTACAAACCCTATCATATTTGGTATCAGTGGAGAGGTCTTGACCTCACCTTTCATGTGATATCACTTGCAGAATCCTATCTTTCATTTCCACAGAGTTATAACCCTTTTTTATTTGTAAACAAATGAGATTTTCCCGCTCAAAACCCATTTTTCTTTAATAAAGACCCTAAAACCCATCAAACCCTATCATATTTGGTATCAGTGGAAAGGACGTGACCTCACCTTTCATGTGATATCACTTACAGAATCCTATCTTACATTATGACAGAGTTATAACCCTTTTTTATTTGTAAACAAAGGAGATTTTCCCGCTCAAAACCCGTTTTTCTTTATTAAAGACCCTGAAACCGTACAAACCCTATCATATTTGGCATTAGTGGAAAGGTCTTGACCTCACCTTTCATGTGATATCACTTGCAGAGTCCTATCTTTCATTTCCACAGAGTTATAACCCTTTTTTATTTGTAAACAAAGGAGATTTTCCCGCTCAAAACACTTTTTTCTTTAATAAAGACCCTAAAACCCATCAAACCCTATCATATTTGGTATCAGTGGAAAGGTCTTGACCTCACCTTTCATGTGATATCACTTGCAGAATCCTATCTTTCATTCCCACAGAGTTATAACCCTTTTTTATTTGTAAAGAAAATAGATTTTCCCGCTCAAAACCCATTTTTCTTTAATAAAGACCCTAAAACCCTACAAACCCTATCATATTTGGTATCAGTGGAGAGGTCTTGACCTCACCTTTCATGTGATATTACTTGCAGAATCCTATCTTTCATTCCCACAGAGTTATAACCCTTTTTTATTTGTAAAGAAAATAGATTTTCCCGCTCAAAACCCATTTTTCTTTAATAAAGACCCTAAAACCCTACAAACCCTATCATATTTGGTATCAGTGGAGAGGTCTTGACCTCACCTTTCATGTGATATCACTTGCAGAATCCTATCTTTCATTTCCACAGAGTTATAACCCTTTTTTATTTGTAAACAAATGAGATTTTCCCGCTCAAAACCCATTTTTCTTTAATAAAGACCCTAAAACCCATCAAACCCTATCATATTTGGTATCAGTGGAAAGGACGTGACCTCACCTTTCATGTGATATCACTTACAGAATCCTATCTTTCATTCTCACAGAGTTATAACCCTTTTTTTTGTAAACAAGGAAGATTTTCCCGCTCAAAACCAGTTTTTATTTAATAAAGACCCTATAACCGTACAAACCCTATCATATTTGGTATCAGTGGAGAGGTCTTGACCTCACCTTTCATGTGATATTACTTGCAGAATCCTATCTTTCATTCCCACAGACTTATAACCCTTTTTTATTTGTAAACAAATGAGATTTTCCCGCTCAAAACCCATTTTTCTTTAATAAAGACCCTAAAACCCTACAAAGCCTATCATATTGGGTATCAGTGGAAAGGTCTTGACCTCACCTTTCATGTGATATCACTTGCAGAATCCTATCTTTCATTTTCACAGAGTTATAACCCTTTTTAATTTGTAATTAAAGGAGATTTTCCCGCTCAAAACCCATTTCTTTTTAATAAAGACCCTGAAACCCTACAATTAAACCCCATCATATTTGGTATCAATGGAAAGGACTTGACCTCACCTTTCATGTGATGTCACTTACAGAATCCTATCTTACATTCCCACAGAGTTATAACCCTTTTTGATTTCTAAACAAATCAGATTTTCCCCCTCAAAACCCGTTTTTCTTTAATAAAGACCCTAAAACCCAACAAACCCTATCATATTGGGTATCAGTGGAAAGGTCTCGACCTCACCTTTCATGCGATATCACTTGCAGAATCCTATCTTTCATTCCCACAGAGTTATAACCCTTTTTTATTTGTAAAGAAAATAGATTTTCCCGCTCAAAACCCATTTTTCTTTAATAAAGACCCTAAAACCCTACAAACCCTATCATAGTTGGTATCAGTGGAGAGGTCTTGACCTCACCTTTCATGTGATATTACTTGCAGAATCCTATCTTTCATTCCCACAGAGTTATAACCCTTTTTTATTTGTAAAGAAAATAGATTTTCCCGCTCAAAACCCATTTTTCTTTAATAAAGACCCTAAAACCCTACAAACCCCATCATATTTGGTATCAGTGGAAAGGTCTTGACCTCACCTTTCATGTGATATCACTTGCAGAATCCTATCTTTCATTTCCACAGAGTTATAACCCTTTTTTATTTGTAAACAAATGAGATTTTCCCGCTCAAAACCCATTTTTCTTTAATAAAGACCCTAAAACCCATCAAACCCTATCATATTTGGTATCAGTGGAAAGGACGTGACCTCACCTTTCATGTGATATCACTTACAGAATCCTATCTTTCATTCCCACAGAGTTATAACCCTTTTTTTTGTAAACAAGGAAGATTTTCCCGCTCAAAACCAGTTTTTATTTAATAAAGACCCTATAACCGTACAAACCCTATCATATTTGGTATCAGTGGAGAGGTCTTGACCTCACCTTTCATGTGATATTACTTGCAGAATCCTATCTTTCATTCCCACAGACTTATAACCCTTTTTTATTTGTAAACAAATGAGATTTTCCCGCTCAAAACCCATTTTTCTTTAATAAAGACCCTAAAACCCATCAAACCCTATCATATTTGGTATCAGTGGAAAGGTCTTGACCTCACCTTTCATGTGATATCACTTACAGAATCCTATCTTTCATTCCCACAGAGTTATAACCCTTTTTTATTTGTAAACAAAGGAGATTTTCCCGCTCAAAACCAGTTTTTATTTAATAAAGACCCTATAACCGTACAAACCCTATCATATTGGGTATCAGTGGAAAGGTCTCGACCTCACCTTTCATGCGATATTACTTGCAGAATCCTATCTTTCATTCCCACAGAGTTATAACCCTTTTTTATTTGTAAAGAAAATAGATTTTCCCGCTCAAAACCCATTTTTCTTTAATAAAGACCCTAAAACCCTACAAACCCTATCATATTTGGTATCAGTGGAGAGGTCTTGACCCCACCTTTCATGTGATATTACTTGCAGAATCCTATCTTTCATTTCCACAGACTTATAACCCTTTTTTATTTGTAAACAAATGAGATTTTCCCGCTCAAAACCCATTTTTCTTTAATAAAGACCCTAAAACCCATCAAACCCTATCATATTTGGTATCAGTGGAAAGGACGTGACCTCACCTTTCATGTGATATCACTTACAGAATCCTATCTTTCATTCCCACAGAGTTATAACCCTTTTTTTTTGTAAACAAGGAAGATTTTCCCGCTCAAAACCAGTTTTTATTTAATAAAGACCCTATAACCGTACAAACCCTATCATATTTGGTATCAGTGGAGAGGTCTTGACCTCACCTTTCATGTGATATTACTTGCAGAATCCTATCTTTCATTCCCACAGACTTATAACCCTTTTTTATTTGTAAACAAATGAGATTTTCCCGCTCAAAACCCATTTTTCTTTAATAAAGACCCTAAAACCCATCAAACCCTATCATATTTGGTATCAGTGGAAAGGTCTTGACCTCACCTTTCATGTGATATCACTTACAGAATCCTATCTTTCATTCCCACAGAGTTATAACCCTTTTTTATTTGTAAACAAGGGAGATTTTCCCGCTCAAAACCAGTTTTTATTTAATAAAGACCCTATAACCGTACAAACCCTATAATATTTGGTATCAATGGAAAGGTCTTGACCTAACCTTTCATGTGATATCACTTGCAGAATCCTATCTTTCATTCCCACAGAGTTATAACCCTTTTTTATTTGTAAAGAAAATAGATTTTCCCGCTCAAAACCCATGTTTGTTTAATAAAGACCCCAAAACCCATCAAACCCTATCTTATTTTGTACCAGTTGAAAGGTCTTGACCTCACCTTTCATGTGATATTACTTGCAGAATCCTATCTTTCATTCCCACAGAGTTATAACCCTTTTTTATTTGTAAAGAAAATAGATTTTCCCGCTCAAAACCCATTTTTCTTTAATAAAGACCCTAAAACCCTACAAACCCTATCATATTTGGTATCAGTGGAGAGGTCTTGACCTCACCTTTCATGTGATATCACTTGCAGAATCCTATCTTTCATTTCCACAGAGTTATAACCCTTTTTTATTTGTAAACAAAGGAGATTTTCCCGCTCAAAACCCATTTTTCTTTAATAAAGACCCTAAAACCCTACAAACCCTATCATATTTGGTATCAGTGGAAAGGACTTGACCTCACCTTTCATGTGATATCACTTACAGAATCCTATCTTTCATTCCCACAGAGTTATAACCCTTTTTTTGTAAACAAGGAAGATTTTCCCGCTCAAAACCAGTTTTTATTTAATAAAGACCCTATAACCGTACAAACCCTATCATATTTGGTATCAGTGGAGAGGTCTTGACCTCACCTTTCATGTGATATTACTTGCAGAATCCTATCTTTCATTCCCACAGACTTATAACCCTTTTTTATTTGTAAACAAATGAGATTTTCCCGCTCAAAACCCATTTTTCTTTAATAAAGACCCTAAAACCCTACAAACCCTATCATATTGGGTATCAGTGGAAAGGTCTCGACCTCACCTTTCATGCGATATTACTTGCAGAATCCTATCTTTCATTCCCACAGAGTTATAACCCTTTTTTATTTGTAAAGAAAATAGATTTTCCCGCTCAAAACCCATTTTTCTTTAATAAAGACCCTAAAACCCATCAAACCCTATCATATTTGGTATCAGTGGAGAGGTCTTGACCTCACCTTTCATGTGATATCACTTGCAGAATCCTATCTTTCATTTCCACAGAGTTATAACCCTTTTTTATTTGTAAACAAATGAGATTTTCCCGCTCAAAACCCATTTTTCTTTAATAAAGACCCTAAAACCCATCAAACCCTATCATATTTGGTATCAGTGGAAAGGACGTGACCTCACCTTTCATGTGATATCACTTACAGAATCCTATCTTTCATTCCCACAGAGTTATAACCCTTTTTTTTGTAAACAAGGAAGATTTTCCCGCTCAAAACCAGTTTTTATTTAATAAAGACCCTATAACCGTACAAACCCTATCATATTTGGTATCAGTGGAGAGGTCTTGACCTCACCTTTCATGTGATATTACTTGCAGAATCCTATCTTTCATTCCCACAGACTTATAACCCTTTTTTATTTGTAAACAAATGAGATTTTCCCGCTCAAAACCCATTTTTCTTTAATAAAGACCCTAAAACCCATCAAACCCTATCATATTTGGTATCAGTGGAAAGGTCTTGACCTCACCTTTCATGTGATATCACTTACAGAATCCTATCTTTCATTCCCACAGAGTTATAACCCTTTTTTATTTGTAAACAAGGGAGATTTTCCCGCTCAAAACCAGTTTTTATTTAATAAAGACCCTATAACCGTACAAACCCTATCATATTTGGTATCAATGGAAAGGTCTTGACCTAACCTTTCATGTGATATCACTTGCAGAATCCTATCTTTCATTCCCACAGAGTTATAACCCTTTTTTATTTGTAAAGAAAATAGATTTTCCCGCTCAAAACCCATGTTTGTTTAATAAAGACCCCAAAACCCATCAAACCCTATCTTATTTTGTACCAGTTGAAAGGTCTTGACCTCACCTTTCATGTGATATTACTTGCAGAATCCTATCTTTCATTCCCACAGAGTTATAACCCTTTTTTATTTGTAAAGAAAATAGATTTTCCCGCTCAAAACCCATTTTTCTTTAATAAAGACCCTAAAACCCTACAAACCCTATCATATTTGGTATCAGTGGAGAGGTCTTGACCTCACCTTTCATGTGATATTACTTGCAGAATCCTATCTTTCATTTCCACAGACTTATAATCCTTTTTTATTTGTAAACAAATGAGATTTTCCCGCTCAAAACCCATTTTTCTTTAATAAAGACCCTAAAACCCTACAAACCCTATCATATTTGGTATCAGTGGAAAGGACTTGACCTCACCTTTCATGTGATATCACTTACAGAATCCTATCTTTCATTCCCACAGAGTTATAACCCTTTTTTTGTAAACAAGGAAGATTTTCCCGCTCAAAACCAGTTTTTATTTAATAAAGACCCTATAACCGTACAAACCCTATCATATTTGGTATCAGTGGAGAGGTCTTGACCTCACCTTTCATGTGATATCACTTGCAGAATTCTATCTTTCATTCCCACAGAATTATAACCCTTTTTTATTTGTAAACAAAGGAGATTTTCCCGCTCAAAATCCATTTCTTTTTAATAAAGACCCTAAAACCCTACAAACCCTATCATATTTTGGTATCAGTGGAAAGGCGTTGACCTCACCTTTCATGTGATATCACTTGCAGAATCCTATCTTTCATTCACACAGAATTATAACCCTTTTTTATTTGTAAACAAAGGAGATTTTCCCGCTCAAAACCCGTTTTTCTTTAATAAAGACCCTGAAACCCTACAATTAAACCCCATCATATTTGGTATCAATGGAAAGGACATGACCTCACCTTTCATGTGATGTCACTTACAGAATCCTATCTTACATTCCCACAGAGTTATAACCCTTTTTGATTTCTAAACAAATCAGATTTTCCCCCTCAAAACCCGTTTTTCTTTAATAAAGACCCTAAAACCCTGTAAACCCTATTATATTTGGTATAAGTGGAAAGGTCTTGACCTCACCTTTCATGTGATATCACTTGCAGAATCCTATCTTTCATTCCCACAGAGTTATAACCCTTTTTTATTTGTAAACAAAGGAGATTTTCCCGCTCAAAACACATTTTTCTTTAATAAAGACCCTAAAACCCATCAAACCCTATCTTATTTGGCATCAGTGGAAAGGTCTTCACCTCTCCTTTCATGTGATATTACTTGCAGAATCCTATCTTTCATTCCCACAGAGTTATAACCCTTTTTTATTTGTAAAGAAAATAGATTTTCCCGCTCAAAACCCATTTTTCTTTAATAAAGACCCTAAAACCCTACAAACCCTATCATATTTGGTATCAGTGGAGAGGTCTTGACCTCACCTTTCATGTGATATTACTTGCAGAATCCTATCTTTCATTCCCACAGACTTATAACCCTTTTTTATTTGTAAACAAATGAGATTTTCCCGCTCAAAACCCATTTTTCTTTAATAAAGACCCTAAAACCCATCAAACCCTATCATATTTGGTATCAGTGGAAAGGACGTGACCTCACCTTTCATGTGATATCACTTACAGAATCCTATCTTTCATTCCCACAGAGTTATAACCCTTTTTTTTTTTGTAAACAAGGAAGATTTTCCCGCTCAAAACCAGTTTTTATTTAATAAAGACCCTATAACCGTACAAACCCTATCATATTTGGTATCAGTGGAGAGGTCTTGACCTCACCTTTCATGTGATATTACTTGCAGAATCCTATCTTTCATTTCCACAGACTTATAACCCTTTTTTATTTGTAAACAAATGAGATTTTCCCTCTCAAAACCAATTTTTCTTTAATAAAGACCCGAAAACCCATCAAACCCTATCATATTTGGTATCAGTGGAAAGGTCGTGACCTCACCTTTCATGTGATATCACTTACAGAATCCTATCTTTCATTCCCACAGAGTTATAACCCTTTTTTATTTGTAAACAAGGGAGATTTTCCCGCTCAAAACCAGTTTTTATTTAATAAAGACCCTATAACCGTACAAACCCTATCATATTTGGTATCAGTGGAGAGGTCTTGACCTCACCTTTCATGTGATATTACTTGCAGAATCCTATCTTTCATTCCCACAGAGTTATAACCCTTTTTTATTTGTAAACAAGGGAGATTTTCCCGCTCAAAACCAGTTTTTATTTAATAAAGACCCTATAACCGTACAAACCCTATCATATTTGGTATCAGTCGAGAGGTCTTGACCTCTCCTTTCATGTGATATTACTTGCAGAATCCTATCTTACATTCCCACAGAGTTATAACCCTTTTTTATTTGTAAACAAATGAGATTTTCCCGCTCAAAGCACATTTTTCTTTAATAAAAACCCTAAAACCCTGCAAACCCTATCATATTTGGAATCAGTGGAAAGGACTTGACCTCACCTTTCATGTGATATCACTTGCAGAATCCTATCTTTCATTTCCACAGAGTTATAACCCTTTTTTATTTGTAAACAAAGGAGATTTTCCCGCTCAAAACCCGTTTTTCTTTAATAAAGACCCTATTACCCTGCAAACCCTATCATAATTGGTATCAGTGGAAAGGACTTGATCTCTCCTTTCATGTGATATTACTTGCAGAATCCTATCTTACATTCCCACAGAGTTATAACCCTTTTTTATTTGTAAACAAAGGAGATTTTCCCGCTTAAAACCCGTTTTTCTTTCATAAAGACCCTAAAACCCATCAAACCCTATCATATTTGGTATCAGTGGAAAGGTCTTGACCTCACCTTTCATGTGATATCACTTGCGGAATCGTATCTTTCATTTTCACAGAGTTATAACCCTTTTTTATTTGTAATTAAAGGAGATTTTCCCGCTCAAAACCCATTTCTTTTTAATAAAGACCCTGAAACCCTACGGACCCTATCAAACCCCATCATATTTGGTATCACTGGAAAGGACTTGACCTCACCTTTCATGTGATGTCACTTACAGAATCCTATCTTACATTCCCACAGAGTTATAACCCTTTTTGATATCTAAACATATGAGATTTTTCCCCTCAAAACCCGTTTTTCTTTAATAAAGACCCTATAACCCTACAAAGCCTATCATATTTGGTATCAGTGGAAAGGTCTTGACCTCACCTTTCATGTGATATCACTTGCAGAATCCTATCTTTCATTTTCACAGAGTTATAACCCTTTTTTATTTGTAATTAAAGGAGATTTTCCCGCTCAAAACCCATTTCTTTTTAATAAAGACCCTGAAACCCTACAAACCCCATCATATTTGGTATCAATGGAAAGGACTTGACCTCACCTGTCATGTGATGTCACTTACAGAATCCTATCTTACATTCCCACAGAGTTATAACCCTTTTTGATTTCTAAACAAATCAGATTTTCCCCCTCAAAACCCGTTTTTCTTTAATAAAGACCCTAAAACCCAACAAACCCTATCATATTGGGTATCAGTGGAAAGGTCTTGACCTCACCTTTCATGTGATATTACTTGCAGAATCCTATCTTTCATTCCCACAGAGTTATAACCCTTTTTTATTTGTAAACAAAGGAGATTTTCCCGCTCAAAACCCATTTTTCTTTAATAAAGACTCTAAAACACTACAAACCCTATCATATTTTGTATCAGTGATATGGTGTTGACCTCACCTTTCATGTGATATCACTTGCAGAGTCCTATCTTTCATTTCCACAGAGTTATAACCCTTTTTTATTTGTAAACAAAGGAGATTTTCCCGCTCAAAACCCGTTTTTCTTTAATAAAGACCCTAAAACCCTACAAACCCTATCATATTTGGTATCAGTGGAGAGGTCTTGACCTCACCTTTCATGTGATATTACTTGCAGAATCCTATCTTTAATTCCCACAGAGTTATAACCCTTTTTTATTTGTAAACAAATGAGATTTTCCCGCTCAAAACCCATTTTTCTTTAATAAAGACCCTAAAACCCATCAAACCCTATCATATTTGGTATCAGTGGAAAGGACGTGACCTCACCTTTCATGTGATATCACTTACAGAATCTTATCTTTCATTCCCACAGAGTTATAACCCTTTTTTTGTAAACAAGGAAGATTTTCCCGCTCAAAACCAGTTTTTATTTAATAAAGACCCTATAACCGTACAAACCCTATCATATTTGGTATCAGTGGAGAGGTCTTGACCTCACCTTTTATGTGATATTACTTGCAGGATCCTATCTTTCATTCCCACAGACTTATAACCCTTTTTTATTTGTAAACAAATGAGATTTTCCCGCTCAAAACCCATTTTTCTTTAATAAAGACCCCAAAACCCATCAAACCCTATCATATTTGGTATCAGTGGAAAGGTCTTGACCTCACCTTTCATGTGATATCACTTGCAGAATCCTATCTTTCATTCCCACAGAGTTATAACCCTTTTTTATTTGTAAACAAGGGAGATTTTCCCGCTCAAAACCAGTTTTTATTTAATAAAGACCCTATAACCGTACAAACCCTATCATATTTGGTATCAATGGAAAGGTCTTGACATAACCTTTCATGTGATATTACTTGCAGAATTCTATGTTTCATTCCCACAGAGTTATAACCCTTTTTTATTTGTAAACAAAATAGATTTTCCCGCTCAAAACCCATGTTTGTTTAATAAAGACCCCAAAACCCATCAAACCCTATCTTATTTTGTACCAGTTGAAAGGTCTTGACCTCCCCTTTCATGTGATATCACTTGTAGAATCCTATCTTTCATTCCCATAGAATTATAATCCTTTTTTATTTGTAAACAAAGGATATTTTCCCTCTCAAAACCCATTTTTCTTTAATAAAGACCCTACAACCGCACAAACCCTATCATATTTGGTATCAATGGAAAGGAATTGACCTCACGTTTCATGTGATATCACTTGCAGAATCCTATCTTTCCATCCCACAGAGTTATGACCCTTTTTTATTAGCAAACAAAGGAGATTTTCCTGCTCAAAACCCATTTTTCTTTAATAAAGACCCTAAAGCCCATCAAACCCTATCATATTTGGTATCAGTGGAAAGGACTTGACCTCACCTTTCATGTGATATCACTTACAGAATCCTATCTTTCATTCCCACAGAGTTATAATCCTTTTTTGTAAACAAGGAAGATTTTCCCGCTCAAAACCAGTTTTTCTTTAATAAAAGACCCTATAACCGTACAAACCCTATCATATTTGGTATCAGTGGAAAGGCGTTGACCTCACCTTTCATGTGATATCACTTGCAGAATCCTATCTTTCATTCCCACAGAGTTATAACCCTTTTTTATTTGTAAACAAATGAGATTTTCCCGCTCAAAACCCATTTTTCTTTAATAAAGACCCTAAAACCCATCAAACCCTATCATATTTGGTATCAGTGGAAAGGTCTTGACCTCACCTTTCATGTGATATCACTTACAGAATCCTATCTTTCATTCCCACAGAGTTATAACCCTTTTTTATTTGTAAACAAGGGAGATTTTCCCGCTCAAAACCAGTTTTTATTTAATAAAGACCCTATAACCGTACAAACCCTATCATATTTGGTATCAATGGAAAGGTCTTGACCTAACCTTTCATGTGATATTACTTGCAGAATTCTATGTTTCATTCCCACAGAGTTATAACCCTTTTTTATTTGTAAACAAAATAGATTTTCCCGCTCAAAACCCATTTTTGTTTAATAAAGACCCCAAAACCCATCAAACCCTATCTTATTTTGTACCAGTTGAAAGGTCTTGACCTCCCCTTTCATGTGATATCACTTGTAGAATCCTATCTTTCATTCCCATAGAATTATAATCCTTTTTTATTTGTAAACAAAGGATATTTTCCCTCTCAAAACCCATTTTTCTTTAATAAAGACCCTACAACCGCACAAACCCTATCATATTTGGTATCAATGGAAAGGAATTGACCTCACGTTTCATGTGATATCACTTGCAGAATCCTATCTTTCCATCCCACAGAGTTATGACCCTTTTTTTTTTTAGCAAACAAAGGAGATTTTCCTGCTCAAAACCCATTTTTCTTTAATAAAGACCCTAAAGCCCATCAAACCCTATCATATTTGGTATCAGTGGAAAGGACTTGATCTCACCTTTCATGTGATATCGCTTGCAGAATCTTATCTTACATTCCCACAGAGTTATAACCCTTTTTTATTTGTAAATAGAGGAGATTTTCCCGCTCAAAACACTTTTTTCTTTAATAAAGACCCTAAAACCCATCAAACCCTATCATATATGGTATCAGTGCAAAGGTCTTGCCTCACCTTTCATGTGATATCACTTACAGAATCCTATCTTTCCATCACACAGAGTTATTACCCTTTTTTATTTGTAAACAAATGAGAATTTCACCCTCAAAACCCGTTTTTCTTTAATAAAGGCTTTAAAACCCATCAAACAATATCATATTTCTTATCAGTGGAAAGGTCTTGATCTCACCTTTCATTTGATATCACTTGCAGAATCCTATCTTTCATTCCCACAGAGTTATAACCCTTTTTTATTTGTAAACACGGGAGATTTTCCCGCTCAAAACCAGTTTTTATTTAATAAAGACCCTATAACCGTACAAACCCTATCATATTTGTTATCAATGGAAAGGTCTTGACCTCCCCTTTCATGTGATATTACTTGCAGAATCCTATCTTACATTCCCACAGAGTTATAACCCTTTTTTATTTGTAAACAAAGGAGATTTTCCCGCTTAAAACCCGTTTTTCTTTAATAAAGACCCTAAAGCCCAACAAACCCTATCATATTTGGTATCAGTGGAAAGGTCTTGACCTCACCTTTCATGTGATATCACTTGCGGAATCGTATCTTTCATTTTCACAGAGTTATAACCCTTTTTTATTTGTAATTAAAGGAGATTTTCCCGCTCAAAACCCATTTCTTTTTAATAAAGACCCTGAAACCATACAGACCCTATCAAACCCCATCATATTTGGTATCACTGGAAAGGACTTGACCTCACCTTTCATGTGAAGTCACTTACAGAATCCTATCTTACATTCCCACAGAGTTATAACCCTTTTTGATATCTAAACATATGAGATTTTCCCCCTGAAAACCCGTTTTTCTTTAATAAAGATCCTATAACCCTACAAAGCCTATCATATTTGGTAATAGTGGAAAGGTCTTGACCTCACTTTTCAGGTGATATCACTTGCAGAATCCTATCTTTCATTTTAACAGAGTTATAACCCTTTTTTATTTGTAATTAAAGGAGATTTTCCCGCTCAAAACCCATTTCTTTTTAATAAAGACCCTGAAACCCTACAAACCCCATCATATTTGGTATCAATGGAAAGGACTTGACCTCACCTTTCATGTGATGTCACTTACAGAATCCTATCTTACATTCCCACAGAGTTATAACCCTTTTTGATTTCTAAACAAATCAGATTTTCCCGCTCAAAACCCGTTTTTCTTTAATAAAGACCCTAAAACCCAACAAACCCTATCATATTGGGTATCAGTGGAAAGGTCTTGACCTCACCTTTCATGTGATATCACTTGCAGAATCCTATCTTTCATTCACACAGAATTATAACCCTTTTTTCTTTGTGAACAAATGAAATTTTCCCCTCAAAACAGGTTTTTCTTTAATAAAGACCCTAAAAACCTACAAACCCTATCATATTTTGGTATCAGTGGAAAGGCGTTGACCTCACCTTTCATGTGATATCACTTGCAAAATCCTATCTTTCATTCCCACAGAGTTATAACCCTTTTTTCTTTGTGAACAAATGACATTTTCCCCTCAAAACACGTTTTTCTTTAATAAAGACCCTAAAACCCATCAAACCCTATCATATTTGGTATCAGTGGAAAGGTCTTGACCTCACCTTTCATGTGATATCACTTGCGGAATCGTATCTTTCATTTTCACAGAGTTATAACCCTTTTTTATTTGTAATTAAAGGAGATTTTCCCGCTCAAAACCCATTTCTTTTTAATAAAGACCCTGAAACCCTACAAACCCTATCATATTTGGTATCACTGGAAAGGACTTGACCTCACCTTTCATGTGAAGTCACTTACAGAATCCTATCTTACATTCCCACAGAGTTATAACCCTTTTTGATATCTAAACATATGAGATTTTCCCCCTCAAAACCCGTTTTTCTTTAATAAAGACCCTATAACCCTACAAAGCCTATCATATTTGGTATCAGTGGAAAGGTCTTGACCTCACCTTTCATGTGATATCACTTGCAGAATCCTATCTTTCATTTCCACAGAGTTATAACCCTTTTTTATTTGTAAACAAAGGAGATTTTCCCGCTCAAAACCCATTTCTTTTTAATAAAGACCCTAAAAACCTACAAACCCTATCATATTTGGTATCAGTGGAAAGGACTTGATCTCTCCTTTCATGTGATATTACTTGCAGAATCCTATCTTACATTCCCACAGAGTTATAACCCTTTTTTATTTGTAAACAAATGAGATTTTCCCGCTTAAAACCCGTTTTTCTTTAATAAAGACCCTAAAACCCTACAAACCCTATCATATTTGGTATCAGTGGAAAGGTCTTGACCTCACCTTTCATGTGATATCACTTGCAGAATCCTATCTTTCATTCCCACAGAGTTATAACCCTTTTTTATTTGTAAACAAATGAGATTTTCACCCTCAAAACCCATTTTTCTTTAATAAAGACCCTAAAACCCTACAAACCCTATCATATTTGGTATCAGTGGAAAGGTCTTGACCTCACCTTTCATGTGATATCACTTGCAGAATCCTATCTTTCATTCCCACAGAGTTATAACCCTTTTTTATTTGTAAACAAATGAGATTTTCCCGCTCAAAACCCATTTTTCTTTAATAAAGACCCTAAAACCCTACAAACCCTATCATATTTGGTATCAGTGGAGAGGTCTTGACCTCACCTTTCATGTGATATTACTTGCAGAATCCTATCTTTCATTCCCACAGAGTTATAACCCTTTTTTATTTGTAAACAAATGAGATTTTCCCCCTCAAAACCCATTTTTCTTTAATAAAGACTCTAAAACCCATCAAACCCTATCATATTTTGTATCAGTGGAATGGTGTTGACCTCACCTTTCATGTGATATCACTTGCAGAGTCCTATCTTTCATTTCCACAGAGTTATAACCCTTTTTTATTTGTAAACAAAGAAGATTTTCCCGCTCAAAACCAGTTTTTATTTAATAAAGACCCTATAACCGTACAAACCCTATCATATTTGGTATCAGTGGAGAGGTCTTGACCTCACCTTTCATGTGATATTACTTGCAGAATCCTATCTTTCATTCCCACAGACTTATAACCCTTTTTTATTTGTAAACAAATGAGATTTTCCCGCTCAAAACCCATTTTTCTTTAATAAAGACCCTAAAACCCATCAAACCCTATCATATTTGGTATCAGTGGAAAGGTCTTGACCTCACCTTTCATGTGATATCACTTACAGAATCCTATCTTTCATTCCCACAGAGTTATAACCCTTTTTTATTTGTAAACAAGGGAGATTTTCCCGCTCAAAACCAGTTTTTATTTAATAAAGACCCTATAACCGTACAAACCCTATCATATTTGGTATCAATGGAAAGGTCTTGACCTAACCTTTCATGTGATATTACTTGCAGAATTCTATCTTTCATTCCCACAGAGTTATAACCCTTTTTTATTTGTAAACAAAATAGATTTTCCCGCTCAAAACCCATTTTTGTTTAATAAAGACCCCAAAACCCATCAAACCCTATCTTATTTTGTACCAGTTGAAAGGTCTTGACCTCCCCTTTCATGTGATATCACTTGTAGAATCCTATCTTTCATTCCCATAGAATTATAATCCTTTTTTATTTGTAAACAAATGATATTTTCCCTCTCAAAACTGATTTTTCTTTAATAAAGACCCTACAACCGCACAAACCCTATCATATTTGGTATCAATGGAAAGGAATTGACCTCACGTTTCATGTGATATCACTTGCAGAATCCTATCTTTCCATCCCACAGAGTTATAACCCTTTTTTATTTGTAAACAAAGGAGATTTTCCCGCTCAAAACACTTTTTTCTTTAATAAAGACCCTAAAACCCATCAAACCCTATCATAATTGGTATCAGTGGAAAGGACTTGATCTCTCCTTTCATGTGATATCACTTGCAGAATCCTATCTTACATTCCCACAGAGTTATAACCCTTTTTTACTTGTAAACAAATGAGATTTTCCCCCTCAAAACCCATTTTTCTTTAATAAAGACTCTAAAACCCATCAAACCCTATCATATTTTGTATCAGTGGAATGGTGTTGACCTCACCTTTCATGTGATATCACTTGCAGAGTCCTATCTTTCATTTCCACAGAGTTATAACCCTTTTTTATTTGTAAACAAAGGAGATTTTCCCGCTCAAAACCAGTTTTTATTTAATAAAGACCCTATAACCGTACAAACCCTATCGTATTTGGTATCAGTGGAAAGGTCTTGACCTCACCTTTCATGTGATATTAATTACAGAATTCTATCTTTCATTCCCACAGAGTTATAACCCTTTTTTATTTGTAAACAAACGAGATTTTCCCGCTCAAAACCGATTTTTCTTTAATAAAGATCCTATAACCCATCAAACCCTATCATATATGGTATCAGTGGAAAGGTCTTGACCTCACCTTTCATGTGATATCACTTACAGAATCCTATCTTTCGATCCCACAGAGTTATAACCCTTTTTTATTTGTAAACAAAGGAGATTTTCCCGCTCAAAACCAGTTTTTATTTAATAAAGACCCTAAAACCCTACAAACCCTATCATATTTGGTATCAGTGGAAAGGTCTTGACCTCACCTTTCATGTGATATCACTTGCAGAATCCTATCTTTCATTCCCACAGAGTTATAACCCTTTTTTATTTGTAAACAAAGGAGATTTTCCCGCTTAAAACCCGTTTTTCTTTAATAAAGACCCTAAAGCCCAACAAACCCTATCATATTTGGTATCAGTGGAAAGGTCTTGACCTCACCTTTCATGTGATATCACTTGCGGAATCTTATCTTTCATTCCCACAGAGTTATAACCCTTTTTTATTTGTAATTAAAGGAGATTTTCCCGCTCAAAACCCATTTCTTTCTAATAAAGACCCTGAAACCATACAGACCCTATCAAACCCCATCATATTTGGTATCACTGGAAAGGACTTGACCTCACCTTTCATGTGAAGTCACTTACAGAATCCTATCTTACATTCCCACAGAGTTATAACCCTTTTTGATATCTAAACATATGAGATTTTCCCCCTCAAAACCCGTTTTTCTTTAATAAAGACCCTAAAACCCTACAAACCCTATCATATTTGGTATCAGTGGAAAGGTCTTGACCTCACCTTTCATGTGATATCACTTGCAGAATCCTATCTTTCATTTCCACAGAGTTATAACACTTTTTTATTTGTAAACAAAGGAGATTTTCCCGCTCAAAATCCATTTCTTTTTAATAAAGACCCTAAAACCCTACAAACCCTATCATATTTTGGTATCAGTGGAAAGGACTTGATCTCTCCTTTCATGTGATATTACTTGCAGAATCCTATCTTACATTCCCACAGAGTTATAACCCTTTTTTATTTGTAAACAAAGGAGATTTTCCCGCTCAAAACCCGTTTTTCTTTAATAAAGACCCTAAAACCCTGTAAACCCTATTATATTGGGTATAAGTGGAAAGGTCTTGACCTCACCTTTCATGTGATATCACTTGCAGAATCCTATCTTTCATTCCCACAGAGTTATAACCCTTTTTTATTTGTAAACAAATGAAATTTTCACCCTCAAAACCCGTTTTTCTTTAATAAAGACCCTAAAACCCTACAAACCCTATCATATTTGGTATCAGTGGAAAGGTCTTGACCTCACCTTTCATGTGATATTACTTGCAGAATCCTATCTTTCATTCCCACAGAGTTATAACCCTTTTTTATTTGTAAAGAAAATAGATTTTCCCGCTCAAAACCCATTTTTCTTTAATAAAGACCCTAAAACCCTACAAACCCTATCATATTTGGTATCAGTGGAAAGGTCTTGACCTCATCTTTCATGTGATATTACTTGCAGAATCCTATCTTTCATTCCCACAGAGTTATAACCCTTTTTTATTTGTAAACAAATCAGATTTTCCCGCTCAAAACCCATTTTTCTTTAATAAAGACCCTAAAACCCATCAAACCCTATCATATTTGGTATCAGTGGAAAGGACGTGACCTCATCTTTCATGTGATATCACTTACAGAATCCTATCTTTCATTCCCACAGAGTTATAACCCTTTTTTTTGTAAACAAGGAAGATTTTCCCGCTCAAAACCAGTTTTTCTTTAATAAAAGACCCTATAACCGTACAAACCCTATCATATTTGGTATCAGTGGAGAGGTCTTGACCTCACCTTTCATGTGATATTACTTGCAGAATCCTATCTTTCATTCCCACAGACTTATAACCCTTTTTTATTTGTAAACAAATGAGATTTTCCCGCTCAAAACCCATTTTTCTTTAATAAAGACCCTAAAACCCATCAAACCCTATCATATTTGGTATCAGTGGAAAGGTCTTGACCTCACCTTTCATGTGATATCACTTACAGAATCCTATCTTTCATTCCCACAGAGTTATAACCCTTTTTTATTTGTAAACAAGGGAGATTTTCCCGCTCAAAACCAGTTTTTATTTAATAAAGACCCTATAACCGTACAAACCCTATCATATTTGGTATCAATGGAAAGGTCTTGACCTAACCTTTCATGTGATATTACTTGCAGAATTCTATCTTTCATTCCCACAGAGTTATAACCCTTTTTTATTTGTAAACAAAATAGATTTTCCCGCTCAAAACCCATTTTTGTTTAATAAAGACCCCAAAACCCATCAAACCCTATCTTATTTTGTACCAGTTGAAAGGTCTTCACCTCCCCTTTCATGTGATATCACTTGTAGAATCCTATCTTTCATTCCCATAGAATTATAATCCTTTTTTATTTGTAAACAAATGATATTTTCCCTCTCAAAACTGATTTTTCTTTAATAAAGACCCTACAACCGCACAAACCCTATCATATTTGGTATCAATGGAAAGGAATTGACCTCACGTTTCATGTGATATCACTTGCAGAATCCTATCTTTCCATCCCACAGAGTTATGACCCTTTTTTATTAGCAAACAAAGGAGATTTTCCTGCTCAAAACCCATTTTTCTTTAATAAAGACCCTAAAACCCATCAAACCCTATCATATTTGGTATCAGTGGAAAGGACTTGACCTCACCTTTCATGTGATATCACTTGCAGAATCCTATCTTACATTCCCACAGAGTTATAACCCTTTTTTATTTGTAAACAAATGAGATTTTCCCGCTCAAAACCCATTTTTCTTTAATAAAGACCCTAAAACCCATCAAACCCTATCATATTTTGTATCAGTGGAATGGTGTTGACCTCACCTTTCATGTGATATCACTTGCAGAATCCTATCTTTCATTCCCACAGAGTTATAACCCTTTTTTTTGTAAACAAGGACGATTTTCCCGCTCAAAACCAGTTTTTATTTAATAAAGACCCTATAACCCTACAAACCCTATCATATTTGGTATCAGTGGAAAGGTCTTGACCTCACCTTTCATGTGATATTACTTGCAGAATCCTATCTTTCATTCCCACAGAGTTATAACCCTTTTTTATTTGTAAACAAATGAGATTTTCCCGCTCAAAACCCATTTTTCTTTAATAAAGACCCTAAAACCCATCAAACCCTATCATATTTGGTATCAGTGGAAAGGTCTTGACCTCACCTTTCATGTGATATCACTTACAGAATCCTATCTTTCATTGCCACAGAGTTATAACCCTTTTTTATTTGTAAACAAGGGAGATTTTCCCGCTCAAAACCAGTTTTTATTTAATAAAGACCCTAAAACCCTACAAACCCTATCATATTTGGTATCAGTGGAAAGGTCTTGACCTCACCTTTCATGTGATATCACTTGCAGAATCCTATCTTTCATTCCCACAGAGTTATAACCCTTTTTTATTTGTAAACAAATGAGATTTTCCCGCTTAAAACACGTTTTTCTTTAATAAAGACCCTAAAACCCAACAAACCCTATCATATTTGGTATCAGTGGAAAGGTCTTGACCTCACCTTTCATGTGATATCACTTGCGGAATGGTATCTTTCATTTTCACAGAGTTATAACCCTTTTTTATTTGTAATTAAAGGAGATTTTCCCGCTCAAAACCCATTTCTTTCTAATAAAGACCCTGAAACCATACAGACCCTATCAAACCCCATCATATTTGGTATCAGTGGAAAGGTATTGACCTCACCTTTCATGTGATACCACTTGTAGAATTCTATCTTTCGATCCCACAGAGTTATAACCCTTTTTGATATCTAAACATATGAGATTTTCCCCCTCAAAACCCGTTTTTCTTTAATAAAGACCCTATAACCCTACAAAGCCTATCATATTTGGTATCAGTGGAAAGGTCTTGACCTCACTTTTCATGTGATATCACTTGCAGAATCCTATCTTTCATTTTCACAGAGTTATAACCCTTTTTTATTTGTAATTAAAGGAGATTTTCCCGCTCAAAACCCATTTCTTTTTAATAAAGACCCTGAAACCCTACAAACCCCATCATATTTGGTATCAATGGAAAGGACTTGACCTCACCTTTCATGTGATGTCACTTACAGAATCCTATCTTACATTCCCACAGAGTTATAACCCTTTTTGATTTCTAAACAAATCAGATTTTCCCCCTCAAAACCCGTTTTTCTTTAATAAAGACCCTAAAACCCAACAAACCCTATCATATTGGGTATCAGTGGAAAGGTCTTGACCTCACCTTTCATGCGATATCACTTGCAGAATCCTATCTTTCATTCCCACAGAGTTATAACCCTTTTTTATTTGTAAAGAAAATAGATTTTCCCTCTCAAAACCCGTTTTTCTTTAATAAAGACCCTATTACCCTGCAAACCCTATCATAATTGGTATCAGTGGAAAGGACTTGATCTCTCCTTTCATGTGATATTACTTGCAGAATCCTATCTTACATTCCCACAGAGTTATAACCCTTTTTTATTTGTAAACAAAGGAGATTTTCCCGCTTAAAACCCGTTTTTCTTTCATAAAGACCCTGAAACCGTACAAACCCTATCTTATTTGGTATCAGTGGAAAGGTCTTGACCTCACCTTTAATGTGATATCACTTGCAGAATCCTATCTTTCATTTCCACAGAGTTATAACCCTTTTTTATTTGTAAACAAAGGAGATTTTCCCGCTCAAAACCCATTTCTTTTTAATAAAGACCCTAAAACCCTACAAACCCTATCATATTTGGTATCAGTGGAAAGGACTTGACCTCACCTTTCATGTGATATCACTTGCAGAATCCTATCTTACATTCCCACAGAGTTATAACCCTTTTTGATTTCTAAACATATGAGATTTTCCCCCTCAAAACCCGTTTTTCTTTAATAAAGACCCTATAACCCTACAAAGCCTATCATATTTGGTATCAGTGGAAATGTCTTGACCTCACCTTTCATGTGATATCACTTGCAGAATCCTATCTTTCATTCCCACAGAGTTATAACCCTTTTTTATTTGTAAACAAAGGAGATTTTCCCGCTCAAAACCCATTTCTTTTTAATAAAGACCCTGAAACCCTACAAACCCTATCATATTTGGTATCAGTGGAAAGGACTTGACCTCACCTTTCATGTGATATCACTTGCAGAATCCTATCTTACATTCCCACAGAGTTATCACCCTTTTTGATTTCTAAACAAATGAGATTTTCCCCCTCAAAACCCGTTTTTCTTTAATAAAGAGCTTAAAACCCATCAAACCCTATCATATTTGGTATCAGTGGAAAGGTCTTGACCTTATCTTTCATGTGATATCACTTGCAGAATCCTATCTTTAATTCCCACAGAGTTATAACCCTTTTTTATTTGTAAAGAAAATAGATTTTCCCGCTCAAAACCCATTTTTCTTTAATAAAGACCCTAAAACCCTACAAACCCTATCATATTTGGTATCAGTGGAGAGGTCTTGACCTCACCTTTCATGTGATATTACTTGCAGAATCCTATCTTTCATTCCCACAGAGTTATAACCCTTTTTTATTTGTAAAGAAAATAGATTTTCCCGCTCAAAACCCATTTTTCTTTAATAAAGACCCTAAAACCCATCAAACCCTATCATATTTGGTATCAGTGGAAAGGTCTTTACCTCACCTTTCATATGATATCACTTACAGAATCCTATCTTTCATTCCCACAGAGTTATAACCTACGGAAGCGTATTGCTGCCAAAGTGAAAATTATTTTTGGATGCTAAGTCGTACGTACGAGATACTAAGTCGTACGTACGACATACTAAGTCGTACGTACGAGATAATAAGTCGTACGTACGAGATAATAAGTCGTACGTACGAGATACTAAGTCGTACGTACGACATACTAAGTCGTACGTACGAGATAATAAGTCGTACGTACGAGATAATAAGTCGTACGTACGACATACTAAGTCGTACGTACGACATACTATGTCGTACGTACGAGATACTAAGTCGTACGTACGACATACTAAGTCGTACGTACGACATAGTAAGTCGTACGTACGAGATACTAAGTCGTACGTACGACATACTAAGTCGTACGTACGAGATACTAAGTCGTACGTACGAGATACTAAGTCGTACGTACGAGATACTATGTCGTACGTACGAGATACTAAGTCGTACGTACGACATACTAAGTCGTACGTACGACATAGTAAGTCGTACGTACGAGATACTAAGTCGTACGTACGAGATACTAAGTCGTACGTACGAGATACTAAGTCGTAGGTTCGACATAATACTTATGTCTTTTGTAAGAAGTGCCAAGTCGCGCATGCAACTTCATGCATTCAGAAGGATATGGCTGACGCACAGACTCTAGTCAAATCTTACTTTCTTTCCGGATTCAATCATAGTGAAATTTTGACGTGTTTAGCGAGGTATTACGGGATTATTATAAGTTTACGAAGTCTTAGGCGTCATTTGAGAAAGATGTGTTTATTTAGACGTAAAAATTACACAGATATAATGGATGTGGCCCTTTACATTGTAGAGCAAATGGAAAGTTCAGCTCAATTACATGGATATAAATTCATGCATTCAAAGTGCATCAAAAATGGATTCGTTGTAACTCAAGAGAGTGTTAGACTTTTGCTTCTATTAATTGACCCAGATGGTGTACAAAGAAGGCAAAGAAACAGACTTCAAAGGCGAAGGTATTTATGCAGTGGACCCGATTACACGTGGCATGTTGATTCGTATGATAAATTAAAACCATACGGATTTTGTATAAATGGTTGCATTGATGGATTTTCTAGAAAAATCATTTGGATGGAAGTTTATATATCTAACAGTGACCCTGCTTTAATAGCTAGTTACTATATAGAAGCTGTAAAACATAAAAAAGGATGTCCACAAAAGTTACGATTGGATCGAGGTACAGAAAATTCTTTTATCGCGCAAATGCAAATGTTTTTGAGATTTAATCATGCCGATGAATGTGTCATATTTGGATCAAGCAATCATAATCAAAGGATCGAATCATGGTGGGGATTTTTACGAAAACACTGTTGTCAATTTTGGATGAATATTTTTCAAACGTTAAAAGATGAGGGTAAATTTGCTGGTGACACGATTGACAAAAATATTCTCCAGTTTTGCTTCATGCAGATGATACAGGTATATGACGTAGATTATCTTGTCTGATCAACACTTGTTAATTTGTTTAAGAATTGAATGTTTATTTTTGTTATTTTATTGAAACACAAATGTCAGTTGACGCATCCGAATTAAATTTGTGTAAAACCGCGTAACGTTAGCGAAGCGGTTTTACGCAAGATTTGTGAGGCGTCAACTGACATTCTATGTTTTAATAAAATTACAAAAATAAACATTCAATTCTTATAATAACCAACTCGATCTGTACATATTTTTAATTATTTACGTTAGAGAAGCTTGTGAGAAAGTAAATAGTTCCGTTATTTTCGGTTAAAATACCATTTATTGCAGTTTAAAAATATATCAACCAATCAGATGACAGCATTTTAAATAAATACACACTATTGGCAGGGACTTATACTTCTGTTTAGATACACAAGTCCCTACTATTGGTAATTATAGAGTTGGTGTAGTGGTTAAGGTTGTGGACTTGAAATCTGAGAGCCCCCGGTTCGTTCCCCGGCAGTGCCCAAAAAAATTTCAATTTCAATTTCTCATTCTTAATTGGTATGCCATCGCTACTCGCTCTCCAGCCTTGGGGGAGTATAAATGAACAGGGTGAATAACTCTGTTGGCTGCGGCAGATTTGTTCCGGTGTGGTGGCACCTGTAATAAAAGCCTTTGGAAACACGGACCATCCAAGCAGTACAAAATAAACACAACCTTCCAGCACACATGCACACTACTACATACACAAGAGGAGGGTGGGCAACAAATAGGAGTTGCACTCCGCTCCTTAAATAAAATGAAGGAGCTATGAGGCACTCCTGATGGGAACGGCCTGGCTATAACACTCTGTAACGGACAGTTGGTCAATGAGTTCCCCGATACTAATACATCAATACAGCCAATAGAGGGCTGCCGGGTGCCCAAACGGAAAGAAAGAAAGAAAAAAAAATAAAATTATTGTGTATTGAAAACAGATGATTTATTGCATAAGTAATACCTTAACATGCAGATAGTGGTGTTAGATAACACTATATTCACACCTTTTTTATTATTTAATACAGGATGAACTAGACGAAATAGTTGAAATGTGGAACAACCATCGAATCCGCCCATACAGAAATCGTATCATCCCAAGTGGGAGACCTTTGATTATGTATAACATTCCTAATATATATGGGGCAAGAAGTCATCTCTCCCGTGTCACAGATGAGCAGATTGGTGTTTGTGAAAGCGAGTGCAAACCTAAAACTGAGTATCCGTGCGACAGAACAGTTTACGAATTATGCTGCATATTGATGAAGGAATCGAATATTGCCCCACCATCAAATGCAAATGAAGGACTCGAGTTGTACACAATTTTACGAAATCTTGTGCATTTACATTTGTAAAAAATTCAGATAATAATAAAAACATATCCAATCGATTTCATGGATATTGAAGTATATATTAGGGACGTGTTTATCTAAATATTCATCTGTATTGTTTGAACTTTAATTTCAAGACCAATTTTATATGTATATATGTCTCTGTATAAATCTTCATTCTTATCTATTTTTATCTCCATCATACTATCTTTCTCTCTATGTAAAGTACATTTGAAGGTAGAACTTTAAAAATGCGAACAATTAGTATCTTCGAATAGATTGTGGATTATGTAAATACCCTGTAGCTCACGATTAAGGGACTTGACTTGGCTTAATAAAATATATATTTGACATCAGGGTTTGGTTTGGATCCACATTCAAATCGGTATGAAACACACGATTATTCGGACATATGCTATGTACAAATGTAGTTATATTGCATATAACTGTAGCTAGAACAGCTTTAACATGTCGTATGTTTTTTTTGAAATTGACCCCAAAATTAAGGAAAGTTGAATCTACAGAAAATTCACATTACATTGACTTCAATTATGAAAAAAAACGGCCGACCACGTACAAATGTTGATCAGTTGATAAATTGGTTCTTGTATGCTATACTTGATTGCTAGTAACCCAGTATACCACTAACGCCTCTTTGGATTAACAAGATGTGTTTGTGAAACACAAATGCCTCCGGTGGCACTTAAGTTCAAATAAGGCAAATTTTGAAATGTAGGTCAAAGGTCACGGTCAAGGTCGCAAGGTCATTGACCTTGGAGTTATTTGAAAGGGTTTCATTAGTTGAATATGTATGCCAAATACCAAGTCTCTGTCAAATGGTGCAAAATTTACTGTATTTTTAGTCTAGAGGTCAAGGTCACAAGGTCATTGACCTTGGTCTCATTTGAAAGTGTTTCATTAGTTGAATATGTATGCCAAATATGAAGTCTCTATGTCAAATGGTGCAAAGTTAATGTAATTTGAATCTAAAGGTCAAGGTCACAAGGTCATTGACCTTGGTCTCATTTGAAAGGGTTCTTTAGTTAAATATGTATGTCAAATATGAAGTTTCTATGGCAAATAATATTAAATTTATTGTATTTAGTGAAAAGCGGGACAGAATTACAGACAGACAGACAGATGAATGATCCAAACACTATATGCCCCGGACCTTTCAGGCCGGGGGCATAAAAACAAAACACTGAAATCAATAAACGGAAATTTATTTTGAGTTCTTTCTCATAGAACAATACTCCGCATGGAACTATAAAAATTGATGATACATGAATTTATGTGATTTTCATGTTAGGTAAAAAAAAATACTTAAAACATGCAAGAATACCAAACATTAAACAAGAGTATTCCCAAAGATACAAAATATGCCAATTATTACATATTTCATTTTTACATTTGTAATATCAAAGTCCAACCTTTGTGGTCATATACACCAAAAATCATTTCAGTAAAAGAAACCAACATAATTTTCATGTTTGTAAAACACTAATGCCCCCCATAAGTAGTAATTCTTGAATTTGCATGGTCATAAATTATACTCAGTTGTTTTGTTAATTTAGGCCAGAAATCACAAGCAGTAATAACAAGAGGCCCAAGTGGGCCTATATTGCTCACCTGAGCACAATATGCTCATTCACAAAAACTGATAGCTCAATTTTAGGAAAAGAATCTGCATATTTTCAACACTTTCTATAAAATTTTGTGAAATGTTGGCCATCTTGGATAATGGATCAGGTCAAAAGATACAGTTTTGGTTGAGAACCTTGAGTACTTACGTCTTTTAAGGTTTGGTGAAATTCTAAGCAGCCATTTTGGAGAAAAGTAAAAACTGTTTCTTGGATTACAGATCAGCTCAAAAAACATAAATTTGGTAAAGGACTTTGAGTACTTACTTCCCATAAGGTTTAGTGAAATTCTGTGCAGCGATTTTGGAGAAGTCAAAAATGTGTCGACCAATCAGGGTTCATGTCCGCCATCTTGAAATACGGATCGGGTCAAAAATCACAAACTTGGTTGAGGACCTTGAGTACTTACTCCCTAAAAGGTTTGGTAAAATTCTGTGCAGTGGTTTTGGATAAGGAGTCGAAATGTATTAACCAATCAGGGCCCATGTTGGCCATCTTGGATTATGCATCGGCTTGAAAAACACAAACTTCGTAGAGGATCATGGGTGCTTACTTTCTTTTCAATTTCAGTTGATTGTCTTCAGTGATTTAAAGAAGTCAAAAGTGTGAAATGTTAACGAGGAACGGACAGACGGACAAAGATTGATCTCAATAGTTCACTTGAGCCTTTGACTCAGGTGAGCTAAAAAAGATGCTTTGGCCACACAAAAAATATTTCCTGTTCTACGGATTTTTCCAGACAAAAATATAGAGGCAGTGAGAAAAATTTTAATTTTTTTTTTTTTCAATTTTGTTATGCGATTTTTTTTCTATCAATTCAACAGCATTTAGTTTTTAAAACTGCTGCTTCATATTAATAGGACTGTTAAATTAACATGCATACATCTCAAACACATGACCTATGATGATTTTTTCTTTATATTTTGGAAATATGAAATACTTTGACAATATCTAGAGGTCTTATTCTCAGTCAGTCATCATCATGATCAAGAAGCCATGAATAAAACGCAAAATAATACTAAACCGGAAATATTTTTCCCGGAAATTTGAAAAGAAAAACAATATGAAAATCAAAAAATCGAGGCTGCGATTCCCTTGAATAAGACATTAATTTGTTTTGGCCTTACAATAATTAGTGTATATTTCTTTTCATAAAAACTCTGTATTTAGGGTTTAGAAAAAATTGGTCAATGTCGAAAGTTAATTTCTATAGAGTAGATCAAAGATCAATGTCATCAATGCGAAGGTGTTGTTCAATAAAGTAAATATATATAAATCAAGCCCCTTATAATCTTCAACTGCTAACATACATTATTGCTAATACATTTTTTTTTCTAAATTTAAAAGTTGGTCAAAATTAGAGTGAATGTCAAATATTATGACATTGGTTGGTTGGTTGGTTGATTGGTGTTTTTACGTCGCTTTCAACAATATTTAAGTTATATCGCGACATGGAAGCAGGAGGTTACCAACCTCTTAAACATAGTGGCGCAACCCGGGAATCGAACCCGGATCGGCGGCGCCGCAAGCCAAGCGCTTAACCACTACACCAAGCCTGGCCCCTATGACATTGGCGTAAGGGGCTAGTTATAAGGAGTTTTGTATATCACAGTAACATTTATAACTATTATGGCACTGAAAGTATGTTATCATGTTGAAGATTTTCAACAATTACAGAGGGACAAACAGGCAGGACTTCAGTTGCTTAGCATAACAAGAAACTGCTAAAGACGGTATGGCCGGATTGCGAAACATTACCAATTTCTTATTAACACAAATTCAAAAACTTCAAAGTCAAGGTAACAAACAAATGAATAATAGATAGTGCTTATCAATGTCCATCTGCACGTGAAGTTTAAAAGAGTTATTGTTGATGGTCTTTATGCAAAGAACTTAAACACAATTACACATTTGACCTTGAAACTCAAAAACTTTAAGGTCAAGGTCACAAAAATATGTTGTGATGAATAGAGCTCATGAAGGTCTATAAGCATGTGACGTTTGAAAGAGTTATTGTTGACGGTCTTTCTGCAATGAACTTAAACGCAAGAATTAAACCAAATTGTTGTCGTAGACAGACAGACAGATGGAGGGATGGATGGACAGATGGACATCACCATATCATAGACCGGATTTTGCTTCGCAATCCGGCCAAGAAGTCTATACAATCAGTAGTCTCCATAAATATGTATATAGATACAAAGGATTTAAAACTGAAATGACAATACCCTACCACAATATAGGTATTTCTTAAAAAAGTAAATACAAATCAAAAGCTACCTGCTGAAACTTAAAAAAAGGAAATGTAAATCAAATTAGCATTGTAAAACAATAGAACAAGAAAATCAGTAAAACTGATGGATGCTCTCGGAATCACAGCAAAATTGAAGGAAATAATTCAATATACAGGAATTAGGAAACTAGAAAATTGACATCATTAAGGGCGCCACAGAGTGCCTTTGTAATCTCAAAGTAAACATGGTACTCAGAGTTTTTCTGAGTGACTATGATTATCAGAAAGGATCAAAAGTGACCTACAAGTTCTAATTAATAAGTAACCTTGACCTTTCAGAAATGACCTTGAGTGACCTTTGTCCAAAAATCCACATATTGTAAAACATTCTGGTGAAGTATGATCAAAGACTGATTAAATGTGCAGGAGATACTTCATGATATTTTAAATCCTAAATCAGTGACCTTGACCTGTCAGAAATGACCTTGAATGGCCTTTGTACAAAAGCCCTTATTCTATAAATTATTTTGGTAAAGTATGATGAAATTCTGATGAAAGGTATAAGAGATATGAGCTTGGACGGATGGAAGGACAGAGAGACGGAAGGATGGACAGACGGATGGACACAACAGGGATTATATGTTCCTCCCAAAATCTTTCGGGGAGCATAAAAATTTGATTCATTATTAAGCATAAAATCATGTACAATGCATAAGTTATTGATAAAACACATAGTTTTGATTTCTTGCAGATAATTTGCAATCAATCAACAGCAATATACTCGTACCTTTTTTATGAAAATGATGAATCATGCAAGATGTTTTAAAAGCAATTCAAATTCTTCAATTTTTGTGTCGCCTACGAAACATAGCGGCACATAGGGATCACTTTGTCCGGCTTCCGTCTGTCTGTATGTCTGTCTGTCCGGTAGTCACACTTTCACATAATACCCCATAATATTTAATTGTTAAGTTGCTAGGCTTTGATATTTCACATTATACTTCTTCTCACAAGACCTTTACAACGGTACCAAAATATTCGACCTTGTGACCTTGACTTAAATGTTTGACCTACGTTTCATTGAATTTAAGATAGAAAATAACTTTTGATTGGTATGTGATAGGGTGTTGATATTTTGCATGTGTACTTTTTTTTTTTTTGACAAAACCTACCCCGTAACTTTTGACTGGTAAGGTAAATAACACCCACAGGCGACACAGGTGCTCCTTGGAACACTCTAGTTGAACAACCTCATTACACTTACACTAACAAGCATGAAGCAGTAAGTCTTATCAACAAAGTGCATATATAAAAAATGTAATATGAATTTATGAAGTCAAGGGCATATAATCTTAAAGTATACCTGTCCAAGCAAATATCAAACTTTACTAACATAACTGGTTAGAAAATTAAGATACATTTGCAAAGTAAAAGAATATTAAGCCAAAATTTTAATAACTAGAATGGCAGTGTTCCGAGGAACACGTGTCGTCAGCGGGTGTATGTGAAAGTGTGACTACTGGACACATGGAGGCCGGACAAAGTGATCCCTATGTGCTGCTATGCTTCACAGACGACACAACTAGAGCTGTGAATGACTGAATTACATAATTCACTTGAAAATTTAAGTTATCAAACAAAATCACCCAACCATGAATGCAGATCACTTAAATTTAGTTTCATTTGAAAGAAAAAGTGCATATCAAAGTCAACTTAAAATGCAGTTTAAAGTATGAATTTAAGTTTGTGCTCCTTCGAATCTTCTGACAATTTTGTTTAAACCAGAAACTATATTTTTTAAGAATTTTGGCAGAGACAGACTGTGCAGACAGACATAATCAATCTTATGATAAATAAGATATTAAATTGCTCAGCAATCCATCAAAACACTGAAACTATTAAGGAATAATCATATAATGAAGAAATAATACTAACATAACAGTCTTATAGAGCATGTTAATTGTTACAAAACATGGTGTGACTATAATAAACAAAAACTTACACAAAATATCTTAAGTAATGAAAAATGATTATAAAAACAAATGATCTCATGAATTTCAACATTTGTTTTTCTTCTATGCAATTTCCATTCTAAAGGTTTCTGCATTTGAAAGCTGACTTTCAATTTCTTTTCTGAACTCCGGGTAACTTTGGTAGGTTGAAGGCAACTCTATTGTAGGTCCACAAGTGTGAGCTATGATTCCTCTGCCAAAGCCAGAGATATTTACAAAACTTATCTCTATTTTATCAACACACATGGAATCTGCTCCAGTGAAAAAACGAAGAAGTTTCTGTAGCATTTCATCCCTTTGAGCTCTAATAAATTGCTGCAAATATCCTAATGCCTTTGATTCATCAGGTGTATTCGGAGATGCTTCAAGAATATGCAAAATGCGTTTTGCTGTAGGTTTTTTCAATTCATACATAGCATCAATATTAGAGATTGAAGGAAGTAATGTCTGTAGATTTTCTTGAGAGACAGCTCTCATTTTATCTAGTGGGTATTTGGGCTTTTGAATAAGATGACTGTGAGCTATGTGAATCAGCTGTGATTTTACTTCTTCTTTATGTGTTGGAATAGATTTGTGTCCAAATCTGTCAAGAAAATCAAGAAAATCTTCTTTGATGTCATCTATTACACCATTTTCAATAACACAATTTAATAAGTCTTTGTCATTATGGCAAATAAAAGTCATAAATGAATCCAACAACATTTCTGGAAAAACATGTTGCTCACCAAGTATGAGAGCAACTGTAAAACATTTATTGAGCTTGAGTGGGTAAACTGAATGGTCTCTAAATCCTTTCACTAATATTCTTCCAACAGAATTCCATTCCTCTTCCTGCCATTTTGTATTAATAGCTGGTACTCTTGATTCTTCTCCATCAGCCTGACCATTTAAAAAATCAGCCCAAAAGGCTGAATATACCTCTCTTGACACACCTCTCTCATCACTTCCAGCCTCACCAATGAATTTAAACGGCGATATCTTTGTTTAGAATTATCTCTGCTTTTAAAATAGCCAACCATTTCTTCTACTATATTGACCCTATGAACTGTTTAAAGTTGTGATATCAAATTCTTGAAACTGGGGTTGATAATCTTGAGCTGTTGTTTTCTAAATTAAATCCAATATCAACGTAAGTATTAGCAACTTCAAGGTGTTGCACGGGATCAATTGAGGAAGCTGAGTCAACACAAAAGTCAGAAGTATATGGATGAATGAGAATACCAGGTACATGTATGCCAAGTGTATTAGTAAAAGCTTGATGATGAGGCTTGCTCATTGTAAGAGGTCAAGCCAGAACCCTCATCAGATACGCAATTCATGGGGCCCTGTTTCTCATTATCTGCAAAATTCAAAGGACCAGAACTCTCTACAGGATCAGCAAAATAGGGTGGTACAGGGGCTTTCATCAGGTTCAAAATTTGTTAAAGCAGATCCATCCCCAAGTGTATTTAAGTTCAAAAGTTCATTATGTGTGGCATGCTGAAGAACATGTTTCATCATTTCCATTCATGGAAGGATCTGGTAAACTGCTATTATCTGAAATCTCTGTTTCTGTGCAGGATTCATTTGATGTTGTTGACAAGTAGAAACGAAGAATTCCCATTTTGACTTCATCATATAATTCCCCAACTGTGACATTATCTGGAAACGGTGTCTCCTTGAAATCAAAGATGTCACATGATAATTTCTCTAGTTGAAAACCTTTTGCTTTCCCATTAGGAAAAAACAAATTCTTACACTTCTCCAATATTTCTTTCTTAGTTGCAGTTTTTGGAATAATAATATTGCGGGTGCCTCCTCCATTTTTTTTTCTGACTTGCCGACCTTCGTGGATCCATCCAAGTTCTAGTTTTCTTGATGACTTTGAGGCATTTTTATTCCCTTCCAAATGTTTTTTTTGTAGGGCAGTATCGCTTTCATCTCCAACAACTCGCCTGTTTCTTAACATCATTTTTTTCTCTTAATGTATCAAAAAGTCTATGCTTTTTACCATCTGTCTGTGCCTGTGGAGATAAAAATGATCTAAGTGCCAATCTGTCTCCTTTTGCTGGTATATATGCAGCTAGTTCTTCATCAGTCATACATTTAGCTGCATCGATATCAATCTGAAAAACAAATTATGTGTTAAAATGATGCTTCAGATATTGAAATGATCTATTAGAAATGACATTGGGAATCTTTTCATTTGTAACACATGCAAAGTATCATTATAAAGTAAAATGCTATTGCTTATAATTTCATCTCGCCTTTGACCTGGCAACCTGGACATATTAGTTTACTACATTGAATGACTACAAACAACAAGAAAATCAGTAAAAATGATGGATGCTCCCTATTCATCAAGAATGAAGAAAATAATTCAATATGAAAGAAAACTGACAATAGTCATTAAGAGCCTGTGGATGCCATTGCCAAGGTCAAAGGTCACTGTCAAGGTCACAAGATCAAACATTTTATTTTGACATCAGTAGAAAGGTCTTGCCATAAGTAATCACACATTCCAAATATGAAAGCCCTACCTGGTAAAGGTGTATTAGATTTGAGTAATGATAAGGTTTTTGCTGACAGAAAGACAGACAGACAGACAGAGTGATTACTATAGGGCACCCACTTATATGAAGCAGGACACTAATCACTCAGTATTCATTTATGGCAATTTAAAATCTCAAATTAAACAAAGTACTCAGAGTTTTTCTGAGTGGCTATGATTATCAGAAATGATTTATAAACAAGATGTGTTTGTTCGAGTACCGTTACATCATGTATGCTTTGTTTCATTACAATCCTTCAAGCCCTTTCAGACAAATCAGAGAAGTTGAACATGTAATTAAAAGTTTACATCAGACAGATGGACAACATACTATGACAACAGCTCACTTGAGCCTTTGGCTCAGGTGAGCTAAAAATAAGACTCAAGCAAAAAATATAAATATTTGTACTGATTATTATTATTTATTATTTAATAATTTTGTATTTAACCATAATTTGGAATATAAAGTTAATGAAAGAATCAATCAATATACACCTCAATTTCATTATAAATACAGAAATGCCTACCTTATCCTCTTGAAGCTTGTTTAAATGAGCCTTTTCAAACACCACGTTTTTTTAAAAACTGCTGCAGATCCATTCAGGACACTGTAATATATATAAACATCAATTGATTGATTGATATTTTGTTTAATGTCACACCACGATTATTGCACATTATTTGGTCACGGCTATAAACATCATGTATCTGCTAAAGACAGTATTGCCGGATTGCAAAGCATATAGATGTACGTGTTAGCCTTCTTTATAATTGTTAAATTAGACTAGTGGTCGTGTTTTTGGTGCCTCTACAGCCGTCTACAGACTTTTACTTGACTATCAGGGCAGTGAGGACTATATGGCGAGACTTGTCCAAACCTCATTCAGAAAAGACATGGTCCTGAACCTCGTCCTTTCTGACTGTTACTCGCGACTCCTACAGATCAAGGGTCCGAGCTCGCTTTCAGACAAGCAGAGCACGGTTTATCATGTTGCTGTCACATTATATATTTTTATAACATGCGTTTTATACTGCCATACGTGTTCATATAATTTTTAGGACCTGATGTCCATGAATGCACTTGACTCTTTTAGACCAATATGGACCTAGCTCCCACGTACGTCCCATTGTCATTGAAAGTAGTCCAACAAATCTGACGAAGGTGGCCGATCTGAACAACCCCCCACCCACCCATCCTTTTCCCTCCTCCATTAGTCATTACAATGTACCCCCATACAGTACGGTAAAATGCTGTGTAATCACTAAATAATTTTTCTTATTTCGTTTCTTACTTTAAAGGGCCACCATTACTTGGTATTAATTAGGACTTGTATATCAAAATATTTGCCAAGTAACATGTTTTTACTAGATCCAGATATTGTATCATTTATGTTAGGTTTTGTCATACATGTATATTATTGTCATCAGTGGCGGATTTAGGGGGGGAGCGAAAGAGCGCGCCATCCCCATCCCCCCTTACCTGTCAGTGACCTAAACATTTATCAAAAACCATTGTCAGAATCGAATAAATTCACCTTTTGACCTCCCACCAAAGGGGGGTGGCTGGATCCGCCACCTGCAGATGTACAATTTGACAAATGCTCTTGGACGTCTTGTCGTCTTGAACATATCTTAGCTCATGCATCATGGCCATGGTCAGTCAACTCACAGTTAGGCCTATAATTTATTTTGCATTTGTAACACTTACTGACCTTAAACCTTCACTGAATCTCAATGCCACGATGAGAAATGAGGCGTATTTTATATAAAAACACTCTGTATAAGATCAACAATTGACATGTACATGCATTTCTCACTTTGCAGACGATACTAAGTATAATCCAGTTCGTACAAAAGCATTTCGTGTTTTTATTGCGGACAGGGAATCTATATTGCTTCAGCAAAACGTCTATAGATCTAACTTACCTCACTTAATATAAAAATCGGCAATCTTTCATTTTTCAAACAGGGAAAACATGAATAGTATGTCGCACGTACACTTAGTATCTCGGCAGACTCGTTCATACGACCTCATGTTTATCTCGTACGTACGACTTAGTATCGCGTACGTACGACTTAATATCTCGTACGTACGACATAGTATCTCGTACGTACGACTTAGTATCTCGTACGTACGACTTAGTATCTCGTACGTACGACATAGTATCTCGTACGTACGACTTAGCATCTCGTACGTACGACTTAGTATCTCGTACGTACGACTTAGTATCTCGTACGTACGACTTAGTATCTCGTACGTACGACTTAGTATCTCGTACGAACGACATAGTATCTCGTACGTACGACTTAGTATCTCGTACGTACGACTTAGTATCTCGTACGTACGACTTAGTATGTCGTACGTACGACTTAGTATCTCGTACGTACGACTTAGTATCTCGTACGTACGACTTAGTATCTCGTACGTACGACTTAGTATGTCGAACGTTACGACATAGTATGTCGTACGTACGACTTAGTATCTCGTACGTACGACTTAGTATCTCGTACGTACGACTTAGTATGTCGTACGTACGACTTAGTATGTCGTACGTAACGCTTTAGTATGTCGTACGTACGACTTAGTAATCTCGTACGTACGACTTAATATCTCGTACGTACGACATAGTATCTCGTACGTACGACTTAGTATGTCGTTCGTACGACTTAGTATCTCGTACGTACGACTTAATATCTCGTACGTACGACTTAGTATCTCGTACGTACGACTTAGTATCTCGTACGTACGACATAGTATGTCGTACGTACGACTTAGTATCTCGTACGTACGACTTAGTGTCTCGTACGGACGACATAGTATCTCGTACGTACGACTTAGTATGTCGTACGTACGACTTAGTATCTCGTACGTACGACTTAGTATCTCGTACGTACGACATAGTATCTCGTACGTACGACTTAGTATCTCGTACGTACGACTTAGTATGTCGTACGTACGACTTAGTATGTCGTACGTACGACTTAGTATCTCGTACGTACGACTTAGTATCTCGTACGTACGACTTAGTATGTCGTACGTACGACATAGTATGTCGTACGTACGACTTAGTATCTCGTACGTACGACTTAGTATCTCGTACGTACGACTTAGTATGTCGTACGTACGACTTAGTATGTCGTACGTACGCTTTAGTATGTCGTACGTACGACTTAGTATCTCGTACGTACGACTTAATATCTCGTACGTACGACTTAGTATCCCGTACGTACGACTTAGTATGTCGTACGTACGACTTAGTATCTCGTACGTACGACTTAATATCTCGTACGTACGACTTAGTATGTCGTACGTACGACTTAGTATGTCGTACGTACGACATAGTATGTCGTACGTACGACTTAGTATCTCGTACGTACGACTTAGTATCTCGTACGTACGACATAGTATCTCGTACGTACGACTTAGTATGTCGTACGTACGACTTAGTATCTCGTACGTACGACTTAGTATCTCGTACGTACGACATAGTATCTCGTACGTACGACTTAATATCTCGTACGTACGACTTAGTATGTCGTACGTACGACATAGTATCTCGTACGTACGACTTAGTCGTACATACGGGATACTTAGTCATACTCAGGAGCGGAGTTAATGGGCGCATTCGGCGTACATTCATATATGTATATATTCATACAGTTTTATTTATTGAATATTAACTGAGTATTGGGAAATATGCTTCCCGATATTCAGTCAATAACCTTGTTTATTAGATATACTGAGCAAAAACCGCATCCACTGTATACAGTTTGAGTTATTTTCTAAACTGTAAATGCTATATTTTTCAAATTGGTATACACGTAATTTATACATCTTATGATAACATTCAACAATCTTGTCAAAATTTGATAAGCATTTCACTGATAACAGACAAAGAAAGGTGTAAGGGGTCATTTCAGAAAGTGACAAAATTCTGATTGGAATCAAAAGATAGCATTATTGTCAAATCATAAACCATTATTGCTTATTATCAGGTATGACCATCCTTGTTTGCTAAAACAGCACGATTTGTACTTTGCATGCCATTCACGTAACGTCTAATGACGTTTGGGGCTAGTTTAATTCATTCTGCTATAAGAACATTTTGTAGCTCCTGAATGGTCAATGGATGTCGCATGTCCGCTTTTCTACCCAATAAATCCTATATGTGCTGGCTCATACTGAGATCAGGGCTATCTGCTGGCCTTGGGAGCATGTTAACGTTATTTCGTTGAAGGTAGCGTTGAGTAAGTCGCGTGGTATGCGGGCGAGCATTATCGTGTTGTAAAGGTGACCCTTAGTGCATGTCTCTGGATGACGGGAACTTCTGGAATTAGAATCTGATTAGTATAGGCCTGTACATTTAAAGTACCATTTACTACTACAAATGCGCGTTTTTCCGCCGCCCATGATTCCACCCCATATCACAACGCTGCCACCACCAAACATGTTTCTCTGAAGGACATGTGTCAGTATATCATTCTCCTTGTCGACGGTAAAACCATGGCTCGACCATCATGACTAAGACTATGACTAAGGTTGAACCTTGATTCGTCAGTAAACAAAACGTTATTCCAGTCATTCCTCTTAAAATGTTAATTAATAATATCTACACCACTTAACGCGAGTATTGCGATGAATAGGCGTCAGAATCTGTCCGAAGTATGGCCTGTAAGCTCGTATCGGCCTATTTGTAGCCCTTAACATATTACGTGTATAGTGTGTGCGTTGACACCATAACGTTTGGCTGTAACAGTTGCTGGCATATGACGTTGACAAGGATGCGCCAACGCTATGCATGATCATAACGGTCATCGCGGACCGTAGTTGCACGTGGTCTAACCTTATCGAGAACGATCTTCGCCAGTCAGTCTTCTAAAAAATTTGAAGAACTTCTATATAGTTATGGTCTTTCTCATGCAGCCAAATGCCGTGCTAACAGCGGTCACTGTATATATCCTGTAGATAGTTATGATACTATTGCTCATGCATAAATGTGTAAAAATGATGGACTTGTAAAACCTGTTGACTTCTTCCGTACGAAGTACCCCGAAGGGAAGCATGAATAATACAAATAACAAAAACACTTTTCGGCCACTTGGCTTTTATGACTTGGTCTTATTCGCTGCGTTGATTTAACCAGCAGTTATGGATTTTACGTAGAAACACATAGAAAATGACACGAAAAGTTTTGATTTTTCAGTATTTAAGGTACCGATATAACCAAACAACCAATTCCTTTGTGGAAGCCCATCGGTTAGACTGGTTAACTGATCTCTGGACCAAAGCAAGCATCTGATATCATAAATTTAAATTGGAAGTTCAGATTATGGTTATTGAGGTTAAAAACAACAATGATATGAGGAAATTCCTTCATCTTTTTTACGTATATAACATATACATATATTGCGTGTATTTCAGCAGTCATGTTAAGTACGAAACACCAGGTCGAGTTATACCCAAGACTGTGTATGACTACTTCAATCCCATTCTTCTTCTTTTGCGAAAATGATGTGGACGTTTTTGCGTACAAATGTACGCCTGGCTACACCCTTCGCTAGTAGGAACATGGTGTATTTTACACTATGTACATCGGTTGTATCTTATATACCTCAGTCTCTCCGTTACATGTGTTAGAAAAGAAAATTAAAGGAATGGGTATATAATTGGCAAAATACTATTCATTGTAGGCCACGATTTACCCTTAATGATTTAAGAAATTATACGAGCTCCCAAGGCTTCGTCCCCAGATCCCCCCCCCCCCCCTCCTATACCAGGGTTTTCCTTGGATTCACTAGACACCATAAAGCAATCCCAGACACATTGCCTTCACATGTGTATTTTAGCTTAAAAATTGCTGTCCGCCACATTATCATTACTTCCTGGATTCACCCCTGGTACCTACGGCATACTATGTCGTACGTACGACTTAGTATCTCGTACGTACGACTTAGTATATCGTACGTACGACTTAGTATCTCGTACGTACCACTTAGTATGTCGTACGTACGACTTAGTATCTCGTACGTACGACTTAATATCTCGTACGTACGACTTAGTATGTCGTACGTACGACATAGTATCTCGTACGTACGACTTAGTATCTCGTACGTACGACTTAATATCTCGTACGTACGACTTAGTATGTCGTACGTACGACTTAGCATCCAAAAAAAAAAAAAAATTCACTTTGGCAGCAATACGCTTCCGTAATAACCCTTTTTGATTTCTAAACAAATCAGATTTTCCCGCTCAAAACCAGTTTTTATTTAATAAAGACCCTATAACCGTACAAACCCTATCATATTTGATATCAATGGAAAGGTCTTGACCTCACCTTTCATGTGATATTACTTGCAGAATCCTATCTTTCATTCCCACAGAGTTATAACCCTTTTTTATTTGTAAACAAAATAGTTTTTCCCGCTCAAAACCCATTTTTCTTTAATAAAGACCCTAAAACCCTACAAACCCTATCATATTTGGTATCAGTGGAAAGGTCTTGACCTCACCTTTCATGTGATATTACTTGCAGAATCCTATCTTACATTCCCACAGAGTTATAACCCTTTTTTATTTGTAAACAAAGGAGATTTTCCCGCTTAAAACCCGTTTTTCTTTAATAAAGACCCTAAAGCCCAACAAACCCCATCATATTTGGTATCAGTGGAAATGCCTTGATCTCACCTTTCATGTGATATCACTTGCAGAATCCTATCTTTCATTTTCACAGAGTTATAACCCTTTTTTATTTGTAATTAAAAGAGATTTTCCCGCTCAAAACCAGTGTTTCTTTAATAAAGACCCTATAACCGTACAAACCCTATCATATTTGGTATCAATGGAAAGGCCTTGACCTCACCTTTCATGTGATATCACTTGCAGAATCCTATCTTTCCATCCCACAGAGTTATAACCCTTTTCTATTTGTAAACAAAATAGATTTTCCCGCTCAAAACCCATTTTTCTTTAATAAAGACCCTAAAACCCATCAAACCCTATCATATTTGGTATCAGTGGAAAGGTCTTGACCTCACCTTTCATGTGATATAACTGACAGAATCCTATCTTTCATTCCCACAAAGTTATAACCCTTTTTTATTTGTAATTAAATGAGATTTTCCCGCTCAAAACCCATTTCTTTTTAATAAAGACCCTGAAACCCTACAAACCCTATCATATTTGGTATCACTGGAAAGGACTTGACCTCACCTTTCATGTGATATCACTTGCAGTATCCTATCTTACATTCCCACACAGTTATAACCCTTTTTTATTTCTAAACAAATGAGATTTTCCCCCTGAAAACCCGTTTTTCTTTAATAAAGACCCTAAAACCCTACAAACCCTATCATATTTGGTATCAGTGGAAATGTCTTGACCTCACCTTTCATGTGATATCACTTGCAGAATCCTATCTTTCGATCCCAAAGAGCAATAACCCTTTTTTATTGGTAAACATAAGAGATTTTCCCCTTAAAACGTGTTTTTCTTTAATAAAGAGCCTAAAACCCATCAAACCCTATCATATTTGGTACCAGTTGAAAGGTCTTGACCTCCCCTTTCATATGATATCACTTGCAGAATCCTATCTTTCCATCAGACAGAGTTATAACCCTTTTTTATTTGTAAACAAAGGAGATTTTCCCGCTCAAAACCCAATTTTCTTTAATAAAGACTCTAAAACACTGCAAACCCTATCATATTTGGTATCACTGGAAAGGTCTTGACCTCACCTTTCATGTGATATCACTTGCAGAATCCTATCTTACATTCCCACAGAGTTATAACCCTTTTTGATTTCTAAACATATGAGATTTTCCCCCTCAAAACCCGTTTTTCTTTAATAAAGACCCTATAACCCTACAAAGCCTATCATATTTGGTATCAGTGGAAATGTCTTGACCTCACCTTTCATGTGATATCACTTGCAGAATCCTATCTTTCGATCCCACAGAGTTATAACCTTTTTTATTGGTAAACAAAGGAGATTTTCCTCTTAAAAAGTGTTTTTCTTTAATAAAGAGCCTAAAACCGTACAAACCCTATCATATTTGGTATCAGTGGAAAGGTCCTGACCTCACCATTCATGTGATATCACTTGCAGAATCCTATCTTTAATTCCCACAGAGTTATAACCCTTTTTTCTTTGTAAACAAAGGAGATTTTCCCGCTCAAAACCCATTTTTCTTTAATAAAGACCCTAAAACCCATCAAACCCTATCATATTTGGTATCAGTGGAAAGGTCTTGACCTAACCTTTCATGTGATATAACTGACAGAATCCTATCTTTCATTCCCACAGAGTTATAACCCTTTTTTATTTGTAAACATAGGAGATTTTCCCGCTCAAAACCAGTGTTTCTTTAATAAAGACCCTATAACCGTACAAACCCTATCATATTTGGTATCAATGGAAAGGCCTTGACCTCACCTTTCATGTGATATCACTTGCAGAATCCTATCTTTCCATCCCACAGAGTTATAACCCTTTTCTATTTGTAAACAAAATAGATTTTCTAGCTCAAAACCCATTTTTCTTTAATAAAGACCCTAAAACCCATCAAACCCTATCATATTTGGTATCAGTGGAAAGGTCTTGACCTCACCTTTCATGTGATATAACTGACAGAATCCTATGTTTCATTCTTACAAAGTTATAACCCTTTTTTATTTGTAATTAAATGAGATTTTCCCGCTCAAAACCCATTTCTTTTTAATAAAGACCCTGAAATCCTACAAACCCTATCATATTTGGTATCAGTGGAAATGTCTTGACCTCACCTTTCATGTGATATCACTTGCAGAATCCTAACTTTCGATTCCCACAGAGTTATAACCCTTTTTTCTTTGTAAACAAAGGAGATTTTCCCGCGCAAAACCCGCTTTTCTTGAATAAAGACCCTAAAACCAATCAAACCCTATCATATTTGGTATCAGTGGAAAGGTCTTGACCTCACCTTTCATATGACATCACTTACAGAATACTATCTTTCATTCCCACAGAGTTATAACCCTTTTTTATTTCTAAACAAATGAGATTTTCCCCCTGAAAACCCGTTTTTCTTTAATAAAGACCCTAAAACCCTACAAACCCTATCATATTTGGTATCAGTGGAAATGTCTTGACCTCACCTTTCATGTGATATCACTTGCAGAATCCTATCTTTTGATCCCAGAGAGTTATAACCCTTTTTTATTGGTAAACATAAGAGATTTTCCCCTTAAAACGTGTTTTCTTTAATAAGGAGCCTAAAACCCATCAAACCCTATCATATTTGGTACCAGTTGAAATGTCTTGACGTCACCTTTCATGTGATATCACTTGCAGAATCCTATCTTTCGATCCCACAGAGTTATAACCCTTTTTTATTTGTAAACAAAGGAGATTTTCTCGCTCAAAACCCATTTTTCTTTAATAAAGACCCTAAAACCCATCAAACCCTATCATATTTGGTATCAGTGGAAAGGTCTTGACCTCTCCTTTCATATGATATCACTTACAGAATCGTATCTTTACATCCCACAGAGTTATACCCTTTTTTTTTTAAACAAAGGAGATTTTCCCCCTGAAAACCCGTTTTTCTTTAATAAAGACCCTATAACCCATTAAACCCTATCATATTTGGTATCAGTGGAAATGTCTTGACCTCACCTTTTATGTGATATCACTTGCAGAATCCTATCTTTCGATCCCTCAGAGTTATAACCTTTTTTATTGTAAACAAAAGAGATTATCTCGCTCAAAACCAATTTTTCTTTAATAAAGACCCTAAAACCCATCAAAACCTATCATATTTGGTATCAGTGGAAAGGTCTTGACCCCTCCTTTCATATGATATCACTTACAGAATCTTATCTTTACATCCCACAGAGGTATTACCCTTTTTTATTTGTAAACAAAGGAGATTTTCCGGCTCAAAACCAATTTTCTTTAATAAAGACACTAAAACCCATCAAACCCTATCATATTTGGTATCAGTGGAAAGGACTTGACCTCACCTTTCATGTGATATCACTTGCAGAATCCTATCTTACATTCCCACACAGTTATAACTCTTTTTTCTTTGTAAACAAATTAGATTTTCCCGCTCAAAACCCATTTTTCTTTAATAAAGACCTTAACAATCTGCAAACCCTATCATATTTGGTATCAGTGGAAAGGACTTGACCTCACGTTTCATGTGATATCATTTGCAGGATCCTATCTTACATTCCCACAGAGTTATAACCCTTTTTTATTTGTAACCAAATGAGATTTTCCCGCTCAAAACCAATTTTTCTTTAATAAAGACCCTAAAACCCTGCAAACCCTATCATATTGCATATCAGTGGAAAGGACTTTACCTCACCTTTCATGTGATATCAGTTGCAGAATCCTATCTTACATTCCCACAGAGTTATAACCCTTTTTGATTTCTAAACAAATGAGATTTTCCCCCTCAAAACCTGTTTTTCTTTAATAAAGACCCTATAACCCATTAAACCCTATCATATTTGGTATCAGTTGAAATGTCTTGACCTCACCTTTCATGTGATATCACTTACAGAATCCTATCATTCGATCCCACAGAGTTATAACCCTTTTTTATTTGTAAACAAAAGAGATTTTCTCACTCGAAACCCATTTTTCTTTAATAAAGACCCTAAAACCCATCAAAACCTATCATATTTGATATCAGTGGAAAGGTCTTGACCCCTCCTTTCATATGATATCACTTACAGAATCCTATCTTTACATCCCACAGAGTTATAACCCTTTTTTATTTTAAACAAAGGAGATTTCCCCCCTCAAAACGCGTTTTTCTTTCATAAAGACCCCAAACCCCATCAAACCCTATCTTATTTGCTACCAGTTGAAAGGTCTTGACCTCCCCTTTCATGTGATATCACTTGCAGAATTCCATCCTTCCATCCCACAGAGTTATAGACCTTTTTTATTTGTAAACAAAGGAGATTTTCCCGATCGAAACAAATTTTTCTTTAAAAAAGACCCATTAAACCCTATAAACCCTATCATATTTGTTATCAATGGAAAGGAGTTGACCTCATCTTTCATGTGATATCACTTGCAGAATCCTATCTTTCCATCCCACAGAGTTATAACCCTTTTTTATTTGTAAACAAAGGAGATTTTCCGGCTCAAAACCAATTTTCTTTAATAAAGACACTAAAACACTACAAACCCTATCATATTTGGTATCAGTGGAAAGCACTTGACCTCACCTTTCATGTGATATCACTTGCAGAATTCTATCTTACATTCCCACACAGTTATAAACTCTTTTTTCTTTTGTAAACAAATTAGATTTTCCCGCTCAAAACCCATTTTTCTTTAATAAAGACCTTAACAATCTGCAAACCCTATCATATTTGGTATCAGTGGAAAGGACATGACCTCACCTTTCATGTGATATCACTTGCAGAATCCGATCTTACATTCCCACAGAGTTATAACCCTTTTTTATTTGTAAACAAATGAGATTTTCCCGCTCAAAACCAATTTTTCTTTAATAAAGACCATAAAACCCTGCAAACCCTATCAAATTTCATATCAGTGGAAAGGACATGACCTCACCTTTCATGTGATATCACTTGCAGAATCCTATCTTACATTCCCACAGAGTTATAACCCTTTTTGATTTCTAAACAAATGAGATTTTCCCCCTCAAAACCTGTTTTTCTTTAATAAAGACCCTATAACCCATTAAACCCTATCATATTTGGTATCAGTTGAAATGTCTTGATCTCACCTTTCATGTGATATCACTTGCAGAATCCTATCATTCGATCCCACAGAGTTATAACCCTTTTTTATTTGTAAACAAAAGAGATTTTCTCACTCAAAACCCATTTTTCTTTAATAAAGACCCTAAAACCCATCAAAACCTATCATATTTGTTATCAGTGGAAAGGTCTTGACCCCTCCTTTCATATGATATCACTTACAGAATCCTATCTTTACATCCCACAGAGTTATACCCCTTTTTTATTTTAAACAAAGGAGATTTTCCCCCTCAAAACGCGTTTTTCTTTCATAAAGACCCCAAAACCCATTAAACCCTATCTTATTTGGTACCAGTTGAAAGGTCTTGACCTACCCTGTCATGTGATATCACTTGCAGAATTCCATCACTCCATCCCACAGAGTTATAGACCTTTTTTATTTGTAAACAAATGAGATTTTCCCGATCCAAAACACATTTTTCTTTAAAAAAGACCCTAAAACCCTACAAACCCCATCGTATTTGTTATCAATGGAAACGACTTGACCTCACCTTTCATGTGATATCACTTGCAGAATCCTATCTTTCCTTCCCATAGAGTTATAACCCTTTTTTATTTGTAAACAAAGGAGATTTTCCGGCTCAAAACCAATTTTCTTTAATAAAGACACTAAAACACTACAAACCCTATCATATTTGGTATCAGTGGAAAGCACTTGACCTCACCTTTCATGTGATATCACTTGCAGAATTCTATCTTACATTCCCACACAGTTATAACTCTTTTTTCTTTGTAAACAAATTAGATTTTCCCGCTCAAAACCCATTTTTCTTTAATAAAGACCTTAACAATCTGCAAACCCTATCATATTTGGTATCAGTGGAAAGGACATGACCTCACCTTTCATGTGATATCACTTGCAGAATCCGATCTTACATTCCCACAGAGTTATAACCCTTTTTTATTTGTAAACAAAGGAGATTTTCCCGCTCAAAACCAATTTTTCTTTAATAAAGACCCTAAAACCCTGCAAACCCTATCAAATTTCATATCAGTGGAAAGGACATGACCTCACCTTTCATGTGATATCAGTTGCAGAATCCTATCTTACATTCCCACAGAGTTATAACCCTTTTTGATTTCTAAACAAATGAGATTTTCCCCTTAAAACCCGTTTTTCTTTAATAAAGACCCTACAACCCATCAAACCCTATCATATTTGGTATCAGTGGAAATGTCTTGACGTCACCTTTCATGTGATATCACTTGCAGAATCCTATCTTTCGATCCCACAGAGTTATAACCCTTTTTTATTTGTAAACAAAGGAGATTTTCTCGCTCAAAACCCATTTTTCTTTAATAAAGACCCTAAAACCCATCAAACCCTATCATATTTGGTATCAGTGGAAAGGTCTTGACCTCTCCTTTCATATGATATCACTTACAGAATCCTATCTTTACATCCCACAGAGTTATAACCTTTTTTTTTTTAAACAAAGGAGATTTTCCCCCTGAAAACGCGTTTTTCTTTAATAAAGACCCTATAACCCATTAAACCCTATCATATTTGGTATCAGTGGAAATGTCTTGACCTCACCTTTTATGTGATATCACTTGCAGAATCCTATCTTTCGATCCCACAGAGTTATAACCTTTTTTTATTGTAAACAAAAGAGATTATCTCGCTCAAAACCAATTTTTCTTTAATAAAGACCCTAAAACCCATCAAAACCTATCATATTTGGTATCAGTGGAAAGGTCTTGACCTCACCTTTCATGTCATATCACTTCCAGAATTCTATCTTTCGATCCCACAGAGTTATAACCCTTTTTTTGTAAACAAAGGAGATTTTTCCGCTCAAAAACCATTTTTCTTCAATAAAGACCCGAAAACCCATCAAACCCTATCATATTTGGTATCAGTGGAAAGATCTTGACCTCCCCTTTCATGTGATATCACTTGCAGAATCCTATCTTACATTCCCACACAGTTATAACTCTTTTTTCTTTGTAAACAAATTAGATTTTCCCGCTCAAAACCCATTTTTCTTTAATAAAGACCTTAACAATCTGCAAACCCTATCATATTTGGTATCAGTGGAAAGGACTTGACCTCACGTTTCATGTGATATCATTTGCAGAATCCTATCTTACATTCCCACAGAGTTATAACCCTTTTTTATTTGTAACGAAATGAGATATTCCTGCTCAAAACCAATTTTTCTTTAATAAAGACCCTAAAACCCTGCAAACCCTATCATATTGCATATCAGTGGAAAGGACTTTTCCTCACCTTTGATGTGATATCAGTTGCAGAATCCTATCTTACATTCCCACAGAGTTATAACCCTTTTTGATTTCTAAACAAATGAGATTTTCCCCCTCAAAACCTGTTTTTCTTTAATAAAGACCCTATAACCCATTAAACCCTATCATATTTGGTATCAGTTGAAATGTCTTGACCTCACCTTTCATGTGATATCACTTGCAGAATCCTATCATTCGATCCCACAGAGTTATAACCCTTTTTTATTTGTAAACAAAAGAGATTTTCTCACTCAAAACCCATTTTTCTTTAATAAAGACCCTAAAACCCATCAAAACCTATCATATTTGATATCAGTGGAAAGGTCTTGATCCCTCCTTTCATATGATATCACTTACAGAATCCTATCTTAACATCCCACAGAGTTATAACCCTTTTTTGTTTTAAACAAAGGAGATTTTTCCCCTCAAAACGCGTTTTTCTTTAATAAAGACCTTAACAATCTGCAAACCCTATCATATTTGGAATCAGTGGAAAGGACTTGACCTCACCTTTCATGTGATATCACTTGCAGAATCCTATCTTACATTCCCACAGAGTTATAACCCTTTTTTATTTGTAAACAAATGAGATTTTCCCGCTCAAAACCAATTTTTCTTTAATAAAGACCCTAAAACCCTGCAAACCCTATCATATTTCATATCAGTGGAAAGGACTTGACCTCACCTTTCATGTGATATCACTTGCAGAATCCTATCTTACATTCCCACAGAGTTATAACCCTTTTTGATTTCTAAACAAATGAGATTTTCCCTTTAAAACCCGTTTTTCTTTAATAAAGACCCTGTAACCGTACAAACCCTATCATATTTGTTATCAATGGAAAGGTCTTGACCTCACCATTCATGTGATATCACTTGCAGAATCCTATCTTTCATTCCCACAGAGTTATAACCTTTTTTTTACTGGTAAACAAAGGAAATTTTCCCGCTCAAAACCCAGTTTTTTTAATAATTACTCTAAAACACTGCAAAATCTATCATATTTGGTATCAGTGGAAAGGACTTTCACTCACATTTCATGTGATATCACTAGCAGAATCGCATCTTACATTCCCACAGAGTTATAACACTTTTTGATTTCTAAACAAATGAGATTTTCCCCCTGAAAACCCGTTTTTCTTTAATAAAGACCCTAAAACCCTACAAACCCTATCATATTTCGTATCAGTGGAAAGGACTTGATCTCACCTTTCATGTGATATCACTTGCAGAATCCTATCTTACATTCCCACACAGTTATAACCCTTTTTTATTTGTAAACAAATGAGATTTTCCCGTCAAAACCAATTTTTCTTTAATAAAGACCCTAAAACCCTACAAACCCTATCATATTTGGTATCAGCTGAAAGGTCTTGACCTCACCTTTCATGTGATATCACCTGCAGAATCCTATCTTTCATTCCCCACAGAGTAATAACCCTTTTTTATTTGTAAACAAAGGAGATTTTCCCGCTCAAAACCCGTTTTTCTTTAATAAAGACCCTAAAACCCATCAAACCCTATCATATTTGGTATCAGTGGAAAGGTTTTGACCTCACCTTTCATGTGATATCATTTGCAGAATCCTATTTTTCCATCCCACAGAGTTATAACCCTTTTCTCTTTGTAAACAAAGAAGATTTTCCCGCTTAAAATCCGTTTTTCTCTATTAAGGACCTTAAAACCATGCTAACCCTATCATATTTGGTATCAATGGAAAGGACTTCACATCACCTTTCATGTGATATCACCTGCAGAATCCTATCTTTCATTCCCCACAGAGTTATAACCATTTTTTTGTAAATAAAGGAGATTTTCCCGCTCAAAACCCATTTTTCTTTAATAAAAACCCTATAACCGTTAAAACTCTATCATATTTGGTATCAGTGGAAAGGTCTTGACGTCATCTTTCATGTGATATCATGTGCAGAATCCTATCTTTCGATCCGACAGAGTTATAACCCTTTTTTATTGGTAAACAAAGGAGATTTTACCGCTCAATTTGGTTGGTTGGTTGATTGGTGTTTTACGTCGCTTTCAACAATATTTCAGTTATATCGCGACATGGAAGCAGGAGGTTACCAACCTCTTAAACATAGTGGCGCAACCCGGGAATCGAACCCGGATCGTCGGCGCCGCAAGCCAAGCGCTTAACCACTACACCAAGCCTGCCCCTTTTACCGCTCAAAACCCATTTTTCTTTAATAAAGACTCTCAAACACTGCAAACCCTATCATATTTGGTATCAGTGGAAAGGACTTTACCTCACCTTTCATGTGATATCACTTGCAAAATCCTATCTTACATTCCCACAGAGTTATAACCCTTTTTGATTTGTAAACAAAGGAGATTTTCCCCCGCAAAACCCGTTTTTCTTTAATAAAGACCCTAAAACCCATCAAACCCTATCATATTTCGTATCAGTGGAAAGGACTTGATCTCACCTTTCATGTGATATCATTTGCAGAATCCTATCTTACATTCCCACACAGTAATAACCCTTTTTTATTTGTAAACAAATGAGATTTTCCCGCTCAAAACACATTTTTCTTTAATAAAGACCCTAAAACCCTACAAACCCTATCATATTTGGTATCAGTGGAAAGGTCTTGACCTCACCTTTCATGTGATATCACTTGTAGAATTCTATCTTTCATTCCCACAGAGTTATAACCCTTTTTTATTTGTAAACAAAGGAGATTTTCCCGCTCAAAACACTTTTTTCTTTAATAAAGACCCTAAAACCCATCAAACCCTATCATATTTTGTATCAGTGGAAAGGTCTTGACCTCACCTTTCATGTGATATCATTTGCAGAATCCTATTTTTCCATCCCACAGAGTTATAACCCTTTTCTCTTTGTAAACAAAGAAGATCTTCCCGCTTGAAACCCGTTTTTCTCTATTAAAGACCTTAAAACGATGCTAACCCTATCATATTTGGTAGCAGTGGAAAGAACTTCACATCACCTTTCATGTCATATCACTTACAGAATCCTATCTTTCATTGCCACAGAGTTATAGCCCTTTTCTCTTTGTAAAGAAAGGAGATTTTCCAGCTCAAAATCAATTTTTCTTTAATAAAGACCCTAAAACCCTGCAAACCCTATCATATTTGGTATCAGTGGAGAGGTCTTGACCTCACCTTTCATGTGGTATCACTTACAGAATCCTATCTTTCCATCCCACAGAGTTATAACCCTTTTTTAATTGTAAACAAATGATATTTTCCCCTTAAAACGCGTTTTTCTTTCATAAACACCTTAAAACCCATCAAACCCTATCTTATTTGTTACCAGTTGAAAGGACTTGACCTCCCCTTACATGTGATATCACTTGCAGAATCCTTTATTTCCTTCCCACAGAGTTATAACCCTTTTTTATTTGTAAACAAAGAAGATTTTCCCGCTTAAAACCCGTTTTTCTCTATCGAAGACCTTAAAACCGTGAAAACCCTCTCATATTTGTTATCAATGGAAAGAACTTCACATTACCTTTCATGTCATATCACTTGCCGAATCCAATCTTTCATTCCCACAGAGTTATAATCCTTTTCTCTTTGTAAACAAAGAGAATTTCCCGCTTGAAACTCGTTTTTCTTAAATAAAGACCCTGAAACCCATCAATCCCTATCATATTTGGTATCAGTGGAAAGGTCTTGACCTCATCTTTCATGTGATATCACGTGCAGAATCCTATCTTTCGATCCGACAGAGTTATAACCCTTTTTTATTGGTAAACAAAGGAGATTTTACCGCTCAAAACCCATTTTTCTTTAATAAACACTCTAAACCACTGCAAACCCTATCATATTTGGTATCAGTGGAAAGGACTTGACCTCACCTTTCATGTGATATCACTTGCAGAATCCTATCTTACATTCCCACAGAGTTATAACCCTTTTTGATTTGTAAACAAAGGAGATTTTCCCCCTGAAAACCCGTTTTTCTTTAATAAAGACCCTAAAACACATCAAACCCTATCATATTTCGTATCAGTGGAAAGGACTTGATCTCACCTTTCATGTGATATCATTTGCAGAATCCTATCTTACATTCCCACACAGTAATAACCCTTTTTTATTTGTAAACAAATGAGATTTTCCCGCTCAAAACCCATTTTTCTTTAATAAAGACCCTAAAACCCTACAAACCCTATAATATTTGGTATCAGTGGAAAGGTCTTGACCTCACCTTTCATGTGATATCACTTGCAGAATCCTATCTTTCATTCCCTACAGAGTTATAACCCTTTTTTATTTGTAAACAAAGGAGATTTTCCCGCTCAAAACACATTTTTCTTTAATAAAGACCCTAAAACCCATCAAACCCTATCATATTTGGTATCAGTGGAAAGGTTTTGACCTCACCTTTCATGTGATATCATTTGCAGAATCCTATCTTTCCATCCCACAGAGTTATAACCCTTTTTTATTTGTAAACAAAGAAGATTTTCCCGCTTAAAACCCGTTTTTCTCTATTAAAGACCTTAAAACCATGCTAACCCTATCATATTTGGTAGCAGTGGAAAGAACTTCACATCACCTTTCATGTGATATCACCTGAAGAATCCTATCTTTCATTCCCCACAGAGTTATAACCCTTTTCTCTTTGTAAACAAAGGAGATTTTCCAGCTCAAAACACATTTTTCTTTAATAAAGACCCTAAAACCCATCAAACCCTATCATATTTGGTATCAGTGGAAAGGTTTTGACCTCACCTTTCATGTGATATCATTTGCAGAATCCTATTTTTCCATCCCACAGAGTTATAACCCTTTTCTCTTTGTAAACAAAGAAGATTTTCCCGCTTAAAACCCGTTTTTCTCTATTAAAGACCTTAAAACCATGCTAACTCTATGATATTTGGTATCAGTGGAAAGGACTTCACATCACCTTTCATGTCATATCACTTACAGAATCCTATCTTTCATTGCCACAGAGTTATAGCCCTTTTCTCTTTGTAAACAAAGGAGATTTTCCAGCTCAAAATCAATTTTTCTTTAATAAAGACCTTAAAACCCTGCAAACCTATTATATTTGGTATCAGTGGAGAGGTCTTGACCTCACCTTTCATGTGATATCACTTACAGAATCCTATCTTTCCATCCCACAGAGTTATAACCCTTTTTTAATTCTAAACAAATGATATTTTCCCCTTAAAACGCGTTTTTCTTTCATAAATACCTTAAAACCCATCAAACCCTATCTTATTTGGTACCAGTTGAAAGGTCTTGACCTCCCCTTTCATGTGATATCACTTGCAGAATCCTATCTTTCATTCCCACAGAGTTATAACCCTTTTTTATTTGTAAATAAAGGAGATATTCCCGCTCAAAACCCATTTTTCTTTTAAAAAAACACCCTATAACCGTAGAAACCCTATCATATTTTGTATCAATGGAAAGGTCTTGACCTCACTTTTCATGTGATATCACTTGCAGAATCCTTTATTTCCTTCCCACAGAGTTATAACCCTTTTTTATTTGTAAAAAAAGAAGAATTTCCCGCTTAAACCCCGTTTTTCTCTATTAAAGACCTTAAAACCGTACAAACCCTCTCATATTTGGTATCAGTGGAAAGAACTTCACATCACCTTTCATGTCATATCACTTGCAGAATCCTATCTTTCATTCCCACAGAGTTATAACCCTTTTCTCTTTGTAAACAAATGAGATTTTCCCGCTCAAAACCCATTTTTCTTTAATAAAGACCCTAAAACCCTACAAACCCTATAATATTTGGTATCAGTGGAAAGGTCTTGACCTCACCTTGCATGTGATATCACTTGCAGAATCCCATCTTTCCATCCCACAGAGTTATAAACCTTTTTTATTTGTAAACAAATGAGATTTTCTGCTTAAAACGCTTTTTCTTTTAAGAAAGAACCTAAAACCCTACAAACCCTATCATATTTGGTATCAGTGGAAAGGTCATGACCTCACCTTTCATGTGATATCACTTGCAGAATACTATCTTTCCATCCCACAGAGTTATAACCCTTTTTTTATTTCTACACAAAGGAGATTTCCTCTTAAAACGCCTTTTTCTTTTAATAAAGACCCTAAAACGTAACAAACCTTATCATATTTGGTATCAGTGGAAAGGTCTAGACCTCACCTTTCATGTGATATCACTTGCAGAATCCTATCTTTCGATCCCACAGAGTTTTAACCCTTTATTCATTTGTAAACAAATGAGATTTTCTCTTTAAAACGCTTATTACCTTTTAATAGAGACCCTAAAACCCTACAAATCTGATCATATTTGGTATCAGTGGAAAGGTCTTGACCTCCCCTTTCATCTGATAACACTTGCAGAATCCCGTCTTTCAATGCCACAGGGTTATAACCATTTTTTTAAATTTCTACACAAACGAGATTTGCTATTAAAACGCGATTTTTTTATGAAAGACCCTAAAACCCGACAACCCCCATCATATTTGGTATCAGTGGAAATGTTTTGACCTCACCTTTCATGTGATATCACTTGCAGAATCCTATCTTTCCATCCCACAGAGTGATAACCGTTGTTATTTGTAAAGAAATGAGATTTACTCTTAAAACGCGTTTTCTTTAATAAAGACCGTTAAACCGTACAACCCCTATCATATTTGGTATACGTGTAAAGGTCTTGACCTGCCCTCTCATGTGATATCACTTGCAGAATCCTATCTTTCCATCCCACAGAGTTATAACCCTTTCTATTTGTAAACAAAGGAGATTTTCCCGCTAAAACGCGTTTTCCTTAATAATGACCCTAAAACCGTACAAACCCTATCATATTTGGTATCAGTGGAAAGGACTAGACCTCTCCTCTAATGTGATATCACTTGCAGAATCCTATCTTTCATTCCCACAGAGTTATAACCCTTTTTTATTTGTAAAGAAATGAGATTTTCATCTTAAAACCAGTTTTTCTTTAATAAAGACCCTAAAACCGTACAAATTCTCTCATATTTGGTATCAGTGGAAAGCTCCTGACCACACATTGTATGTTATATCACTTGCAGAATCCCATCTTTCCATCCCACAGAGTTATAACCCTTTTTTATTTGTAAACAAATGAGATTTTCTCCTTAAAACGCTTTTTCTTTTAATAAAGAACCTAAAACCCTACAAACCCTATCATATTTGGTATCAGTGGAAAGGTCTTGACCTCAAATTTCATGTGATATCACTTGCAGAATCCTATCTTTCATTCCCACAGAGTTATAACCCTTTTTTATTTCTACACAAAGGAGATTTCCTCTTAAAACGCCTTTTTCTTTTAATAAATACCCTAAAACCTAACAAACCTTATCATAATTAGTATCACTGGAAAGGTCTTGACCTCACCTTTCATGTGATATCACTTGCAGAATCCTATTTTTCCATCCCACAGAGTTATAATCCTTTTTGTTATTTCTAAACAAATGAGATTTCCTCTTAAAACGTGTTTTTTATTAAATAAATACCCTAAAACCGTACAAACCCTATCATATTTGGTATCAGTGGAAAGGACTTGACCTCACCTTTCAGGTGATATCACTTGCAGAATCCTATTTTTCCATCCCACAGAGTTATAACCCTTTTTGTTATTTCTAAAGAAATGAGATTTCCTCTTAAAACGTGTTTTTTCTTAAATAAATACCCTAAAACCGTACAAACCCTATCATATTTGGTATCAGTGGAAAGGTCATGACCTCACCTTTCATGTGATATCACTTGCAGAATACTATCTTTCCATCCCACAGAGTTATAACCCTTTTTTTATTTCTACACAAAGGAGATTTCCTCTTAAAACGCCTTTTTCTTTTAATAAAGACCCTAAAACGTAACAAACCTTATCATATTTGGTATCAGTGGAAAGGTCTAGACCTCACCTTTCATGTGATATCACTTGCAGAATCCTATCTTTCGATCCCACAGAGTTTTAACCCTTTATTCATTTGTAAACAAATGAGATTTTCTCTTTAAAACGCTTATTACCTTTTAATAGAGACCCTAAAACCCTACAAATCTGATCATATTTGGTATCAGTGGAAAGGTCTTGACCTCCCCTTTCATCTGATAACACTTGCAGAATCCCGTCTTTCAATGCCACAGGGTTATAACCATTTTTTTAAATTTCTACACAAACGAGATTTGCTATTAAAACGCGTTTTTCTGTTATGAAGACCCTAAAACCCGACAACCCCCATCATATTTGGTATCAGTGGAAATGTTTTGACCTCACCTTTCATGTGATATCACTTGCAGAATCCTATCTTTCCATCCCACAGAGTGATAACCATTGTTATTTGTAAAGAAATGAGATTTACTCTTAAAACGCGTTTTCTTTAATAAAGACCGTTAAACCGTACAACCCCTATCATATTTGGTATCAGTGTAAAGGTCTTGACCTGCCCTCTCATGTGATATCACTTGCAGAATCCTATCTTTCCATCCCACAGAGTTATAACCCTTTCTATTTGTAAACAAAGGAGATTTTCCCGCTAAAACGCGTTTTTCCTTAATAATGACCCTAAAACCGTACAAACCCTATCATATTTGGTATCAGTGGAAAGGACTAGACCTCTCCTCTAATGTGATATCACTTGCAGAATCCTATCTTTCATTCCCACAGAGTTATAACCCTTTTTTATTTGTAAAGAAATGAGATTTTCATCTTAAAACCAGTTTTTCTTTAATAAAGACCCTAAAACCGTACAAATTCTCTCATATTTGGTATCAGTGGAAAGCTCCTGACCACACATTGTATGTTATATCACTTGCAGAATCCCATCTTTCCATCCCACAGAGTTATAACCCTTTTTTATTTGTAAACAAATGAGATTTTCTCCTTAAAACGCTTTTTCTTTTAATAAAGAACCTAAAACCCTACAAACCCTATCATATTTGGAATCAGTGGAAAGGTCTTGACCTCAAATTTCATGTGATATCACTTGCAGAATCCTATCTTTCATTCCCACAGAGTTATAACCCTTTTTTATTTCTACACAAAGGAGATTTCCTCTTAAAACGCCTTTTTCTTTTAATAAATACCCTAAAACCTAACAAACCTTATCATAATTAGTATCACTGGAAAGGTCTTGACCTCACCTTTCATGTGATATCACTTGCAGAATCCTATTTTTCCATCCCACAGAGTTATAATCCTTTTTGTTATTTCTAAACAAATGAGATTTCCTCTTAAAACGTGTTTTTTATTAAATAAATACCCTAAAACCGTACAAACCCTATCATATTTGGTATCAGTGGAAAGGACTCGACCTCACCTTTCAGGTGATATCACTTGCAGAATCCTATTTTTCCATCCCACAGAGTTATAACCCTTTTTGTTATTTCTAAAGAAATGAGATTTCCTCTTAAAACGTGTTTTTTTCTTAAATAAATACCCTAAAACCGTACAAACCCTATCATATTTGGTATCAGTGGAAAGGACTTGACCTCACCTTTCATGTGATATCACTTGCAGAATCCCATCTTTCCTTCCCACAGAGTTATAATCCTTTTTTTTATTTCTATACAAAGGAGATTTCGTCTTAAAACTAGTTTTTCTCTAATAAAGACCCTAAAACCCCAAAACCCCTATAATATTTGGTATCAGTGGAAAGGTCTTGACCTCGCCTTGCATGTGATATCACTTGCAGAATCCCCTCTTTCCATCCCACAGAGTTATAAACCTTTTTTATTTGTGTACAAATGAGATTTTCTGCTTAAAACGCTTTTTCTTTTAAGAAAGAATCTAAAACCCTACAAACCCTATCATATTTGGTATCAGTGGAAAGGTCATGACCTCACCTTTCATGTGATATCACTTGCAGAATACTATCTTTCCATCCCACGGAGTTATAACCCTTTTTTATGTCTACACAAAGGAGATTTCCTCTTAAAACGCCTTTTTCTTTTAATAAAGACCCTAAAACGTAACAAACCTTATCATATTTAGTATCAGTGGAAAGGTCTTGACCTCACCTTTCATGTGATATCACCTGCAGAATACTATCTTTCCATCCCAAAGAGTTATAACCCTTTTTGTTATTTCTAAACAAATGAGATTTCCTCTTAAAACGCGTTTTTTCTTAAATAAATACCCTAAAACCGTAGAAACCCTATCATATTTGGTATCTTGACATCACCTTTCATGTCATATCACTTGCAGAATCCCATCTTTCCTTCCCACAGAGTTATAATCCTTTTTTTATTTCTACACAAAGGAGATTTCCTCTTAAAACTCGTTTTTCTCTAATAAAGACCCTAAAACCCCAAAACCCCTATGATATTTGGTATCAGTGGAAAGGTCTTGACTTCACCTTTCATGTGATATCACTTGCAGAATCTTATCATTCTATCCCACAGAGTTATAACCGTTTTTTATTTGTAAAGAAATGAGATTTTCCCGCTCAAAACCCATTTTTCTTTAATAAAGACCCTAAAACCGTACAAACCCTATCATATTTGGTATCAATGGAAAGGTCTTGACCTCACCTTTCATGTGATATCACTTGAAGAAATCTATCTTTCAATCCCACAGAGTTATAACATCTTTTTTTTTTTGGAAAGAAACGAGATTTTCCCCTCAAAACACGTTTTTCTTTAATAAAGACCCTAAAACCCTGTAAACCCTATTATATTTGGTATAAGTGGAAAGGTCTTGACCTCACCTTTCATGTGATATCACTTGTAGAATTCTATCTTTCATTCCCACAGAGTTATAACCCTTTTTTATTTGTAAACAAAGGAGATTTTCCCCTTAAAACGCGTTTTTCTTTAATAAAGACCCTAACCCCATCAGACCCTATCATAATTGGTATCAGTGGAAAGGTCTTGACCTCACCTTTCATGTGATATCACTTGCAGAATCCTATCTTTCGATCCCACAGAGTTATAACCCTTTTTTATTTGGAAACAAATGAGATTTTCATCTTAAAACGCATTTTTCCTTTAGTAAAAACCATAAAACCGCACAAAACCTATCATATTTGGTATCAGTGGAAAGGACTTGACCTCACCTTTCATGTGATATCACATGCAGAATCGAATCTTTCCATCCCACAGAGTTATAACCCTTTTTTTATTTCTACACAAAGGAGATTTCCTCTTAAAACTCGTTTTTCTCTAATAAAGACCCTAAAACCCCCATACCATTATAATATTTGGTATCAGTGGAAAGGTCTTGACCTCACCTTTCATGTGATATCACTTGCAGAATCCTATCATTCTATCCCACAGAGTTATAACCGTTTTTTATTTGTAAACAAATGAGATTTTCCCACTCAAAACCCATTTTTCTTTAATAAAGACCCTAAAACCGTACAAACCCTATCATATTTGGTATCAGTGGAAAGGTCTTGACCTCACCTTTCATGTGATATCACTTGCAGAAATCTATCTTTCCATCCCACAGAGCTATAACCCCCCCTTTTTTTTTAAACAAAGGAGATTTTCCACTCAAAACAAGTTTTTCTTTCATATCGACCCTAAAACCGTAGAAACCCTATCATATTTGGTATCAGTGGAAAGGACTTGACCTCACCTTTCATGTGATATCACTTGCAGAATCCTATCTTTCTATCCCACAGAGTTATAACACTTTTTTATTTGTAAACAAATGCGATTTTCTCCTTAAAACGCTTTTTTCCTTTAGTAAAAACCATAAAACCCTACAAACCCTATCATATTTGGTATCAGTGGAAAGGTCTTGACCTCACCTTTCATGTGATATCACTTGCAGAATCCTCTTTTTCGATCCCACAGAGTTATAACCCTTTTTTTTATTTCTACACAAAGGAGACTTCCTCTTAAAACGCCTTTTTCTTTTAATAAAGACTCTAAAACCCAACAAACCTTATCATATTTGGTATCAGTGGAAAGGTCTTGACCTAACCTTTCATGTGATATCACTTGCAGAATCCTATCTTTCGATCCCACAGAGTTATAAACCTTTTTTATTTGTAAACAAAGGAGATTTACTCTTAAAACGCGTTTTCTTTAATAAAGACCCTAAAACCAAACAAACCTTATCATATTTTGTATCAGTGGAAAGGTCTTGACCTCACTTTTCATGTGATATCACTTGCAGAATCCTATCTTTCCATCCCACAGAGTTATAACCCTTTTTTATTTGTAAACAAAGGAAATTTTCATCTTATAACACGTTTTTGTTGAATAAAGACACCAAAACGGAACAAACACTATCATATTTGGTATCACTGGAAAGGTCTTGACCTCACCTTTCATGTGATATCACTTGCAGAATCCTATCTTTCGATCCCACAGAGTTATAACCCTTTTTTATTTGTAAACAAATGAGATTTTCTCCTGAAAACGCTTTTTTCTTTTAATAAAGACCCTAAAACCCATCAAACCCTATCATAATTGGTATCAGTGGAAAGGCCTTGACCTCACCTTTCATGTGATATCACTTGCAGAATCCTATCTTTCGATCCCACAGAGTTATAACCCTTTTTTATTTGGAAACAAATGAGATTTTCATCTTAAAACACGTTTTTCTTTAATAAAGACCCTAAAACGGTACAAACACTATCATATTTGGTATCAGTGGAAAGGTCTTGACCTCACCTGTCATGTGATATCACTTGCAGAATCCTATCTTTCCATCCCACAGAGTTATAACACTTTTTTATTTGTAAACAAATGCGATTTTCTTCTTAAAACGCATTTTTCCTTTAGTAAAAACCATAAAACCGTACAAAAGCTATCATATTTGGTATCAGTGGAAAGGTCTTGACCTCACCTTTCATGTGATATCACTTGCAGAATCCTATCTTTCCATCCCACAGAGTTAAAACCCTTTTTTTTTATTTCTACACAAAGGAGACTTCCTCTTAAAACGTCTTTTTCTTTTAATAAAGACTCTAAAACCCTACAAACCTTATCATATTTGGTATCAGTGGAAAGGTCTTGACCTCGCCTTTCATGTGATATCACTTGCAGAATCCTATCTTTCGATCCCACAGAGTTATAACCCTTTTTTATTTGTAAACAAAGGAGATTTACTCTTAAAACGAGTTTTTTCTTAAATAAATACCCTAAAACCGTACAAACCCTATCATATTTGGTATCAGTGGAAAGGACTTGACCTCACCTTTCATGTGATATCACTTGCAGAATCCAATCTTTCCATCCCACAGAGTTATAACCCTTTTTTTTATTTCTACACAAAGGAGATTTCCTCTTAAAACTCGTTTTTCTCTAATAAAGACCCTAAAACCCCCATACCCCTATAATATTTGGTATCAGTGGAAAGGTCTTGACCTCACCTTTCATGTGATATCACTTGCAGAATCCTATCATTCTATCCCACAGAGTTATAACCGTTTTTTATTTGTAAACAAATGAGATTTTCCCACTCAAAACCCATTTTTCTTTAATAAAGACCCTAAAACCGTACAAACCCTATCATATTTGGTATCAGTGGAAAGGTCTTGACCTCACCTTTCATGTGATATCACTTGCAGAAATCTATCTTTCCATCCCACTGAGCTATAACCCTTTTTTTTTTGGAAACAAAGGAGATTTTCCACTCAAAACAAGTTTTTCTTTCATATAGATAGTAAAACCGTAGAAACAGTATCATATTTGGTATCAGTGGAAAGGACTTGACCTCAGCTTTCATGTAATATCACTTGCAGAATCCTATCTTTCCATCCCACAGAGTTATAACACTTTTTTATTTGTAAACAAATGCGATTTTCTCCTTAAAACGCTTTTTTCCTTTAGTAAAAACCATAAAACCTTACAAACCCTATCATATTTGGTATCAGTGGAAAGGACTTGACCTCACCTTTCATGTGATATCACTTGCAGAATCCTATCTTTCCATCCCACAGAGTTATAACCCTTTTTTTTTATTTCTACACAAAGGAGACTTCCTCTTAAAACGTCTTTTTCTTTTAATAAAGACTCTAAAACCCAACAAACCTTATCATATTTGGTATCAGTGGAAAGGTCTTGACCTAACCTTTCATGTGATATCACTTGCAGAATCCTATCTTTCGATCCCACAGAGTTATAACCCTTTTTTATTTGGAAACAAAGGAGATTTACTCTTAAAACGCGTTTTCTTTGATAAAGACCCTTAAACCGTACAACAACTCTCATATTTGGAATCAGTGGAAAGGTCTTGACCTTGCATTTCATGTGATATCACTTGCAGAATCCTATCTTTCCATCCCACAGAGTTATAACCCTTTTCTATTTGTAAACAAAGGAGATTTTCCAGCTAAAAACGCGTTTTTGTTTAATAATGACCCTAAAACCGTACAAACCCTATCATATTTAGTATCAGTGGAAAGGACTAGACCTCACCTTTCATGTGATATCAATTGTAGAATCCTATCTTTCCATCCCACAGAGTTATAACCCTTTTTTATTTGTAAACAAATGAGATTTTCATCTTAAAACACGTTTTTCTTTAATAAAGACCCTAAAACGGTACAAACACTATCATATTTGGTATCAGTGGAAAGGTCTTGACCTCACCTGTCATGTGATATCACTTGCAGAATCCTATCTTTCCATCCCACAGAGTTATAACACCTTTTTTATTTGTAAACAAATGCGATTTTCTCCTTAAAACGCCTTTTTCCTTTAGTAAAGACCATAAAACCCTACAAATCCTATCAAATTTGGTATCAGTGGAAAGGTCTTGACCTCACCTTTCATGTGATATCACTTGTAGAATCCTATCTTTAAATCCCATAGAGTTATAACCCTTTTTTATTTGTAAACAAAGGAAATTTTCATCTTCTAACACGTTTTTGTTGAATAAAGACACCAAAACGGAACAAACACTATCATATTTGGTATCACTGGAAAGGTCTTGACCTCACCTTTCATGTGATATCACTTGCAGAATCCTATCTTTCGATCCCACAGAGTTATAACCCTTTTTTATTTGTAAACAAATGAGATTTTCATCTTAAAACACGTTTTTCTTTAATAAAGACCCTTAAACCGTTCAAACCCTATCATATTTGGTATCAGTGGAAAGGTCTGGATCTCACCTTTCATGTGATATCACTTGCAAAATCTTATCTTTCGATCCCACAGACTTATAACCCCTTATCTTATTTCTATACAAACGAGATTTCCTCTTAAAAGGAGTTTTTTCTTAAATAAATACCCTAAAACCGTACAAACCCTATCATAATTGGTATCAGTGGAAAGGTCTTGACCTCACCTTGTATGTGATATCACTTGCAGAATCCTATCTTTCCATCCCACAGAGTTATAAACCTTTTTTATTTGTAAACAAATGTGATTTTCTCCTTAAAAAACGCTATTTTCTTTTAATAAAGGATCCCTAATAAACCCTAAGAAACCCTAGCATATTCGGTATCAGGTGGAAAAGGTCTTGACCTCGCCTTTCAATGTGATATCACTTGTCAGAATCCCTATCTTTCCATCCCACAGAGTTATAACCCTTTCTTATTTGTAAACAAAGGAGATTTTTCCCGTTAAAAACGCGTTTTTTCTTTAATAATGACCCTAAAACCGTACAAACCCAATCATATTTGGTATCAGTGGAAAGGACTACACCTTACCTTTCATGTGATATCACTTGTAGAATTCTATCTTTCATTCCCACAGAGTTATAACCCTTTTTTATTTGTAAAGAAATGAGATTTTCATCTTAAAACATGTTTTTCTTTAATAAAGACCCTAAAACGGTACAAACACTATCATATTCGGTATCAGTGGAAAGGTCTTGACCTCACCTGTCATGTGATATCACTTGCAGAATCCAAATCATTGCATTCCATCCCACAAAGAGTTAATAACACCTTTTTATTTTGTAAACAAAAGGCGATTTTTTTTTTTTTTTTTATTTTTTTTTTTCCCCTCCTTAAAACGCCTTTTTCCTTTAGTAAAGACCATAAAACCCTACAAATCCTATCAAATTTGGTATCAGTGGAAAGGTCTTGACCTCACCTTTCATGTGATATCACTTGTAGAATCCTATCTTTAAATCCCATAGAGTTATAACCCTTTTTTATTTGTAAACAAAGGAAATTTTCATCTTCTAACACGTTTTTGTTGAATAAAGACACCAAAACGGAACAAACACTACCATATTTGGTATCACTGGAAAGGTCTTGACCTCACCTTTCATGTGATATCACTTGCAGAATCCTATCTTTCGATCCCACAGAGTTATAACCCTTTTTTATTTGTAAACAAATGAGATTTTCATCTTAAAACACGTTTTTCTTTAATAAAGACCCTTAAACCGTTCAAACCCTATCATATTTGGTATCAGTGGAAAGGTCTGGATCTCACCTTTCATGTGATATCACTTGCAGAATCTTATCTTTCGATCCCACAGAGTTATAACCCCTTATCTTATTTCTACACAAACGAGATTTCCTCTTAAAACGCGTTTTTTTTAATAAAGACCCTAAAACCCAACAAACCCTATCATAATTGGTATCAGTGGAAAGGTCTTGACCTCACCTTGTATGTGATATCACTTGCAGAATCCTATCTTTCCATCCCACAGAGTTATAAACCTTTTTTATTTGTAAACAAATGAGATTTTCTCCTTAAAACGCTTTTTCTTTTAATAAAGACCCTAAAACCCTAGAAACCCTAGCATATTCGGTATCAGGGGAAAGGTCTTGACCTCGCCTTTCATGTGATATCACTTGCAGAATCCTATCTTTCCATCCCACAGAGTTATAACCCTTTCTTATTTGTAAACAAAGGAGATTTTTCCCGTTAAAAACGCGTTTTTTCTTTAATAATGACCCTAAAACCGTACAAACCCAATCATATTTGGTATCAGTGGAAAGGACTAGACCTTATCTTTCATGTGACATCACTTGCAGAATCCTATCTTTCATTCCCACAGAGTTATAACCCTTTGTTATTTGTAAACAAATGAGATTTTCATTTTAAAACCCGTTTGTCTTTAATAAAGACCCTAAAACGGTACAAATCCTATCATATTTGGTATCAGTGGAAAAGTCTTGACCTCACCTTTCATGTGATATCACTTGCAGAATCCCAACTTTCCTTCCCACAGAGTTATAACCCTTTTTTTATTTCTACACAAAGGAGATTTCCTCTTAAAACTCGTTTTTCTCTAATAAAGACCCTAAAACCCCAAAATCCCTATAATATTTGGTATCAGTGGAAAGGTCTTGACCTCACCTTTCATGTGAAATCACTTGCAGAATGCTATCATTGTATCCCACAGAGTTATAACCCTTTTTTACTTGTAAACAAATGAGATTTTCATCTTAAAACACGTTTTTCTTTAATAAAGACCCTAAAGCGGTGTAAACCCTCTCATATTTGGAATCAGTGGAAAGGTCTTGAGCTCACCTTTCATGTGATATCACTTGCAGAATCCTATCTTTCCATTCCACAGAGTTATAACACTTTTTTATTTGTAAACAAATGCGATTTTCTCCTTAAAACGAATTTCCCTTTAGTAAAAGACCATAAAAAACCCTAAAACCCTATCATAAATTTGGTATCCAGTGGGAAAGGTCTAGAACCTCACCTTTCCATGTGATATCAACTTGCAGAATCCTATCTTTTTCCATCCCAACAGAGTTATAACCCTTTTTTTTTTTTTATTTCTACACAAAGAGAGATTTCCTCTTATTAAACTCGTTTTTTTTCTCTAATAAAGATCCCTAAAACTTTACCAAGAACCCCTATAATATTTGGTATCAGTGGAAAGGTCTTGACCTCACCTTTCATGTGATACCTCTTCTAGAATTCTATCTTTCGATCCCACAAAGTTATAACCTTTTTTTATTTTTGAACAAATGAGATTTTCCCGCTCAAAACCCATTTTTCTTTAATAAAGACCCTAAAACCGTACAAACCCTATCATATTTGGTATCAGTGGAAAGGTCATGACCTCACCTTTCATGTGATATCACTTGCAGAAATCTATCTTTCCATCCCACAGAGTTATAACCCTTTTTTATTTGTAAACAAATGAGATTTTCATCTTAAGACACGTTTTTGTTTAATAAAGACCCTAAAACCGTACAAACACTATCATATTTGGTATCAGTGGAAAGAACTTGACCTCACCTTTCATGTGATATCACTTGCAGAATCCTATCTTTCGATCCCACAGAGTTAAAGCCCTTTTTTATTTGTAAACAAAGGAGATTTTCCCGCTTAAAACGAGTTTTTCTTTAATAAAGACCCTAATACGATATAAACCCTATCATATTTGGTATCAGTGGAAAGGTCTTGACCTCACCTTTCATGTGATATCACTTGCAGAATGCTATCTTTCCATCCCACAGAGTTATAACCCTTTTTTATTTGTTAACAAAGGATATTTTACCCTTAAATCGGGTTTTTCTTTAAGAAAGACCCTAAAACCCTACAAACCCTATCATATTTGGTATCAGTGGAAAGGTTTTGACCTCACTTTGTATGTGACATCACTTGCAGAATCCTATCTTTCCATCCCACAGAGTTATAACACTTTTTTATTTGTAAATAAATGAGATTTTCTCCTTAAAACGCTTTTTTATTAATAAAGACCCTAAAACCCTACAAACCTTATCATATTTTGTATCAGTGGAAAGGTCTTGACCTCACCTTTCATGTGATATCACTTGCAGAATCCTATCTTTCCATTCCACAGAGTTATAACACTTTTTTATTTGTAAAGAAATGAGATTTTCTCCTTAAAACGCATTTTTCTTTTACTAAAGACCCTAAAACCCTACAAACCGTATCATATTTCGTATTAGTGGAAAAGATTTGACCTCACCATGCATGTGATATCACTTGCAGAATCCTATCTTTCCATCCCACAGAGTAATAACCCTTTTTGTTATTTCTAAACAAAGGAGATTTCCTCTTAAAAGGCGTTTTTTCTTAAATAAATACCCTAAAACCGTCGAAACCCTATCATATTTGGTATCAGTGGAAAGGACTTGACCTCACCTTTCAGGTGATATCACTTGCAGAATCCCATCTTTCAATCCCACAGAGTTATAACCCTTTTTTTATTTTTACACAAAGGAGATTTCCTCTTAAAACGCCCATTTCTTTTAATAATGACCCTAAAACTGTACAAACCTTATCATATTTGGTATCAGGGGAAAGGTCTTGACCTCACCTTTCATGTGATATCACCTGCAGAATCCTATCTTTCCATCCCACAGAGTTATAACCCGTTTTTATTTCTAAACAAATGAGATTTACTCTTAAAACGCGTTTTTTCTTAAATAAAGACCCTAAAACCGTACAAACCCTATCGTATATGGTATCAGTGGAAAGGTCTTGACCTCACCCTTCATGTGATATCACTTGCAGAATCCTATCGTTCCATCCCACAGAGTTATAACCCTTTTTTATTTGTAAACAAAGGAGATTTACTCTTAAAACGCGTTTTTCTTTAATAAAGACCCTAAAACCCTACAAACCCCATAATATTTGGTATCAATGGAAATGCCTTGACCTCACCTTACATGTTATATCACTTGCAGAATCCAATCTCTCGATTCCATAGAGTTATAACCCTTTTTTTTATTTAGGGAAACCAATGAGATTTTTCAAACTTAAAAGCGAGTTTCTTAATTTTTTACGATAAAAAGACCCTAAAACGGTAAATCGCCCCATCATATTTGGTTATCAGTGGAAAGGTCTTGACCTCCTACCTTTCATTGTGATATCACTTGCAGAATCCTGATCTTTCCAACCAAAAGTTACTAAACCCTTTCTTATGTGTAAACAAAGGAAGATTTTTTCCCGCTTAAAAAAACGAGTTTTTCATTTAATAAAGGACCCTAAAACGTACAAACACTATCATATTTGGGTATCAGTGGAAAGGTCTTGACCTCACCTTTCATGTGATACCACTTGTAGAATTCTATCTTTCGATCCCACAGAGTTATATCACTTTTTTAATTGTAAACCAAATGCGATTTCCCACTTAAAACGTTTTTTCCTTTAGTAAAGACGCATAAAACCGTACAAACCCTACCATAATATGGTATCAGTGGAAAGGTCTTCCACCTCACCTTTTCATGTGGAACATCACTTGCAGAATCCTATCTTTCGATTCCCACAGAGATAAAACGCCATTACATTTTATTTGTAAACAAATGAGATTATCATCTTAAAACACGTTTTTCTTTAATAAAGACCCTAAAACGATATAAACCCTATCATATTTGGTATCAGTGGAAAGGTCTTGACCTCACTTTTCATGTGATATCACTTGCAGAATGCTATCTTTCGATCCCACAGAGTTATAACCCTTTTTTATTTGTAAATAAATGAGATTATCATCTTAAAACACGTTTTTCTTTAATAAAAACCCTAAAACGATATAAACCCTATCATATTTGGTATCAGTAGAAAGGTTTTGACCTCACTTTGTATGTGACATCACTTGCAGAATCCTATCTTTCCATCCCACAGAGTTATAACACTTTTTTATTTGTAAATAAATGAGATTTTCTCCTTAAAACGCTTTTTTATTAATAAAGACCCCAAAACCCTACAAACCTTATCATATTTGGTATCAGTGGAACGGTCTTGACCTCACCTTTCATGTGATATCACTTGCAGAATCCTATCATTCCATTCCACAGAGTTATAACTCTTTTTAATTTGTAAAGAAATGAGATTTTCTCCTTAAAACGCATTTTTCTTTTAATAAAGACCCTAAAACCCTACAAACCTTATCATATTTTGTATCAGTGGAAAGGTCTTGACCTCACCTTTCATGTGATACCACTTGTAGAATTCTATCTTTCGATCCCACAGAGTTATAACACTTTTTTATTTGTAAACAAAGGAGATTTTGCCCTCCTTAAAACGCATTTTTCTTTTACTAAAGACCCTAAAAACCCTACAAACCCAGTCATATTTCCCGTATTAGTGGAAAAGGACCTTGAACCTCACCATGCATGTGGAAATATCACTTGCAGAATCCCTATTTTTTTTATTTCCATCCCACCAGAGTTTATAACCCATTTTTGTTATTTCTAAACAAAGGAGAATTTCCTCTTAAAACGCGTTTTTTCTTAAATTAAATACCCTAAAAAACCGTACAAACCCTATCAAATTTGGTATCAGTGGAAAGGACTTGTCCTCATCACCTTTTTAGGCTGAATATCACTTGCAGAATCCTATCTTTCCCTCCCACAGAGTTATAACCCTTTTTATTTCTAAACAAATGAGATTTACTCTTAAAACGCATTTTTTCTTAAATAAAGACCCTAAAACCGTACAAACCCTATCGTATATGGTATCAGTGGAAAGGTCTTGTCCTCACCTTTCATGTGATATCACTTGCAGAAACCTATCGTTCCATCCCACAGAGTTATAACCCTTTTTTATTTGTAAACAAAGGAGATTTTCATCTTAAAGCCAGTTTTTCTTTCTTTAAGAAAGACCCTTTAAAAACTACAAACCCCATCAAATTTGTATCAGTGGAATGGTCTTGACCTCACCTTTCATGTGATATCACTTGTAGAATTCTATCTTTCGATCCCACAGAGTTATAACCCTTTTTTATTTGTAAACAAAGGAGATTTACTCTTAAAAAGCGCTTTTATTTAATAAAGATCCTAAAACCAAACAAACAATATCATATTTTGTATCAGTGGAAAGGTCTTGACCTCACCTTTCATGTGATATCACTTGCAAGAAAATGCTATCGAAAGGTCTTTGACCTCACCTTTCATTGTGATTATCACTTGCAGAATCCTAATCTTTCGATCCCACCGAGTTATAATCCTTTTTTAATTTTTGTAAACAAATGAGATTTGTCCCCTTAAAAAGCGTTTTTCTTTAATAAAGGCCTTAAACCCCCCAAAATCCATATCATAGTTGGTATCAGTGGACAAGGTCTTGACCTCACCTTTTCATGTTATACTCACTTGCAGAATCCTATAATGTCGATCCCACAGAGTTTAATCAAAACCCTTATCTATATTTGTAAACCAAAGGAGAATTTCCCGTTAAAACGTGGGTTTTTTCTTAAATAAAGACTCTACAACCCTGCAAACCACCTATCATCTTTTGGTATACACTGGAAAAGGTCTTGACCTCACCTTTCATGTGATATTCACTTGCAGAATCCTAATCTTTCGATCCCAAACTAAACCGAGTTATAACCCTTTTTTATTTGTAAACATAATGAGATTTTTCCCCTTAAAAAGCGTTTTTTTCCTTTAAATAAAGGCCTTAAAAACCCAAACCACCCCAAATCCTATCATAGTTGGTATCAGTGGAAAAGGTCTTGATCTCACCTTTTTCATGTTATATCAACTTGCAGAATCCTATAATTTCGATCCCACAGAGTTATAATACCCTTATCTACTTTGTATAACACAGGAGGAATTTCCCGTTAAAACGGGGTTTTTTCTTAAATAAAGACTCAAAAACCCTGCAAACCCTATCATATTTGGTATCAGTGGAAAGGTCTTGACCTCACCTTTCATGTGATATGACTTGCAGAATCCTATCTTTCGATCCAACAGAGTTATAACCCTTTTTTATTTCTAAACAAAGTGAATTTCCCATTAAGAACAAACCGGTTTTTATTTAAAAGATAAAGACCCTAAAACCCTGGGCAAACCCGTATCATATTTGGTATCAGTGGAAAGGTCTTGACCTCACCTGTCATGTGATATCACTTGCAGAATCCTATCGAAAGGTCTTGACCTCACCTTTCATGTTATATCACTTGCAGAATCCCATCTTTCGATCCCACCGAGCTATAACCCTTTTTTATTTGTAAACAAATGAGATTTCCCCCTTAAAACGCGTTTTTCTTTAATAAAGGCCTTAAACCCCCCAAACCCTATCATATTTGGTATCAGTGGAAAGGTCTTGACCTCACCTTTCATGTGATATCACTTGCAGAATCCCTATCTTTCGATCCCACAGAGTAATAACCCTTATCTATTTGTAAACAAAGGAGAATTTCTCGTTAAAACGGGTTTTTTTTTCTTAAATAAAGACTCTAAAACCCCGCAAACCCTATCATATTTGGTAACAGTGGAAAGGTCTTAACCTCACCTATCATGTGATATCACTTGCAGAATCCTATCTTTCCATCCCACAGAGTAATTATCCTTTTTTTATTTGTAAACAAAGGAGATTTTCTCCTTAAAACCCGTTTTTCTTACATAAAGACCCTAAAACCCATAAAACCCTATCTTATTTGGCACCATTTGAAAGGTCTTGACCTCACCTTTCATGTGAAAAATCACTCTGCAGAATCCTACTCTATTCGATCCCACAGAGTTATCACCCCTAATCTATTAGTAAACAAAGGAGAATTTCCCGTTAAAACGGTTTTTTTTTTCTTAAATAAAGACTCTAAAACCCCGCAAACCCCTATACATATTTGGTATCAGTGGAAAGGTCTTAAACCTCAATCCTATCATGTGATACTCACTGTGCAGAATCCTATCTTTCCTTTTCCATCCCACAGACCGTACTTATTCCTTATTTTTATTTGAAACAAAGGAGATTTTTCTCATTGAAACACCCGTTTTTTCTTACATAAAGACCCTAACACCCTTAAAACCCTATCTTATTTGGTACCATTTGAAAGGTCTTGACCTCACCTTTCATGTGATATCACTTGCAGAATTCTATCTTTCGATCCCACAGAGTTATAACAAAATAACCCCTTATATCTATTATGTAAACAAATGAGAATTTCGGCGTTAAAAATGGGTTTTTTTTCTTTAATAAAGACCCTAAAACCCTACAAACCCTATGATATTTGGTATCAGTGGAAAGGTCTTGACCTCACCTTTCATGTGATGTAACTTGTAGAATCCTATTCGTCGATCCCACATGGTTATAACCCTTTTTTATTTGTAAACAAAGGAGATTTTCCCTTAAACCCCGTTTTTTCTTAATTAAATAAGGGCCCTTAAAACCCCCCCCCAAACACCCTATCATATTTGGTATCAGATGGAAACGGTCTTGACCTCACATTCATGTTATACTCACTTGCAGAATCCTATAATTTCGATCCCACAGAGTTATATACCCTTTAACTAATTTGTAAACAAAGGAGGAGATTTCCCGTTAAAACGGGGTTTTTTCTTAAAATAAAGACTCTAAAAAAACCCATCAAACCCTATCAAATTTGGTATCACTGGAAAGGTCTTGACCTCACCTTTCATGTGATACCACTTGTAGAATTCTATCTTTCGATCCCACAGAGTTATAACCCTTTTTTATTTGTAAACAAAGGAGATTTTTCGCCTTAAAACGAGCGTTTTTCCTTCAATAAAAGCCTTAAACCCCCCCCAAACCACTATCAATATGGTATCAGTGGAAATGGTCTAAAACCTCACCTTTCATGTGATATCACTTGCAGAATCCTATCTTTGCATCCCACAGAGTTATAACCCTTATCTTTTTGTAAACAAAGGAGAATTTCCCGTTAAAAACGGGTTTTTTTTCCCTTAAAGAAAACACTCTAAACACCCCTGCAAACCCTATCATATTTGGTATCAGTGGAAAGGTCTTGACCCTCACCTTCTCAAGTGATATCACTTGGCAGAATTCCTGTCTTACGATACCAACAGAGTTGTAACCCTTTTTTATTTGTAAACAATTGAGATTTTCCCATTAAAAAGCGTTTTTCATTAATAATTGCCTTAAACCCCCCAAATCCTATCATATTTGGTATCAGTGGAAAGGTCTTGACGTCACCTTTCATGTTATATCACTTGCAGAATCCTATCCTTCGATCCCACAGAGTTATAACCCCTTATCCTATATTGTAAACACAAGGAGAGATTTCCCGTTAAAACACGGGGTTTTTTTTCTATAAATAAAGACTCTAAAAACCCTTGCAAACCCTATCATATTTGGTAATCAGTGTGAAAGGCCTTGACCTCACCTTTGCATGTGATATGACTTGCGAGAATCCTATCTTTTCGATCCTAACAGAGTTATAACCCTTATCTATTTGTAAACAAAATGAATTTCCCATTAAAACCGGTTTTTATTTAAATAAAGACCCTAAAACCCTGCAAACCGTATCATATTTAGTATCAGTGGAAAGGTCTTGACCTCACCTTTCATGTGATAATCACTTGCATGAATCCTATCGAAAGGTCTTGACCTCACCTTTCATGTTATACTCCACTTGCAGAATCCCATCTTTCGATCGCCACCGAGCTATAAAAACCCTTTTTTATTTGTAAACAAATGAGATTTCCCCCCTCAAAACGCAAGCGTTTTTCTTGTCTTTAATAAAGGCCTTAAACCCCCCCAAACCCCTATCATATATTTGGGTATCAGTGGAAAGGTCTTTTGACCTCACACTTTCATGTGATATCACTTGCAGAATCCTATCTTTCGATCCCAACACAGATATAAACCCTTATCTATTTAGTAAAACAAAGGATGAGAATTACCTCGTTAAAACGCAAACGGTTTTTTTTTTCTTAAATAAAGACTCTAAAAAAAACCCTCAAAACAACACCCTATCATATTTGGTAACAGGTGGAAAGGTCTTATACCTCACCAATCATGTGATATCACTTGCAGAATCCTATCTTTCCATCCCACATAGTAATTAATCCTTTTTTTAATTTGTAAACAAAGGAGATTTTCTCCTTAAAAAAACCCGTTTTTTCCTTACATAAAGACCCTAAAACAACCCATAAAACCCTATCTTAATAGGCACCATTTGAAAGGTCTTTGACCTCACCTTTCATGTGATATCACTTGCAGAAATCCAAGGGGAAAAAACTATCTTTCGAATCCCACAGAGTTATAACCCTTTTTTATTTGTAAACAAAGGAGAATTTCCCCGTTAAAACGGTTTTTTTTTCTTAAATAAAAGACTCTAAAACCCCCGCAAACCCTATCACATATTTGGTATCAGTGGGGAAAGGTCTTTCAAAACCATCACCTATCATGTGATATCCCTTTGCAGAATCCTATCTTTCCATCCCACAGAGTAATTTATATCCTTTTTTTATTTTGTAAACAAAGGAGATTTTCCTCATTAAAACCCGTTTTTTCCTTACATAAAGACCCTAAAACCCATTAAAAACCCTATCTTATTTTGGGCAACCAATATTGAAAGGTCTTGACCTCAACCCTTTCATGTGATATCACTTGTCAGAATCCTATCCTTTTTCGATCTGCCACATGAGTTATAACCCTTATCTATATGTAAACAAAGGAGAATTTCGCGTTAAAATAATGGGTTTTTTTTCTTAAATAAAGACTCCTAAACACCCTGCAAACCCTTATGATATTTGGTATTCAGTGGAAGAGGTCTTGACCGCAACCTTTCATGTGATATCCTCAAACTATTGCAGTAATCCTATCCTTTTCGATCCCAAACCAAAACCCGAGTTATATAACCCTTTATTAATTTGTAAACCAATGAGATTTTCCCCTTAAAACGCGTTTTTTTCTTTAATAAGGGCCTTAAAACCCCCCCAACACCCTCAATCATATTTGGTATCAGTGGAAAGGTTCCTTGAACCTCACATTTCATGTTATACTCAAATCACTTGCAGAATCCTATATTATCGATCCCACAGAGTTATAACCCTTATCTAATTTGTAAACAAAAGGAGAATTTCCCGTTTAAAACGGGGTTTTTTCTTAAATAAATACTCTAAAACCCTGCAAACCCTATCAAATTTGGTATCAGTGGAAAGGTCTTGACCTCACCTTTCATGTGATACCACTTGTAGAATTCTATCTTTCGATCCCACAGAGTTGTAACCCTTTTTTATTTGTAAACAAAGGAGATTTTCGTCGCCTTAAAACGCCCTGCGAGTTTTTTTCTTCAATAAAAGCCTTAAACCCCCCAAACCCTATCATATTTCCTATCAGTGGAAAGGTCATAACCTCACCTTTCATGTGATATTCACTTTGCAGAATCCTATCTTTGCAATCCCACAGAGTTACATAACCCTTATCTTTTTATGTAAACAAAGGAGAATTTCCCGTTAAAAACGGGGTTTTTTCTTAAATAAACACCCTCAAACCCTACAAACCCTATCAAATTTGGTATCAGTGGAAATGTCTTGACCTCACCTTTCATGTGATACCACTTGTAGAATTCTATCTTTCGATCCCACAGAGTTATAACCCTTTTTTATTTGTAAACAAATGAGATTTTCCCCTTGAAACCCGTTTTTCTTTAATAAAGACCTTAAAACCCAACCAACCCCCAAAACCCTATCATAATTTGGTATCAGTGGAAAGGTCCTTAAAAACCTCACTCATCATGTGATATATCACTTGCAGAATCCTATCTTTCCATCCCAATAGAGTTAATATCCTTTTTTTATTATTTGTAAAACAAAGGAGATTTTCCTCCTTAAAAACCCGTTTTTCTTTACATAAAGAAGACCCTAAAACCCATAAAACCCTATCTTATTTGGTACCATTTGAAAGGTCTTGACCTCACCTTTCATGTGGTATCACTTGCAGAATCCTATCTTTCCATCCCACAGAGTTATAACCCTTATCTATTTGTAAACAAAGGAGAATTTCCCGTTAAAACGGTTTTTTTTCTTAAATAAAGACCTGCTAAAACCCCCGCAAACCCTAATCATATTTGGTATCAGTGGAAAGGTCTTGACCTCACCTTTCATTTGATATCACTTGCAGAATCCTATTCTTTTCCACTTTCCCACAGAGTAATTATCCTTTTATTATTTGTAAACAAAGGATGATTTTCTCCTTAAAACCCGTTTATTTTTCTTACATAAAGACCCTAAAACCCCATAAAACCCTATCTTAATTTGGCACCATTTGAAAGGTCCAATTAGGGACCTCACCTTGTCAATGTGATATCACTTGCAGAAATCCTATCTTTCCGAATCCCACACGAGTTATAACCCTTATCTATTTGTAAAACAAAAAGGAGAATTTCGGTTAAAATGGTTTTATTTTTCTTAAATAAAGGACCTCTAAAAACCCTGCAAACCCTATGATATTTGGTATCAGTGGAAAGGTCTTAGACCGCACCAATTCATGTGATATCAACTTGCAGAATCCTATCTTATTCGATCCCACCGAGTTATAACCCTTTTTTATTTGTAAACCAATGAGATTTTCCCCTTAAAACGCGTTTTTCTTTAATAAGGGCCTTAAACCCCCCAAACCCTATCATATTTGGTATCAGTGGAAAGGTTTTGACCTCACCTTTCATGTGATATGACTTGCAGAACCCTATCTTTCTATCCCACAGGGTTATAACCCTTATCTATTTGTAAACAAAATGAATTTCCCATTAAAACGGGGTTTTTTCTTAAATAAAGACCCTAAAACCCTGCAAACCCTATCATATTTGGGTATTAAGTGGAAAGGTCTTTTCACCTCACCTTTCATGGTGACAATCACTTGCAGAATCCTATCTTTCGATCCCACCAGAGTTAAACAACCCTTATCTATTTGTAAACAAAGGAGAGATTTCGCGTATTTTTTAAAACCGGGGTTTTTTCCTTTAATGAAGACCCCTAAACCCTGCAAACCCTATCATATTTGGTATCAGTGGAAAGGTCTTGACCTCACGTTTCCTGTGATAGCATTTGTAGAATTCTATCTTTTAATCCCACAAAGTTATAACCCTTTTTTATTCGTAAACAAATGAAATTTTCCCCTTAAAACACGTTTTCTTTAAATAAAGGCCTTAAACCCCCCCCAAACCCTATCATATCTTGGTAATCAGTGGAAAGGTCTTGACCTCACCTTATCATGTTGATATCATTTCTTTACAGAAGCCTATCTTTCGCATCCCACAGAGTTATAACCCTTATCTATTTTGTAAAACAAAGGAGAATTTCCTCCCGTTAAAACGGGGTTTCTTAATAAAGGACCTACAAACCCTGTTAAAAAAAAGGTCGACCTCACCTTTCTGGATATCACTTGTTTTTTTTCCACCGATTATATCTTAAATGAGATTTTCCCCTAAAGGCTTTTTTTTCTACTCTAAAACAGTGGAAAGGTCCCCTCACCTTCATGCAAAATCCTATATTTCCCCACAGAGTATCCCTTACTATATTTGGTATCACTGGAAAGGTCTTG